>JAYESA010000006.1:233639575-234180453 GCA_036927795.1 Iris macrosiphon
ATTTTGAAGGAATAACCTATGTCATGCTAAGTTACTCAACAACTTGGTTAATTTAAACCAAAAATAATCATCAGATTTATATTAATTTGTTTACACAATGAATAAAGCAAAAGAATGTCGAGTTTTGGTTTGTTAGAGAAGACATGGGAATGAATTGCTTAGTTCCCTAGGCGCCTAATTATGTTACTCATTCTCTTAATCAGACGAGTCATATCCTCAATTGATATATACTAATAGTTATATTATTGAAAAATAAATGTTTTATTAATAATAAATACAGATCATTTAGAGATTCAGTGTATTGTGTAGTTAATTAATTCAGTATGACGATAGGAACAACCAGTATACAGTTTTGGTGGGGGCCAATATACCAATCTTGTATACCAGTAACTTGATAGGTATTATACGTGGAACATTATAATTCATATACCATCCTAACCCACCTAGGAGAATTGCTTTGTCCAAGTAGGCAACCTCCCACAAAAACAATCAACAGCAGCAGCCAAAAGATCAACCAAAGCTCCCCTCGATTGTAGACCTTCAAGGCAAATTAGGTCAAGCAACTGTGAAAGGGTAATTCTTCACCAGCGAGCTTAAGCATGTCTACCAATTTCGACGAGATCAAGACAGGCTACTCCACAATCATAGATACATGGAATTGCATCCTTGGGAAATATCAACTTTTCATATATATATATATATATATATATATATATATATATATATATATATAGAGAGAGAGAGAGAGAGAGAGAGAGATCGTTATCTGAACCTTATCCTCCATTCAACTTTATCCTAGAAAGCACAGGAACTCCCAAAATCCATGTTGTATAGTGTCTGCCATGACATGGACACCCCAAAATACACTATGACACCAAAATATGTGCCAAATCTATGTTGTTGTGTCTGCGTTGTGTCGTGCCCGTACAACATAAAGAGTTATATTTGAAAAATAAAAACTTATACACGTCCACTTAGGCCTAGTTCTAACAACTACTTTTAACTACTATTTATCGAGAGGGACATGGATTGAGGCTAGCACAGGAGGGGGTGTGTTTTTTCAAAGGATAATTTTTATGTTGTACAGACCCGACACAATTCGACATGATGTATTTTATTCCTATTAAGGTAGTTGTTAGTTTTATGTCCTTTAGAACATTAAGTATATTTAGAGATTATAATTAGATAGAATATTTACTATATATAATATGTAATATTGTATACATTTATTAATATACTACATTTCAAAACCCAAACCAACATGAAGCCGATATCCAACATCTACAACCTTGCTCCTAACCGGTGCATCTATTGGTCTACACTGCACACGTCCAAACCATCAAGAATACAATGATTTCTTATCGTATCATTCAATGTAGTGTAAACATTATCATTTCAGTTATATTCTTTATTTGTTCATGTTTTTAATTGTTATATAGACTTTCTAAGGGCGCAAATAACTGAACTGAACTATAACCAAAACTTACGGAAATCAACTGTGGAAAAAAACCAAGATAGTGATCAAATTCTAAAAACTATTATGATTCAAATCTCAATAGTTAGCATAATGAAAATTAGTAGAGCCTTCTATTAGCCAAAAAAAAAAAAAAATCCAACATATGTTGCATTTGGTATCCAATGTTTCGGATACATACAAGCCAGATATATGATATATCTTATACTACCTCATTTTTAAATGCTATTTGACATATTTCAAACATATGCAAGGCGTATTCAAGATACTTATGTTACTTATAGAAGAATAAGAAGAAATGCTTGACTAATAATAAGGTCAGTTATAACGTGTATGTTACTTCTTATCAAAATTTCTCGTCCTTATTGACAATTAAATATGTATTTTGACACATGCAAACACAAAAAATACATATGTAAGTACAAATTACGTAGATAAATGAATGAAAACAATAGATCCCATACATGTAAAGAGATGCATCACCATTATATTGCATCCTAGTTTATTTAACATTATTCCCATTTCTAATTACATTATGTCCTATTCCTATCGAATATATTAAACATAGGTTCAATTTACACGTAAAAACACCTTGGTATTTTTTGTATGAAATATATGGCGTTGATAAACTTTGTAAGATTTACTCTTTTCACGTATCATGTTTGCTTTATATATATACACCCACAGTGACACACTGTGGCAAAGAAAAAGGCATCTTTTTCAATCGAATTGTTGAAGACGTATTCCATTTCAAATGTGGAGATGACCGTGAGAGAGTTATTTAGTTGAATGTTCTGATTGGGGGTTCCCAGTCATTGCCTTTTGTGATGATGGGGAAGAACTAACCAGTTCGGACAGAGAAACCGACACTGGAGTGGGTGAAAAGAATCCAGTGGAGCTTGTCCTCCAGGAGAAGGTCCGTCAAATTGAAATATTGGGTCTAGAAAAGAAGAAAAAGTCCTCAACGTTACACCACACCTTGTATCCCACTCCGTGCGGTAAACTAAGGGGGAAGGAGAAGAGTTTTCCATAGACAAATACACGAAGAGACCAAAAAACTAGCTATACAAGCATGAGGGAACAATCCGCTTTTTTGCCGGACTGAATATGAAATAGTTGCTGCTTACTGTAAGGCTATTCAGAAGAAGATCCAAACTGTTCATCATTATCTCCATGTGGGCAAAAAAGTGTGCAGTTTGGAGATTAGGACACATGGATTAAATTATTTCATTTTAATGGGTTTTAAACAATAGAATAAACAAGACCAATAAATCCAAATGACAGAAATCTCGCACTTTTATCCACATGTTGTCGCATCAGTGCCATCATTCCAAAATTGGTAGTAGTAGTATGTCCATACGGTGCCGGACATGTACATGTTCTACTACAATGCTTCACTACATGCCTATTTAAAGGCCCTCACACATCAGCTATAGGGTTATCTAGATGAAGAGATTAAACTCAACTGTTTGAAGTAAAACCTTGTTCTATTCCTCTAGATGTAGATGGAAAAAAATCTTGAACAATTATGCTTATAGATATTCTTCCAAAATGGCATGCATGCCTCTTTGCCTTACTTAAAACTCTAGGCTGACAACTTCATGTTTTTATCTTTTTACTCTAGTAAATCCAGTGTTCTTTGCCCTTTGGCTTCATGAATTATCTTTCCATAGTTGATCCGAAGCTTGAATTAAGCAAAAGGGTTGCCTTGGGTAACCGAAAGCCAGACTTCAACTTCATCGGATTTCTATAGAGTAGACCATTAAGGACGACCATTGTGAAGTGCACAACAAACATATTGCATTATTCCCAACATGTTCCAATACAAAAGGAGGTTTCGATTATCATCTTTGTTGCAGTTAAAGATGAAATAACCAAGAGCATTCAGGACGAGGTTCCATGATGTATGTCGTTGTCAGCGATATAAGTTTACTCAATGAGAAAAGGAAAAATAAGTGCCAACTTTATTCCCAACATGTTCCAATATAAAAGGAGGTTTCGATTATCATCTTTGTTGCAGTTAAAGATGAAATAACCAAGAGCATTCAGGACGAGGTTCCATGATGTATGTCGTTGTCAGCGATATAAGTTTACTCAATGAGAAAAGGAAAAATAAGTGCCAACTTTAATTAGAACAAATAAGTGCAACTTTATAAAGTACAAGAAAAAACGATGGAACGATAAAAACACTGGTGGCCAATAACACTTGGGCAAGAATGACTGTAATTGATACTTAGGATCAAAAATTCATCATGAAGTCAAGAGTAGACTGCTCGTAGAATTTAAACTGGGATGGTTTAGTTTTTCCTAAGCAAGATTCACAATATCAGCTGAAAGTTGTACCGACATACCGTCACCGTCGAAACTACCGAAACCGACCGATTCAAAACAAACTGATTGATTCAAAACAATTTAGGATGGATATAAGATCAGTCGGTTTCGACAGGTTTTGGTTTTGAATCAATCGTATGAAGATCGAAAAAACTAAGTAATATCGAACCTATGTTCCCAAATATCACGTGATAATAAGACCGAAAAAGGAACTATTTAGGATGGATATAAGATCAGTCATATTTCCTGGATCTGAACGTTTCACGGTCAACACAAAGCATTTCCAAAAGAAATTGTAGCTCAAATGAATATACTAAGATTTATGAGCAGCAATACGATTATAGATGAATTAAGAGAAGGATTCATTAGTGAGGTCAAGGACAGCTTCAATTGAGGATAATGGAATGGTTTAAGCATTATCCATAAGTGACTTGAGTAATGCACCCTTAGGAGTGAGACTGTGGATGGAGGTACAATTAAGGGACAAGTCGAGCCAAACTTCAGCTGTTCAAAAAGACATGAGACTTGTTAGTGCATCTGGGATAGTCTTCGCAGAAATGGACAAAAAAGATTCTATGTTGTAAATTTTTGGGGGGAAAGGCATTATTGCTGTTACTTGAGCTTTTGTTTTAAAGCAAAGCTACCAACACCCGACAAACTAACTGATCGTGCGAGACTATCAAGTAAGAAACTAAGAACTAGTAAGCATACTGTTCGCTCGGATCTATAGAACAAAAAGAAGGGATCCCACTAACTCTATCAACTTCCATGCTGGACTAGCTTACCAGACAAACATCACATAACAAATACACCTTACATGGGTGATAGGAATCTAGCAAGTTCACATTCAGTCTCAAAAGCTTGGTTTTGGTCCTTCTCCAGAAGTTCAGATTCCATGGTCAAATTCTACCCATTAGTATCACCTCAAAATGTTCCGACTTGTCCACTAAGTAATCCGACTCGTAACCAGTACACTAAGGTCAGGGAAAAGGGAGAGAGATAAAAAGAGAGAGGATCAATGAAATATCAAGGTATTAGAGACATGGCACCCATATCAAAGGTAACCAGTATCACCAGCAACTACAGGCGATCTGCTAAAACCAATAAATACCTGAATATGTGCCTGCATGTAGATCAGTCACAATATGGACCAGAAAATAGAATATTCATAAGCATAATCTATGATGAAAAATCTGGTTTGTTCATAAGGATGCAACCAAACTTAACCACAAAGGTAGATTTTTCTTTACTGAAACAGCAATTATCATCTTCATATTAAGATGGAACAACTGAAAGATTGACTTATTAACACCTATGTAAGGAGTCCATCCTCCCTAATTTACTTTCCTCATTAAATTGTATGCTACTCATATATGCATCCGGAGTCCTTAAAGAAACCCCATTAACTTTCATTTATAATTTTCTTCATCTATTCCTTTTTGTAGTTACATTGAGTGGAGATGAGCTCAGGAACCATGTTGTATCGACAAATGACTTTCCTCTACATGATCCAAACATCAATGCAGCCACAGACTAAGAAACACAAGAACAACAGCAAGGGGGATGTTCTGTTGCTCGAGGGAGGGAGGAAGGGGGTTATGATCTTTTGACACTGCTGTTAATTCTAACTGATAAAAGACTTATATTTCAGCATACTAAGTGGCCAACTAGCCAAAAAAGAATAGTACAGGGGGTATTAATAGCCAAAAGTTGATAGCTCAACTACAGGGATTATATATATATATATATATATATATATATATATATATATATAACCAGTAAATATACTGTTTTAAGATTATATATACATGTGTATGCCAATAATTTGGTGGAACAGGTAAACAAATACACACGCAAACAAGTCAGTGCATTGCACGTACCAAGAAAGGAAAAAACTATGATATTATTGAAAAATTAGATAAAAATTTAAATTATATTATAATATTTTAAATATGATTTGAATATATTTTAATTAGGATTGTTATTAAAAAAAAATTAGAATTAAGGGATATGTGTTTAGTTAGATAATACCATGTAGTTAGTTTAAATATAATTTAAATATTGAATATATTTTAGGATTTGTTATATGTTCAAGTAGTTAGAAGGATTTTAGGTTTTTAATTTTTTTCTCAACTAGGAGATAACATATGTTGTAATAAAAAAGATTTTTTTTATTTTTTTTATATTAAAAATTGGGATATACATACGGTTTAGCCGGCTCATTTTTTTAGCCATTTCTAAGCCACATTATATGTAGGACCAGTAAATATATTGTTTTAAGATTATATATAGTAGTATAGATGAATATGTGTTGCACGTATTGTAACCGCCTTTTAATTAACTCTTTTTGTATTTGGGAAGAGCAAAAGGTATCATATGAGTAAATTATATTTTTCTTAAAAAAATTATATGTAATTACCTAGCTGTCCATATTAAATTTAATGAGCAATTTTAATTAGTAAAGTTAAGTAAGGGTATATTTGGAATTCATAGTGAAGCCAACTTTTCTTATTATATAGTAGTATAGATAATGTATGGCAATAATTTGGTGGAACGGGTAGAGTATTCAACTTCAGAAGGTGCCAACAACACCAATTTTGTTGATTTTTTGTTATAGACTCGCATCCAAGCACACGTGCATGTACAACACACAAGAACACAGAGACCCCACGAAAGTAATATCGAACAATGAATGCATACATATAGGATATTCAAAAAAAATCAAATAAATAACGTATTCATCACTTTGACTAGACTACTTGCTTCTCTGAGAATGAAGTGAAATATGATTAAAATGAAGGTGAAATATGATTAAAATGCATCCACGAACTATAAAATGAACCGTGTCATTCATTTAAGTAAAATAGGATATGGTAGTGTCCACAATCTGTTGTATATAGGAACTAATTCCACATTTATTCATATATGGTTGCATAAATCAATGTATTAGGCTATTAGCTTACTTGGTTATCAGGTTGAACCTGCACATTCCTGTACTCTAGTTAAAGAGGGATTATATATTTATAGGCAAGGGTGACTCACCTTAATTGACTGACATAATAATATCGTTGAGAAGTTAGTTCAATTTAATTGAGTTGATTATTTTGGAACGAGGGATTAGATATGTATAGGCAAGGGTGACTCACCCCTCAAGCTTTACCAATGTGTGAATAAAACTAAGCTTAAGCCTAAAGAGACATAAAATATAGACTAGCTATCTTCTACAAATATAGACTAGCTAGGGTTTCCCTAGGCATGGACCTTCTTCTACAACCACCCCATTCCTCTCTTCCTCTCCTTGCTCATTTCTCTCTCTCCCTGCTTCCATAGCTCACCCCTAACCCCTCTTCCCGACACAGCCTTTCAACTGCCACTACCTCCGCCTCCTACCTACCCTCCCCCTTCTATCCTACTACCGTCATAGCCACTTCCAACAAAGCTCTATCCATGCCCCCTCCCATCGTCATTGCTAACTTCTCCACTTCTCACCTAAGAAATCTTCCGTCTAACCCCACCACCTAATTGTGGCAATATTGTTAGAAAACAAACAATTGTAGCAAGTTCCGGTGCAAAGGCAGAATGCATGACTATGAGTCGTATAATGCTTGTGAGATGGTGACTAAAGACTTCAATAGAGGATCTGGGAATACAGTACAATGAAGATATGACTATGCATTGTGATAATCAGATTCATCACTAGTGATCTCGTCTTTCACGACCAAGTCACCATGCATGTTTATATTGACTGTCGTTTTATTCGAGTAGCTATAAGAAGATCTTCAGTCCGTATACTTGGTCTGGGGGCTGGCTGAGGATCAGAATTCATATATGTTTACTAAACCTTTAAGGTCTACTAAATGTTATATTTTTGTATAACAAGTTGAGCATGTTTGATATATATGTTCCAACTTAAGTGTTTGATATATACATGGGTTCCACCTTAAGGGTGGTGTTTGATATATAGGATCCACCTTAGGGCTGTCAGATAATCAATGCATTACTTCGTTGGGTTAATGAGTTGAAACCCATTCATCTACTATCTCTATTCAAAGAGAGAGATCAAGGTTAACGAATTTATATATGGTTTTTTATCACCTTATTCTTTCAAATATAAAAAGGTGTGTAACATGTAATACCTAGTACCAGATTATTTATGTCTTTGATACGTGACATACAACCAGAGCTATGCAGCTCTTTTCTTTCGCTTATGCTTATTATTTCTCAGCAAGAAGGTTGCTCCTAAAATCAAGTATCAATGGACCAAGCAAAATGGCTGTTCGCATCGGCCAATAAGTTCTATATGCTTGTTTGTGTTCTAATATCAAGAAGGGGAAAAGAAGGTACTAAAAGGCCAAATAATAAGAGCAGAGAACCCAGTAATGAAGGAGCTCGCTCATACCATCCAGGAACCAGTGAATCTCAGTTAAGTTGATTTTACAAATTGACCTACTATAGAGGCCTAACAACATTTCCTTTATAAGAAAATCATGACCCCATTAAAATTGTATAAACCTTTCTCTGTATGTACACGCTCCATATTATCATCTCAGTGTAAGTCTGCATAGAACTAGCAGACGGGAATACAAAAAATTGACTGTCAATTCAAACTATTCCAGGTTGTAGTACATTCAGTACTGCATAACACTTGGGGAAGGAAACCCCAACCTAGACCATGACTTCCGTAAAGAGCAAAAAAGAAGAAACTAAGCTCAAAAGGACAAAGCACTTACTGAATTTCCTGGAAATAAGCAGATAGAGCCTAAAAAGAATAAATGTCATGTTGTTAGCTGCAGTAAAAAAAAATACCGATGTACAAACCTAAGCATATCAGCAGAAGCAATTCAAAAATGAAAATGAACAATATAAAAAAAAGGAATATTTACCATGACAGTTTTTACAATGCAACCCGGCCCAGCCAGTCATCTCCGATGCAAAAGCCTCCAGAAGACCAAAGTACAGATCAGTTGCAATGAACTTTCATTTTGGTACAATTACAAAAAAGAAAAAGAAAAAACAGCTAATCATTTTCATTTAAGCCATTCAACCAAAACGTGGGCCAGCTATATGAGCAAACCTCTCAAGTCAAAGAGGCTCCATGATCTATTGACCCATAGTTAGACCTATAAATTATAATCAACCTTAAGTCAACCGTCTATATGAGCCAGTACCATTTTACAGGCCATGGTGACAGCTTGCATCCTAGTAACCTTTTTTGTCAGTAGAAACACAAAAAATAATTCTAGAAGGAAACCTAAGTTAATGATTGCAAAACAGAAAATCGTATCATGTTGAGGACCAAAATATTTCATTAAGTTCCTCAAAGTAGTATAGAGGAAAATTCATATGAACTATCATCACACCAAAAATTGGCATATATTCATTGGGTATTTGAAGAAAAATCAAGAAAAGTTTCTACAGGTGAGAATTTATACACCCTTCCTGTTAAAGTGATCCCCAAACAAGTAAAAGTAAAACCACCAAATCAGAGTCATTTTCAAAGGTTTCAAACATACTAAGCTTCCCAGCAGACAAACCAGGGTACCTTTCTTTTGGCTGCCTTCAGGCATCTAAAACAAGCAATTGGTAGCCTCAGAACCCAAGCTGAATCCTGAATGAAAGAAAAAATTAGACTCTCCAGATCCCTGAAGTCTACTTTTATGATACAATTATGAAGACACAAAATAAACCAAAAATGAACTAAACAAATAGCTATTATGTCAGAGATACCCAGTAATACATAGATGCAATTAGAGATGTATCCAACAATAGATAATTTCAGGCCAACTGAAAGCATCAAATTATACAAAACCATATTACTAAATATCTAAATCAAGTAGAAGAATCAGGGTTTGGTTCTCTTCCAAATGATCTGATGTCTATAATTCCGGTACACGTAAATTTGAGGTTTAAGAAAAGTCAAGTAAAATAAAAGAGTAATTTCATAAAAGTTCAAGTTCCAATCAAATATGTTTTACAAGAGATGAAACGCCTTTGGCGAGTTGTCTTACAAGAAACAGACCACATCTCATCCATAATAACCGCCAAGTAGGATGGTCTGCATATCAATCATCATCTCTTCCATGCCTCCATGTCAAATAATCCAAACCATTGCTCTTCATCCAGCGTATCACAAGATAAAACAGATCAATGCCGAAGAATTAGATTGGCAAGATAAAGAGTATATCACAAGGTGCAAAGCTCAACAGCAATTTTTGGATCAGAAAATCAGCATCTTAATTCACTTGCCCGTAATGAACGGATGACTTAATGCTTGAGAAACTGTCATCCTCTTTTCTGGATCCAAAACAAATATTCTATCTAGAATATCTTTAAAATTGGTTAACATTTTAGGATCCTCCCCTGGAGAGCTTGATACAAGGGCACTAATGTCCTTGGGTTTGATATTCAGAAGCAATCTTTTTACAGTCTGTGAAAAAGACATGTCAGAAAAAGAAACGTCAAGGAGGCAGAAAATTTCAGCATGCATATCAGCATAAGTAGTTCTAAATGCATCAAAAATTTATAAAAACTAACCTTCCTAGTAACAGGATCCTCTTCGGTAGCATGAAAATTCAAGTCCTGGTCAAAATGCTGATCAACGAATGCCCCCTGTTGAAGCCATAAAACTTATCAATATCATTGATCATTGTTCACATTGGTAAAGCTAAATATTTTCATTTCTCATACATATTTAAGCAGTGTTTTAAAAAGCTCTACACCCGGAGAAGAAAAGTGCCACCTGGACAGCTTCTCCAATTTTCTTTTCACAACACCTTTTGTCACTTTTGCAGCTCATGTTAGATTATCCAAATGTTGCTCTATATCCCTAAAAACTCATCTAATTTGAGTTTTAGACAATAAATTAAAAAAAAAGAATAAAAAACGATACCAAATTACCAATAAAAAACAACAAAGTAACTTAACAAACATCACAAGATAGTATACAAAACACAACATTGAGTTCAAAAACAATAACATCACACATAAGTCATTGAGAAATTGTTCAAATGGACAAATAAACATAAGATAATCTAAATGTTCCACATTCCAAATTCTCTCTTTTATTTATGTCTATTTAGTTAGTAACATATATTGTTAAAACTGAAAAATACTCTATTTGGGCCTTTAAAACTTAAGCATGCAACTTTAAAAACCAATAAAACCAAACAAGCCTATAAAAACTTATTTTAAAACCCAAATAAGCCCCAAAAAGCTGCATAAAACACCCCCTACACCTAGGATTGCGCCTAGGCTAGCCTAGTTACCCATTTGCCTAATCTCGTCTTTGGCGCCTTTCTCGCCTAGACGTCACCTAGAGGAGATACCTCGACTCCTTAGGATTAGGCAGAGAAACATCTCTCGCCTTTTGGGCGCCTTTAACAACAGTGTATTTAGCATTTACAAACAATCTTATGATAAGCTTAAATGTATACCTTTCGCAGCATCTTCTTCGGAAATGAACCCTTCAACTCCATATGGAGTCGAAGCATATCATTGTTCGATGGACCTGGAAAAAGAACTTTTCCTGAATAAAGTTCATACAAGCAGCAGCCGACTGACCAAATATCCATTGGATGATCATACGGCAAACCAAGAACTGCAAGAAAAGAACTTATTCATAAAATGGCATAAACCATAAGAAACCAAAAGCAAAGGAAATTTTCTCACGAAGAACACTTACTTATTTCCGGGGAACGATAGAAGCGGCTAACCAAGTATGGTGTAATCTCATTCTTACCAGCAAACATGGCATTACCAAAATCACAAAGCTTCAGAACATTTTTGGCCTCATTTACCTACATAAATGAAAGAAAACAACTGTTCATAAACAAGAAATGGTTACTATTGCATGTCTGTCGTTCTTACTGACTTGGATCTAACACGAGTGATGAGAGAATAAAATATGTTCAGTACAATCTGAAAGGTGAAGTTAAAGGGTTTACTCAGTTATATATGATAAATGCTCATCTTAAAGGAAGTATAGAAGATGGAACCAACTTGCAAATGGGCTAGGGTTGGGGTCCATGCCCAGATAAGGTGTGACTCAAAAAGAGAAAATTACACATGATTAGCAAATTAAAAGTTCTTAACAAATGAGAAAGAATGAAAAAAATAAAGCTGTTGTATGAATTAAAAAATGCAAGGCTACACTGAGAAAGTAATACTATGCTGCCCCAACAAGGTGTGAGAAAGTATCGCATGCATTTGATAATCAAAAGTCAGGTTTAAGAGTTGAGAAAACACAAAGTGGCCCATAGCAACAACAGTATACAGGCACAAGGATGAATGTATGGATACTAAGAAGCACATGGAGAACTTGCACACATCACCATGGACAAACAAAGATGTTCATGAAACTCATCTTCCAAGATTTACTTGATATCTCTAACTATGAGTATATAAGAGAGAATAAGAGTGAATAGGTGCGAGAGAGAGAGAGAGATTGTAAACCCCCTCCCTATTTTTTTTCACTTCCTATTATTATGATTATTGTTATTAATTTCAAATTTAATTTTTTTTCAATTTTCATTACTATTGATATTAAGAATTTATTCATTTATCATAGCTTTTATTAGCTTTTATTATACTAATTATCTATTAATGATTCCCACCTTATCTCTCCTAACAGCTCACCCTCCCCCCACAGTAAACAGCAAGCTCCCGACAGACACCCCCACCCATGGCAATGCCCCCCCCCCCCTCTCCCCTCAAAGTCACCCCCTCTCCCTATACTCATTCTCTTCTTCTCCTCTGCATACTCTCCTCCCCTTAGTAGCTCACCGCCATCATCATCATCGTCATCATCACAAGCAGCAGTAGACCAGGAGCAGCAGCGGAGCTCCGCCCACCGTCGCACTCACCGCCAACAATGTCGTGCCACCTCGGCGACCCCCGTCCCCTTCACCACTGCCGGCAACCCCCCCCCCCCCCCCCCCCAAACAACAACAGCAGCTGATGTTACTGTTCTTCCCTTAACATGTTCTTCAGTTAGAAGAAGATGAAACACATCAAATAAATTTATAAGGTGATCTTTGCATAACCCCCCCCCCCCCTTTCTCAATATTACCTAATTGAAATTTTAACTTCCGTCCTTATTTTACATATCATTCTATATTTTGGTTATTTGACTTTTGAAAAGACCTCAGATCTCGACGAAACTTGCATTATTGTATTCGCAACATCGAGTTACCCATACGGTGAAATTTTTGTCCATTTCTGAAAATATTTTCCAGAACGCTATTTTTGGAGCCCACAATCAGATTAGGACTGTCATTTTCGCAATCTGGAACTCAAATTTCACTTCTGAAAGTTTTGGTAAGTTTTTATCATTATTCCGGATTTGTGGGTATATTCAAATTCATATTTTTAAGCCAGTCTTACTTGAGCTATTTTTGGAACCCCGTGGGGCCCACGTGTCGCCCATTTGAGCAATTTTGTCTTTGGGAGCCACAACCTGAGAGTACCGATGAGTTTGTGGCATCGTTCTAGTATGGTTTGATATATAACTTTTCCATTTTTAGCATATGCTAACCAGTATCATTTTTCGTGTCTTGGTGGGTCCCGTTAGTGGACTCCGCTTGACCCTGAAACGACGAATTTTGCACTTCGACCAAAACTGGGCTTATGGGTATTTTTTCATCTCTCGCATCATCCGGAACTCGTGGTAATATTTGTTTCGGTATTCGGAGTCATCTCTTCTGTTTCGATATTTGTGTTTTCTCGTATTCGACATGTTCGTGTCAGATACATCAATTTTTCACCAAACGCGGGACATGCAAGTATACCTTGTTTATCGTACTTCAGTTTATGTTTCTTTGTCATTTATTATGATATTCTGTTGTCGTGACATTACCTTGACAATCTTGTTTATCGGTTTACCAGACTTCCGAGTTAGACTCAAGTGCGAATCGATCAACTGAAGCGATCAGAACCGATGGTTAGCGGTTTTGACTGTTGTATCTTGTTAAGGGTACCGTGTACCTCGTTGTATCTTGTGATACGATCTTGACCCCAATGACACAACACTTATGCATTCATGTTGAGCGCGCACCCCCGGTTCGACTTACCATCGGAACGTCCAGGACATAAGAACCGGTTATAGAGATCGTCGAGCAGGACTTCTATTTCATTGTTATATCGTGGACCCATGAATTACATGTGATACTCTTGGATCTCCCGTGAACTCATGATCGACAGGTAGATATTAGGAATTTAGGATTCGATTGGATACATCGTGGATACGATACGTATGATCGCATTGGATGGAGAGGACAATTACTAGACGCCCGAGCTCCTTTGCATGCCTTCATAATTGCTCGCATGCTTTACACAGCGTTCTATGTCTCATAAGCTAGTGCCTCAACGGAGTACACTTAGCCGACTGTACCAATGTTACCAGGATCGTGGGTCACTTTGGTACGTGGTACGGGTACGCGGTACGGTACCTCAGCCGGTATGCGGTGCGGTGGGGGTAGGCTTATTCAGTACGCTTTTTGAGGTCGCTGTTCGTTTTTATCTGGGTCGTCTTTTGTACCATATACAATTATATAGAAGTATACACCAAATATCATAAGTTTTGTACCATATACAATTATATAGAAGTATACACCAAATCTTTTGTACCATATACAATTATGTAGGGGGGTTGGCGAATTAGGCAACTATGGACTGTACTCCCTTAGTCTGACAGCTTATGTATGCGAACATTGACCTCAACTTGCATTTCACTTAACTAGTTAGACCCCGCTCTGCGTCGGCACTATGTACAAGAGAGATCGATTTGCTGACTCAAAAATGATATCTTCCTTAAGAGCTCCTTGTTGAACCAGGAGATGACTGATCTAGGTGAGTGGGCAGAAACTTCGTTCTCTGATTCTTGCACGCCTTAATAATGAATCTGAGTTTTATAATGCATGTTGCTAAGAAGATTATTGTTTCCGTTGCCTGATTTATAGAACTGCATGCTTAGTTAGAACTTGAATGCTTGTCATAAAGAACCTTGTCATGTTAATAAGAAAAGAGATTGCTTGAACATATTTCCATATCGCTTGTGTTTTGATAGAATCACATCGTGCTTGAACTTGTTCAGAGAGGACGGCCAGTCCGCACAGAGATAGAAGAGAAGAGATAGATTGTCTGCTTGTTCATTTCGTCTGCATCATAGAGTTTATCTGATAGTGTTTCATACATTCGCATCGGTCGGACAATGGCTGTTAGTGAAGAGCTGAACCTTGGTCCCGGCTGCTAATGATAGTGAAGAACAACCATGAGTCACAGCTGCTAATAGCATCAGATAAAAGAGTCATTGGTTAGCTGGATTACCACCAACTCGACCTGGTTGTACCCCGTAATTTCGTGGAGTGTGATATAGGTATATATTTACTGTTATACGTTCGTCATGTTATTATGTATCTTGTTGCGTCCCTCTGCGGACCTGGTTTTCTTCCAGGCTTAGACAAGCATATTGAAGGAGCGCGGACCGAAGTCTATCCATGAGTTGCATCAGTCGAGGATGCAAAGGACTATCCAAAGGAGCACTCCGGAATCAACGGTACCTCCACTTTGGTATTCGTGCGTATCCTATCCAGATAACAGATAATCAGATCCATCATTTTCCAACATTTATGTTTCAGATATTTAATTTTGTGTTGTTTTTGGTTTATTTTTTTCGGTGGATGAGTTTACATGACTAATACATAGCACTCGTGAACTGGAGTTCACTTTTATACATCGAAGTACGCTCCGGTGGTCCAATAGGGTTGGATCCATCCGTAGTCGTATTAGTTGGTGATTGCCACGTGGCCTAGTCCCGGATATTTGGGGAGTGGGACGAATGTCAGAAAATACAAAATTCATGGCACATAAACACACTCATATATACTTGTAGGGAGGTTAAGGGGCATAATCTGTTCCCTATTCTAAGAGCAGGACCTAACCTATTGTTGTTCTACATGATTCAAATGGACCGGAATGTAGTTCAAAGAAATCAGAGGTCAAGGAACAGCCATTATGAGTTTGCTTCAATAGATACACATTATGCACTAAATATACTAGTAGTTCCTGTAGCACAACAAACTGCAAATAGATGACAAGGCATACCAGCATATTATCCGGCTTTATATCACAATGCAGGATGCCACAATTTCTTAGATGCTTCAGCGCAATGAATAGCTGCTTTGCATATGCCCTCACAGCAGTCAGTCTAAGCCCAATGTTACGACCAAATTTCTTTAGAACCTCACGAAGATTCATATGAAGAGATTCAAAAACTAAACAAAGATGATTCCGGTACTTAAAACTTGAAAGAAACCTAACACAATGACGTTTGTCCTCTGGATCAGCACCAGCCAGCTTCTTCAAGATGATCAGCTCCTCCAAACCGGCCTTGTACCTATCTCATAAAAGAGACAAAAAGAAGCAGTAAGAAATAGTTATCTACTCATATTGACTAAAAAATTTAAGTCCTTGAACTCACATAGTATCATTATTACGTATGATTTTTATGGCAACCTCTTCTGGGTCACCCTTCCCAGCCTTAAGATCTTTTGCACGAACAACAGTTGAAAAAACCCCTTTTCCATGAGCAGCAATAACTTCATAACGACCATCAAGCACTTCTCCGAACCTGTAACCTGCAATAAAAAGAAAGTCAGTTTAAGAACCATAATGAATTATGGAATTTAACTACAGACGGGTTTTTTCTCCAGAAATACAAAAAATGACAAAGATGTTCAATAGACTTACTGTAATAACCCTCTGCATCGTCCCAGTTATCATGAAGGCCACTTCTTTCAATTTGTAGGCCATCTCCTTTGCCCTGCACAAGGTACAACTGATGAGTGCACTTGTGATAGAAGCAGAACAATAAACTATTCTCCACAAAAATGACCAGTGTATACTGTGTAGTGTATATTTTCATTGTCAAAAATAGTCATTGCATAAATCATATCAAAAACATAAAGGCTACCAATCAGATTTACATGTGTATTTATTTAGTTTGGTGTTCTACATGTCTGTTATTGCAGCCACCATGTCAGACTCACTATGTGGCCAGCAAAACATTGCTAATGTGGGCTTCATATCGTTTGTATTCATGTCAGCTGACATATAGTTTGTGTACATGCGTTTTGGAAATAGCTAACCCATGGACAAGTGGTTACATTTAATCTATTGTTCGGAATCCATCAAATGAGATTTTTTTGTCATATGGGAACACATAGATCAAGTAGTTCTGTTTGCTCTATAATTCCATTTTTAAAAAAAGTTGAAGTGAGAATTACTTATGTCGAGAATGACCTTTTAGAAATCCCTACCTTAGAAATCTCCAACCACGTGATTGTATCCTTGCACCTTCTAGAACATAAGTAATTCCTAAGGAGCTATCGGACTGGTTTTTGAAAGATTATTACAGATTAAAAGAAATAACATGCATTAGCATAAATTGATCCCAAAACGTCTAGAAAAACTCTCACAAAAGATACATACAGTTGCATTATGGCTGGCATGGATATATATGGCAAACTGAATGCATCTTAGAGAGAGAGAGAGAGATCTGCAACGACATAAAGAATCGTATTTCTAGAAGTTTTTGACTTTGTTGCACATATAGGTATTTGTTCGCTGCCAACATGCCAAGCGCAGAGTTATACATTTTAGACATCACATTGCAAGAAACTACTTTAAGAAGTTGCATAAAATCATGGACATGCCAAAATATAAGAAACGATAAACTGTCCATTCAGCAATGACGTAGAAATTATTGGAAAAACGTCGAAAACGTAATAAAAAGGCTGTGTTTTTACCGCTTTCCGAACACCAACTGGTGATTCTCCAAAGATATCGTCACAAAACATATCTGCTGATCTCTCACTCTGTATGGAAAAAGAATATATCAGAACATACTTTTCAAGATATTCAGATTCCTAAACAACATTATAAAGACAGATCCAAGAGTACTAGAAAACCAATTTGTCAAAAAAGAGGGAAAAAGAAAACTTAGTTGTCTAGTAGAATATATAGTAGACATCCAAATTGCTTGCATAACTGAGACGAAAAAGAATGTGATAAATGAATAACAAACCTTGGGACTACCCTCACCCAGCCCTCCAACGCTAGCTCTTGCATCAGGACTTGATGTACCATTTTTCATAGGCGACTTCCCCACAGTAAATGATGGTTCAGCAACATAAACATCGGAGGAGTCCTGCCTGATCTCAGCTGAAATCGCTGGACCATCCTTAGCATCTGGATCTTGTAAACTATCATTCGTTGCAGCTGCTTTGTCCTCTGGTCCAAATCCAAAAAAAATGGTGAACACAAGAAAAACTAAAAAACTCAGGAAAGCTCAATATGAACTGATAAAGATCACTAAAAATTAATATACTAGTTTCCAATTAAATGAAGAGACAAACGTGAATTTAAAATTTTCATACCTTCCCCATTATCAGTAGAGGGAGATTCGACATGTTTCTGAGATTGTCTCTGCTTATACTTTTCAAGGATGGCTTGCCTCCTTTTCCTGCTCTCCTCCTTAATTTTGTCAGGGTCTTCCTCGTCCTGTTTGGCAAGTTGTTGTTCAATCTTTTCTTGGTAGTCTTCTTCGTCTTCCTCCCTATAAAAAAAAATCACCTCGTCTATTAGAAAAGTTATATACCAAAAATAATACCGAACCTACGTTCCAACAAAGTGTACCATGAACTTTCACCTAATGGACTCTTCTTTTTCTTCATCAGCTGCCTTACCAGACTCCTTAGATCTCTTTCTGTCCCTGTAGTGATCACGTTCATCATATCTGGTGTGCCTAGAATCCCTGTCTCTGTAGTTAGCTCTTTCCCTATCCATTTGTCTACCATGGTCTCTACCTTTATCCAAATGACCATCCCTATCGCTGACACGACTCCTAGATCTATCATAGAAATCCCTCTCTCTCTCCCGGTCCCTCACTCTGTATGCATCCCTTGATGCTCTGTCCCTTTCTCTGGACCTCTCCCTAGTTAAATCTCGTGGTATCTCCCTCTCTCTGTCTCGAACACTGCCTTCCTTTCTTTCTCTTTCTCTTTCTCTCTCTCTGTCTCTAACACTGCCTTCTCTTCTTTCTCTCTCTTTGTCTCTAACACTGCCTTCTCTTCTTTGTCTCTCTCTTTCTTTATCCCGGTGCATGTCCTCTGGCCGATCGTGCCTGCTAGAAATACTAGAACTCCTTCCCCTTTCTCCACGAAGTCCTTTATCTAAATCACTTTCTCTGTCACGATTGACTTGCCTTCCCTCCCGTCCTTCATGTCTGCTATAACTAGCACTCCTCTCCCTGTCCTTACGAACAACTCTGTCAGTCTCCCTTTCTCTGTCATAGTCCCGTTCGTCTCGGGTATCAGTTCTATTTGTCTCCCTATCTCGCCTGTCGACTCGGATATCACGCCTACTGTGACTATTACTCCTCTCTCTATCCCTCCTGTCCATCTCTGCATCGCCTGTTTGGCCTCTAACTCTATGTTGATCCTCTGTGTCGTGTGAGCTTGGCAAATCTCTATGGTATCTTCCACTGCGCGATGGAGAACGTCCAGTACCTCCCCTACTCTGGGGCTTGTCTTCCCTATTCCGGTGATTCTCCGCATATAAAGTGTCTCCATGGACCGGAGACCTAGACCTCGCCCGAGTCGTGAAATCACCATTACTAGTATCACAGTCCATGTTATCCACCTCATCTCTCCTAGCCCGTGAAGCCTTCAAGTGCTCCCTTTCACCTTCCAACACTGGAATTTTCCCTTTCTTCGCTGTAGGATCCGCAAAGGCCGGAACGGCATCAATCTTCTTCCTAGCGCCCAAGTTACCATCGACTGCTTTTGAGTCTTTATCCGAGAAACTATTCTCCTCTCCGGAAGTCACCTACAAGCAAGTAACAACACTAATCATTAAGTTGTATACTTGCGCATAATATCAAGTTATACGTTTAAACCATCAGGAAAGAAAAGAAAAACCTAACATAGTTCTAGCCTAAGATAGGTCAAATTTTAGTCTTTTTTTTTAATCAAAAAGTCAAAATGCTACAAGTAGTGATGCAAATTCTTGAAATCGAAAAGAAAAAAACTTAAGAATTACCTAATTACAGTTAGGGTTTATTCTACAAATTTGCGGGGAATCCTAAGAGCAAAATAGCAAATTCGTCAGCAAAAAAAGTACAGATTAGAGCTTTCCGAGAAGGGATCGAAAGAGACCATATTGTGGCACCAGTCGGACTTGATCTCTCCGGACTCGGCGTCCGATCCAGCCAAAGCGGCGGCGGCCTTCGCCCCGTCGTCTTCCTCGAGGATCTCCCCCTCCTCCGGCTCGTCGTCCGCGACCGGAGCCGGTTTCCACTTCGAAGCCTCGTCGTCGTCACGGTGCTTCTTGCTGTGATGGCGGTGGCGGTGGTGGCGGTGCCGGTGGTGGCGGTGCTTCCGACGCTTCGAGACTTCGTCGTCCGCTCCCTCGCCGGGAGGGGATGAGGAGCGGTGCTTCTTGCGGGAGGGGGAGGGGAGGAGCTGTTCGACTTCCATGGCGGAGTCTTCGATTCCCATGGCGGAGATTTGCTAGGGTTAGGGTTTCGGAAAGACAAATTAGGGTTAGGGTTGCGGAAGAAGTTTTTTTTTATTTTGTTAATGGCTTGATATTTTGCGGATATCAATGAGATCGGTTCGGGTTGGGGAGGATGTATCTGTGTGTCTATTGACCTTATTTTACCGCGGTTGAAAGTCTTTATTACAAAAGGCTAATTACAACTTAAGAACTCAATTTTAATTTGAGACAATTTGATAACTCAAATATAATTTTACAGTCAATGTTAACAGAAAATAACAAATAACCATAATATTTCCTCCCCACAATGGTAGAGACGTGGAGGGTGGATCGGCGGCGATGCAGAGAATGAGGTATTTTAGTCTTTTTATTTTAAAGAAAAAGTTAATCTAACTGACGAAAAGTATCGACGTAAAAATTTTTAATTGTTAATGGTATCAAATATTCTCATATCAAAGTTTAGGGTATTAAGGTGAAAAGTTAAATAGTTGAGAGTATCAAGTTATAATTTACGAGCTTAATTATTTTATAGTTGTTACAACTTTGTATATCTCTACTATTATTACATATGAGTACTATAATATGCTTCTCCATTCATCAAGCATCATTTTAGTCCTTTAGATTTTTATTTGGTGTTGGGCTGTTAAATCCTTTTATTAATCTAGTAAGTAATATGTAGTAGTTCTTTCCCGTGTAAGATGAAATTGATTATCTGAAAATTTTACAGTCACTTTTCTTAATTTTTTTGTTTAATCAGTACTCTTTTTCGTAATTTATCGGTGTAATTTATAAGCTTAATTTTTTTGATAGTTATTACTATTTTGTATATCTTCATTATTATTAAATATGAGTACTATAATAAAGTTTTTTCATTCATCTCACATATTCTTAGTCCTTTAGATTTCTTTATAGTGTTGGGCTGGTAAATCTTTTTATTAATCTAGTAAGTAATGTCTTTTGTAGTGTATGTTTGTCACGATCCGCACCCGGATATTCGGGCACGAGTACGTGGGTAAGTCCAGCCTACGCCGCAGAATCGGCGGTAGAACGATGTCTGGGTCATTTCTAACTATCTAGCATCTCAACAATATAATATGGTACCTGTCAATTATCACGCCCCGATCTCCCGCAGGCAAATCGGTCGTTCCCGCTCGGCGAGAATCACCGCGCCCGCGCTCCCGCGGAACGATCGCTTGACCCATCCGGGCGTGATGTCGCACGAGCGTGAGCCACGCCCGTGCAAGGCCGTGGTTCATTGGCTGGCGGTAAGAGTTCTAAGCCACAGAGTCGCACAGATTGTCCGAGTGCAGCGGAGTCATGAACGCATAGGCGATTGGTAACAAGTTCACTGAGTCGACAATATAGCGGAAGCATTGAATAACACAAGTTGAAGTAAAGCAAACTCTTTATTGATATAAACATGTGTTACAGGCGGCGTATAGCCGAGATTACAAGTCGCTCAAGCCTCTCTCTCTGAAATAATAAAAGCATGCCAAGTGGCTACAATTATGGAATGCTTGTACAGGCGATGTTCACGGCAATGTTCCAGCATTATGTCTTGTATATGTGCTTCAGTTCCGGACGCAGCGCTCCAAGGCTTCAGAGGAAACTCCTGGCCTTAGCACGCACGAAGGAGGCATCCGCACCGAACGAGGTTCTCCCGCACCCTGCAAACGATCTGGTGGGTTATCAGTACATTGAATGCACTGGTGGGGAGGCTACTCGCCCGCTCGACAAATCCATACACGTAATATAGGTTTCGTGCACCAACTATTAAGTTGTCTTTCTAGTTGCCTTAGGATCAGTTTTATGCAAATATTGAATAGCCTAACTCGTGTGGCAGTGCACCGTGCGACATGAGAGAAAATACGGCGAGACTTACCAACTTACCATTTGTCATTCCCTGTCCAAGGCAAACATTGTTAATTCAAGCACGGGCAAGTATAAACATTCAGGAGGCATAGCATATGCAAACACGAGAGTTCTTATAACATGATCGTTCAGGTGTTCAGTTATTCATTTGATGCGATGCAATGACTCGTACGCGGATAGCCGCTAAGCGAGGATGACTTATCTATATGACATAAGTCGCTGGCATAGCCATTATGGATGGTTCAGTCTCAAGATACAGAATGATATGCAATGCAGGTGGCGAGCCCGCTGCATAATACCTTGTCCTATAACATACGACTGCTCATACGTCCCGTCCGGATCGAATTGGTCCCAGTGCCCCGGCGACCGTCCGCGGAACTCAACATAACATACCTTGTGCGCAAGTTGTCCGCGATAATGCAGGGTCAGGGTCTATTCTTTTTCGTAGCTTGACATGATAATCATGAATCTTAATCTTATTCTGAACGAGCATATGCTCCACGAGCTGGGATTCATTCTTACTTGACACGATCCTCATTCAGATGCATACTTGGCATGATTATCATTCAAGTATGATTCAATATTCATTCCTGCTTGATGCATTCCCCTGGTTTGGGGATTTGCCTTGGTGACCTAACGGTCCCGGATACTTGCAGGTTCAATTGCACAGAAGAACTATTTGATAGTCTCCTGGCTAACTCAATGCATGCACAATGCAATAACGTTAGACATTTGAAAGCAGGCAAGCATGCATTTCTAAGGAACATGGCAACACGTTTGCTCGGACCCGAAGGTAAGCCGAGAGGTGAAACCGTAAGGGACTTAGCATGCGAGGGTCCGAATATAAGCAATATTTTATTTTCATGTTCTAGCATAACAATACAAGTTGGGATTATTCCCTTAGCTAGGTGCATTGAATTCTTATTAGTATGCAGGGGGTGATTCACCTAGCGACTAGCATGTATCATTCTACATTTTATGTGTGCTGGCTAAGCAAAGACAAGTTCACTGTAAACCCCCTGATTTTTCAGGATTTTTAAAATGGATTTTCAGAAAATTTTCTGGAATTTTCGGTGATTTTTCGGTAATTAAAATCAAGGTATTCTGGCATTAAATAAAAATTAAATGATTTTAAACAATATTAAAATATTATGAAAATAATATTTTTGAGTGTAAAATAAAATATTGGACTTAGGGTAATTTTTCTGAAATTTATTGGACCCCGAAAACATTTTTAAAAGCCAAAAAACTATTTTATTTAAAAATTAAAATAAACCGGGTTGAACCGGATTCAAACCGGGCTGAACCCGGTCCAACCAAACCGGACCGGACCCCTGACCCTAGCGGGTCGGATCGGGCCAACCCGACCCGACCCGAACCCGCTTCCCCCTCTCCCCCACGACCCGATCCCCCTTTTCGCGTCCTCCGGCAGCCCCGCGCCCCGCTCGGCCATGCGCCGCCCGCGACTTCCGTCCGCCCCGCCCGCACCCCTCGGCCACGTCGCCTCCCCCTCCTCACCCGCTCCCCTCCGCCTATAAGAAGCCCCCTTCCCTCTCTTCTCCGGCCAGAACCGACGCCGCCACCCTCCTCTCGAATCGCCACCGCCCCGCCCGCGACGCCTCACCGCCTCGCCGCCCCGGCCTCCCTCTCCTCCTCCTTCCTCCTCCCCCCGAGCAGCAAACCCCCAGCAGCAGCAGCAACAGCCTGAGCGCCGCCCGCTCCGCTCCGCCCGGCCGCTCGAGCCCTGCGCCACCTCCCCGCGCGCCGCCGCCTCCGGACCTCGACCGCCTCCGCTGCCCCCGGCCTTCCTCCGGCCCGCCTCCGGCCGCCGCAGCTCCGGCAGAGCCCAAACCCTAACCCTAACCTAGGCGGACACAGGACTCGGACACGACTCGGACACGGGAATTCGATTTCACGGAGCCCTATTCAGGTAACTCATTTCTCTCTCCTCGCTGCCCCGTTTTCGGTTCCGTCTGTTGCAACGCGAACCCTGCGTGACCCTCTCGATGTCCGTGCAACCCGCTCGGTGCATCGCGTCCTGTGGCGATCGCGAACCGCGATCCAAAAACAGGAAAAACAACGCCCTGTTTTACCCCAGAACTGAGTGTGCCCCGCCAAACGGGACGACTTGGTCGCGTGCGGTCTTCACCGATACGTGCGCGCCGTTGATACGGACGTGCGGAATTTCACAGAAGTTGATTTGGATGTGCGTGCACACCGGAATCAACGCCTATCCGCCGACAACGTCTCGTATCCGTCCGTTCTAGATCGCGTCGTAACTTTGTGTACACACGTCGGACCGAAACGAAACTTGCGCCATCGGACTCGTAGTAATACGCTGGTCCTGTGATCCAAGTTTGGTTCGATTCTGAGAACGTTGACAAAATCGCGTATCGTGGGCCCCACAGGCTCCACTTGACGGGCGATTTTGGGATCGGCGCATAGGAATCCAATTCTGGAAGTTCCGATGGGTTCGTATCATCGTTCTGGACTTGTTGACACTAAGTTTGACGAATTTGGAGACCTTTGTTACTGACACATTTTTGGTGCAAAGCGGCCCACATGTGGACCCCGCTTTGACCAGAAATTATTATTTTTGCCCTTGTCTCCAAATTGGACCCAAGGACAGGCATTTCTAGCTATTTGATATTTTCTAAATCTGATGATAATGTTTGTTTCAACATCCGGGGACGTTCTTGGAGATTTTACGAATACCAGAGCTACAGTTGGAGCCAGAACCACAGGCAAGTGTACCTTGCCAATATTGCAGTTCTTGTTACTTATTTCCTTGACTTATATATATATATATTGTTGTACATGCTTGACCTAGGACCGTGTGACTTACTTAGCGTCCGATTAATAGTCGGGTGCCAACACTGTACGCAGAGTTGTGTAACGTCACCTAGAGATGGATATTTGTGGCCCTTTACATTCTCGTACTTGTCTTATCAAGTACATCATAACCCAGGACACTTGATACTATTCATGAGACAGAATCTTTCTGAGATATTCATGGTGATTCTGTGTAGGATACAGGTTTTATGACATAGACATTATATTCATAGACATTAGATGACTTGTTGCATTAGATATGATCGTGCGTGACATGGACATGAGGCATCGTGGACATGAGACGTGTGATTACATGGGGTGGGGAGAGACACACAGGCTACAGGCTGATTTATATATTTTTTTATTATGGTGAGGCCTTAGACTCTATATCAGAGCTAGGCACTCTACTAGTGAGATATTATTGTGAGGCCTTAGACTCTACATTAGAGCTAGGCACTCTACTAGTGATATTACTACTACCGGCTCCCCGACACAGAGCTTGTAGTGGTCTCAGCCTGAGTTTAGTGATGCTCTCAAATTGTATTTCATATAGATGGTTATATAGTTTACCCTATTTATTTCATTTACTATTACACTGCATTTTGGCTTGTATCTTCTGTACCTTGTTACGTCCCTCTGAGGATCTGGTCCCTTGCCAGTTTTGCAGCATAGACCGCTGTGGAGCCAGTTTGGAGTTGCTGATATGTGTTGCTTTGTCATGCAGGGATTTGGTGCCAGGTACTTACATCTTTTCTTCCGAAATATTGGTATTATTCATATTGTTTATTCATCTGCTGATATAGCCTAGTTTTATAGACTCACATTTATTTTCGAGTCTATTCGAGCTTATGGGTTACTAGCGGCCGACTTTAGCACATGTAGCTCATTCTTGTATATTCTACTTATTGTGGATTGAGGCATGGATATTTATATTCACTTGATTATATAGATAGTGACTCTTTTAGTACAGCTTATACGTATTCGAATCGGACCAGAGTCTGGTCGAATGTGTAGCTGGCATATTACGTATTCCTAGTCCTACGTATTTTGGGACTGGGGCATGACATGTTTTTGTGGTGGCCCATGCAGGTCCTGATTAAATCGTTTCGGTTACTTTTCGGTACCGAACGAGCCTGTAATCAAGGTTAGCAGTGTTAGCATCTCAATCCACAATTGACTTGAAAATTCTTTAGCACTTGATTATCGCCCTTGGACCTCGTAATTGTACTCTTTCAAATCTCCTCGACATCCTTATTATTGTTTATCATCTCTTCCTGTTTCGGAGAGATGAATGATCGTGCACGGTGTTTTCTCCAGAAGCAGATCCTCGTCAAGGCAGAAAAAGTTATGTTGGATATAGATATTTTGAAGACGGTTACCCTTAGTAGGATAGTAGATAGGTTATTCTTATATACTAGGGTTAGTGTAGATTTAGCATGAGAATTGAATATAATATCAGAGGCCTAGAACTAATAGAACCTCACCCTTGCTTATAGGTAGCAAGTAATTTGGAAGTATTGGAAGAAAGGAAAGAGGGTTTGACTCTAAATACTTTAGGGAATACATAGCTAGATGCTAGGGATCAGATGTGACTCATGATGGTGATACAAGGAATTGCATTATGACCTTAAGAAAACGGAACCTTAGATAGCAGGCCATAGTGGTTAAATCTTTAGATATCTTATGACTTTTAGTATCAAGATTTGATCTAATGACCCAGCTGTTACACCCCTACTATTGTGCCAAAGAAGAAATAGGACGGTACGTCTGTGTATAGGCCATTGAACCCTGTAACCATCAAGAACCGGTCTTCCATGCCATGCATTGACAACCTATTTGACCAGTTGAGTGATGCGAGTGTATTCTCAAATATAGATCTTGGATTCAGTTATCACCAGATTGGAGTACATAGAGAGGATATACAGAAAATAGCCTTCAGGACCAAGTATGGACACTAGGAGCTCTTAGTTATGCCGTTAACCAACGCACCATCTGTGTTCAAGAGTTTGATGAAAGGAGTTTTTGTACCTGGACAAGTTAGTGGTTGCTGTCATGCCCCAGTCCCAAAAATACGTAGGACTATGACACGTAAGCATGCCAGCCGCATGGATATGGCAACTCCAATATATGAAAACCAAATCTACACGTACGCTGTAATATGAATATCAAATCCACAAGTGGTATAACTGTAATACAAGTCACAGGGTAAAATCTAAATCTCATCCACCAAAATTATATAGAAATAAATAAACAGTATCGATGAAACTAGATCTCAATAAGAAGTATCTAGGATGATAGTTGGATGGAAACAAATCCACTACCAACTCGAATAGGAAAGGTAAATACAATATAAGTACAACACAATCAAACCCAATATAAGTATACCAGCTATCGATCACGGCTCAAAGAGAAGACATCCACTAAGCATATACAACCATCCAAATCTGCGCTCCTGCAAATACTCAAGAACAGATACACCTGGCAGCGGACCAGGTCCTCAGAGGGACGTAACAAGATACAGAAAATACGAGCCAACTTGAATACAGTAAACATGCATATAATTTAAAAATAAATAAGTACGCTGTACAAGACAATCTATATGAATGCAAATGAGGATAACTTTTCGACGTATGGACAAGGGTAGGCTACTCGATCTACCTCATAACTCACACACCCGTCAATGGACATCAGAAATCGACATACCGCGGGGGTAGCGACCAGCGAGACTCCAGAAATCAACATACCGCGGGGGTAGCGACCAGCGCGATACACGCCCGTAGTGCGAGCTATATACTACGGTTTACCAGAGTGGTTAAAAGCCCATACGCCTAATGATTGTCCTCTATGATACTAAGTGTCAAGTGTGTGTCAACATATCTAATATATAGTAATGACTGAAAGAAACTAAACATGCAAGAAATATACAAAAATGCAATAAATATACAGAAATATAAATAGCATGCAAAAGTACTGTAACAATTTGGCAAGGTATCTTGCCTGGGGTCCTGCTGCTGGTATGAATCAGAGTCCAAGTCACAGTCCAAATAGCCTATGTATTACAAATTTATCACGTCAAAAGATAATTTATTTTAATTTATTTAATTCTGAAATAATTACTCTAAAATCCTATTTTAATCTTATTATTCTGATTTTAGGTCAAATCCTAAATTTTGTCCAAAGGAACTGAATTTTATCAACTCGAGACTCATGGCACGCAAATCGAGGCGATCTGTTGATCGAATGGTCAACCGACACAAACTCGACTTTCATACATGATTTCCTGTAGATTTTAGCATCAAAAATATGCTGGAATTTATGGCTCGTCCAAATTCAAATTCGTTTGGGAATTATGGCACATACAAGTTTTGTATCGTGCACCGATGGTTAAATTCTAACCTAGAAGTTCTACAGAATTAACAGTATAAAAATACTTCAAAATAAATTCTGGAAAAAACATATGTCAATGATCTCGACATTAGCTTTCCGAAACTTTAAACGGTTCATGATTCTGATTCCTGGATCTCCCGGAATCGCTAAAACATCGAAACACGTCTATTTTTGGACATGTTGTGCTCTACGAATTTTCTAGAATTTAATACTCATAATTTCGTAAAACAAATTATATAATCAGAAAGCTAACCTCAATATCTTTCTAATACAAAAAACTAGGCCTCATTTGGAGTCCAGAGCTATGCGCAATGGCTTCTTGAAAATGAAGGAACCCTAGATGGCAATTCTCCAAAATTCGGCTGAAGAAAAACCCTAGAAATAAACTTAAACTAATATATATATAGAGGAGAGAGAAAGCAGTCGCGGCTCAGATCTTGACACGTGGCAGCCATCCAACGCTGCCCGCCCCGCAGTCACTGACAGGCGGGTCCGGCACTGTTTGCTGCAGGAGGCTGACAAGTGGGCCCCCTGTTTGCTGACTGGGCAGAATTAATTACTTTTTGGGTTTTCTTTTTCAGAAATTAGTTTTTAATTTAGTTTTTCATAATTAACTCGAAATAAATGCTAAAAATAATCGAAAAATTCCCAAAAAATTCTAGAAAATATATTTTATTATTTAGAACCTAAAATAAAATTTTGGGATATTTTTAATTAAGTTTGAACATAAAATAAATTTTTTAAAGTCCTAAAAAATTAGTGTTACTAGTTTTTAATTAACTAAAAATTATGGAAAAATTCCAATAATCTAAAATAGCCTAAAAATAATTCTAAATAAATATTTATATAAGTAAATATACTAAAAAAAAATATTTTCTAATTAACTAAGATAATACTCAAAATAAATTCAACATCTTTAATAAATATAATAATATAAAATATACACAAATACCTATTTTGGGTGAGGGAGTTTACAGTTGCATATTGATGACATCTTGATATATTCCAAGAGCCACGTCGAGCACGAGCAGCACTCTTTCAGCAGGCCCAACAGCAGAAGAGGGCACCACCACAAGGACGCGGACAAGCTTATGAGATAACAGTGGAGGACGCGCAGACTCGTGGAGTAGCTAATGCGCGTAAGTGATTCGTAGCTATCGATTCTAGTATTGTTTTAGCCCGTGCCTATTGGTTCGTGACCTTAGCCTTAACCCTAGTAATTTGGAGCTTGTTAATAATAACCTAGTTTTTCTAAAAAGCTGTAGTTTTCTTTCTTTAACTAGATTTCTTCACTCTGGAGAGTGCATAACTTTCATTCTTAGGGAAACGATATTTTCCCTAGGTGTTTTGTGATGTGTTTCGAATAATGCTTGCAACCATGTCATCTCTGTTGACCGGTTATTCTTTGATTGCGAGGATGCAATCCTCTTAAGGGGGGTAGATTGTAAATCCCCTGATTTTTCAGGATTTTTAAAATGGATTTTCAGAATTTTTTCTGGATTTTTCGGTGATTTTTCGGTAATTAAAATCAAGGTATTCTGGCATTAAATAAAATTAAATGATTTTAAATAATATTAAAATATTATGAAAATAATATTTTTGGGTGTAAAATAAAATATTGGACTTAGGATAATTTTCCTGGAATTTATTGGACCCCGAAAATATTTTTAAAAGCCCCAAAACTATTTTATTTAAAAATTAAAATAAACCGGGTTGAACCGGATTCAAACCGGGCTGAACCCGGTCCAACCGAACCGGGCCGGACCCCTGACCCTAGCGGGTCGGATCGGGCCAACCCGACCCGACCGGACCCGACCCGAACCCGCTTCTCCCTCTCCCCCACGACCCGATCCCCCTTCCCGCGTCCTTCGACAGCCCCGCTCGGCCACGCGCCGCGCCGCCCGCGACTTCCGGCCGCCCCGACCGCACCCCTCGGCCACGTCGCCTCCCCCTCCTCCGCCTCACCCGCTCCCCTCCGCCTATAAGAAGCCCCCTCCCCTCTCTTCTCCGGCCAGAAACGACGCCGCCACCCTCCTCTCGAATCGCCACCGCCCCGCCCGCGACGCCTCGCTGCCTCGCCGCGACGCCGCCCCGGCCTCCCTCTCCTCCTCCTTCCTCCTCCCCCCGAGCAGCAAACCCCCAACAGCAGCAGCAGCCCAAGCTCCGCCCACTCCGCTCCGCCCGGCCGCCCGAGCCCTGCGCCGCCTCCCCGCGCGCCGCCGCCTCCGGACCTCGACCGCCTCCGCTGCCCCCGGCCTCCCTCCGGCCCGCCTCCGGACGCCGTAGCTCCGGCAGAGCCCAAACCCTAACCCTAACCTAGGCGGACACAGGACTCGGATACGACTCGGACACGGGAATTCGATTTCACGGAGCCCTGTTCAGGTAACCCATTTCTCTCTCCTCGCTGCCCCATTTTTGGTTTCGTCTGTTACAACGCGAACCCTGCGTGACCCTCTCGATGTTCATGCAACCCGCTCGATGCATCGCGTCCTGTGGCGATCGCAAACCGCGATCCAAAAACAGAAAAAACAGGAAAAATAATGCCCTGTTTTACCCCGGAACTGAGTGCGCCCCGCCAAACGGGACGACTTGGTCGCATGCGGTCTTCACCGATACGTGCGCGCCGTTGATACGGACGTGCGGGATTTCGCAGAAGTTGATTTGGATGTGCGTGCACACCGGAATCAACGCGTATCCGCCGACAACGTCTCGTATCCGTCCATTCTAGATCGCGTCGTAACTTTGTGTACACACGTCGGACCGAAACGAAACTTGCGCCATCGGACTCGTAGCAATACGCTGGTCCTGTGATCCAAGTTTGGTTCGATTCTGAGAACGTTGACAAAATCGCGTATCGTGGGCCCCACAGGCTCCACTTGACGGGCGATTTTGGGATTGGCGCATCGGAATCCAATTCTGGAAGTTCCGATGGGTTCGTATCATCGTTCTGGACTTGTTGACACTAAGTTTGACAAATTTGGAGACTTTTGTTCCTGACACATTTTTCGGTGCAAAGCGGCCCACATGTGGACCCCGCTTTGACCAGAAATTATCATTTTTGCCCTTGTCTCCAAATTGGACCCAAGGACAGGCGTTTCTAGCTATTTGATATTTTCTAAATCTGATGATAATGTTTGTTTCAGCATCCGGGGACATTCTTGGAGATTTCACGAATACCAGAGCTACAGTTGGAGCCAGAACCACAAGCAAGTGTACCTTGCCAACATTGTAGTTCTTGTTACTTATTTTCTTGACTTATATATATATATTGTTGTACATGCTTGACCTAGAACTGTGTGACTTACTTAGCGTCCGATTAATAGTCGGGTGCCAACACTGTACGCAGAGTTGTGTAACGTCACCTAGAGATGGACATTCGTGACCCTTTACATTCTCGTACTTGTCTTATCAAGTACATCATAACCCAGGACACTTGATACTATTCATGAGACAGAATCTTCCTGAGATATTTATGGTTATTCTGTGTAGGATACAGGTTTTATAACATAGACATTATATTCATAGACATTATATTCATAAACATTAGATGACTTGCTGCATTAGATATGATCGTGCGCGACATGGACATGAGGCATCGTGGACATGAGACGTGTGATTACATGGGGTGGGGAGAGACACACATGCTACATGCTGATTTATATATATTTTTATTATGGTGAGGCCTTAGACTCTATATCAGAGCTAGGCACTCTACTAGTGAGATATTATTGTGAGGCCTTAGACTCTACATTAGAGCTAGGCACTCTACTAATGATATTACTACTACCGGCTCCCCGACACAGAGCTTGTAGTGGTCTCAGCCTGAGTTTAGTGATGCGCTCAAATTGTATTTCAAATAGATGGTTATATAGTTTATCCTATTTATTTTATTTACTATTACACTGCATTTTGGCTTGTATCTTCTGTACCTTGTTACGTCCCTCTAAGGACCTGGTCCCTTGCCAGTTTTGCAGCATAGACCGCTGTGGAGCCAGTTTGGAGTTGCTGATGTGTGTTGCTTTGTCATGCAGGGATTTGGTGCCAGGTATTTACATCTTTTCTTCCGGAATATTGGTTATTATTCATATTGTTTATTCATCTGTTGATATAGCCTAGTTTTATAGACTCACATTCATTTTCGAGTCTATTCGAGCTTATGGGTTACTGGCGGCCGACTTTAGCACATGTAGCTCATTCTTGTATATTCTGCTCATTGTGGATTGAGGTATGGATATTTATATTCACTTGATTATATAGATAGTGACCCTTTTAGTACAGCTTATACGTATTCGAATCGGACCAGAGTCTGGTCGAATGCGTAGCTGGCATGTTACGTATTCCTAGTCCTACGTATTTTGGGACTGGGGCGTGACATTCACCGTAGCCACCCACCTTAGCGATGATTCGCCTCGGTCGAGCGATACGTCAAGCGAGCCTCTGAAAGCTTAAGCCGAATTCCTGTAGGGACAAATATGGATATCCTTTGCCTCAACGAGTATTCTTGCCTGAGCAAAGCGGGTCGGGATATGGCAATATTACCGTTTGAATCGACAGTCCGCTTGAATGAAACGGGGTGTTACATCAATCATCTCAACTCCAAACGGAGGAACAAAATGGTATCTCACAATATAACTAAACTCAATCACAATGCAAACTAAGGAAGATAAGCACGAATGGAATAGCGAAGGAAAGAATAAGATATGAACCACAATCTGAAATAATATACAACCCAAAGAATCTCAACAATATAATATAATACAAGTCCAACACAAATAAACTAGACCTCATCGGGCTCTGCAACTAAGTCCTCCTGGTCTACCAAAGGATCCTCTAAAGATACACCGTCATGTGGACCATAGAATGTGGGACACTACTCTATAAGCCAATCATCTGGAAAAATATTTTCTGTCAGGATTGGAGCGAAGTACATACCTCTAAAAGCAGTTTCAATAGTATAATCGAGCATATAAACAAATATAAAAATAAAATACAAGATCACTAAACATATGAATAATGAACAATAGATATACAGGTAATGTAAGAGAATATAGAACAACAATATGAATATCAACAATATGAAATAACTGCAATCTAAACTAGCTAATGTGCCTCAAAATACAAGTTCATTATGTGATCAGATTGGGTGAACATAATCAGGTAAGACGATTACAAGTGAGGTATGTAACCATAATGTACATAATGTAACAATGGGGCTTTGATCACATAATCAACTTCTACTCGCCCACCCCCAACTAATACCGATGGATCCAATCATGACATGCTACGAAGACGAAAATATAATCACTGAACACGAGCAGTGAGTGTACACGAATAAGCACACTGAACACGAGCAGTGTCTGAAAATAAAATGTAATCAATACCCAATATATACGATAAGATACAATGTACATGAGTATCCGCTGAACACGGTAGGGGATAACATCTCATGACGGGATCCATATAGTACCAGTCCACGAAATCACTGTGTCGGGATCAATGTATACAATTTTAGAACATTCATATATACAATATTATGAATTGAAAAATATCAGAGAAATGTACTCGCCTGAAGTCCTGAGCAAGGTGTGTCTCTTGATGTCCAAGCTGGTGACACACAACCTATATATGGTATGTTGTATCAATATAAGGTTCTAAATGGAAATAAGTTAAGTTGATGCAATTCTAAGTCATAAAGCCATTTCTAGGTCAAACCGATAAAATCTAGGTTGCAAGAGTCTAAAACTAAGTCACTAAGTCGAAACACTATGAAACTATGCTATACAATCCAAGCTAACATACTAAAAGGCATTCAAAAAAACCGTATCCTAAGATACGCAAGTTCATTTGTATGAAAATAGTGTTTTAGATATATATACAAGTCATTATACTTAATACTATATTAAAACAAGGAATTTAGGATACATTGGCCTTGCACCAATGCGTATCGTACCTATCTCGATACCCAAACTCAATACCTTGGGTATCGGCCCAATACCTTGGTAATACCTTGGTATCCCGAGGTAACCCAAAACTCAACATATAACTAATACCAATAGATATATAAAACCCTAAACTAATACTAGCTATAACTAACACTAATATATATATCTCAATATAACATAGAACTAACTATAATACTAACATACATAGATATGTATAACTAATATAACTAACTATCAAGATGCACTACCTATTAGTATATGAGACTAACTATCAATCATAACATATATATATACTAGTTTACATATCAAACTATCTACATAATCAAACATATATAACTAACTAACTACTATAGTAACTAACTAGACTAAACCAACCCATTACCCAATACCTTGAATATCCCTCAATACCTTAACATTACCTTGGTATCCCTGATTCATTGCCGTTGTTTAGATATTTTGTTGCTATTCTTTTAGAGACATTTATTCTTATATTAGAGTTGATTCTCTTCTTTCTTTTAGTAGTTTTAGTATAGTCGATTTGCAGTTAATTTTTTTCCATCCGACTATCACACTTTGATACTCATCTTTGATATTCAATTATTTATTTTCATTTATCTATTTATTTGTGCTGTGGATGAGATATAGATTGTGTGTGACTTGTTGACAGTATATTACCACTGGTGGATTGGATATTCATGTACAGCGTACATGTGTATATGGTTTCCATATATTGGAGTTCGTATACATACGGCTGCCGTATTACGTATTCCTAGTCCTACGTATTTTGGGACTGGGGCATGACATCTCCACTTCCTCTCTTTTTTCTGCTGCTCGCTGACATGGCCTCCAAAGTCGCTTCCTCTGCCGTTGCCACCGCTACTAAGAGCAAGGGGAAGGCCAAGAGCAAGGGGAAGGCTTGCTCAGTTGTGGCAGACCCTCCATTGTTTCATGTCAACGTCCAGCCGTCGATCAAGGGTAGGTTTCGAACGAGGAAGATGAAAGGGTTCAGTTGAACACAGAGACACATTTGCACGGTTGGACACATAGATCAATCTATGCGCCAACTTACTCACTGCCGCATGGGTGGCTTATCCGCATAAGCCACTCGATCGCATGACCAACTTTGCCGCATGCATGGCTGGCCTCAGCAGCATCCTATAGACTTGCTACGACACCGATTCTGTCCAAGGCACTAAGTCTATAGAAAATTCAAGATCTCTGTCCGGTGAAGCGGGTGGATGATTTACTAGACAAGGGTTTTATTAGATCGAGTTCCTCGCCTTGGGGAGCCCCAGTCTTATTTGTACCAAAGAATGATGGGTCAGTGCGAATGTGCATTGATTACAGGGCTCTGAACAATCTCACCATCAAAAACAAATATCCGCTACCAAGGATAGACTATCTTTTCGATCAGTTGAGTGGAGCGAGGGTATTTTCGAAGATTGATTTGAGGTCTGGCTATCATAAGTTAAAGGTGAAGAAGGAAGATATTCCAAAAACTGCATTACGGACAAGATATGGCCAATATGAGTTTATGGTGATGCCATTTGGGTTGACTAATGCCCCGGGAGTCTTCATAAACTTGATGAATAAGGTGCTTTACCAGTACCTTGACAAGTTTGTAGTAGTATTCATATATGACATTCTTATCTATTCGAAGACACCGGAAGAGCATGAGAAGCATTTAAGGATTGTTCTAGAGACCCTTCGGAAGGAGAAGCTCTATGGAAAACTCTCGAAATGTGAGTTCTTCTTGGATAAGGTAGAGTTCCTTGGGCATGTGGTGACTGGAGACAGAATATCGGTGGATCCAAAGAAGATTGCTGCTATAGAGTCTTGGACCACTCCGAGTTCTGTTGTAGAGATCAGAAGCTTCTTAGGATTAGCCGGGTATTACAGGAAATTTGTAAAGAATTTTTCTCGGATCGCAGAGTCGTTGACTAGACTCATTTGGAAGGATGTGCAGTTCATGTGGACCGAGGAATGTCAGGTTGCATTTAATGAGCTAAAGAAGAGATTGACCACAACGCATGTTTTGACGGTGCCATCAGGGACATGAGAATTTGTCATTTATAGCGATGCTTCAGGGAAGGAATTAGGATTTATTCTAGAGCAGAACAAGAAGGTGGTGGCATATGCTTCTAGACAGTTGTGGCCACATGAGAGAAACTATCCCACTTATGACTTGGAGTTAGCAGCGGTGATCTTTGTTCTAAAGCTGTGGAGACATTATCTGTACGGAGAGCGTGTGAAAATATACACTGACCACAAAAGCTTGAAGTATGTCTTTACGCAGAAAGAGCTGAATATGAGGCAGCGCAGATGGCTAGAACTGATGAAGGATTTTGATATTTCACTGCAGTATTATTCAGATAAGGCTAACGTAGTTGCAGATGCCTTGAGCAGATATCCAGTAGCGATGTACTTGACAATGGATCATCACTTACTAGGAGAATTGGAGAGTCTGGGCATCGAGGTTATTATTCCAGGAGTGGAGACGCAGATGATGGGCATGCAGATTCAGTCAGGATTGATGGAGAAGATCCAAGAGACGTAGTACCAGGATGAGGGTCTGCGAAACCTCAGAGCTCAGGTGCAGGCAGGATTGATGGATGACTTTTCTATTGCTGAGGATGGTTCTTTAAGGCACGGGACTAGGTTATGTGTGCCTAGTGGGGACCCGCGGGAAGAGGTCATGCAGGAGGCTCATCGTTCTCAGTATTTTATACATCCGGGAGCTAACTAGATGTATAAGGACCTGAGGGAACACGTTTGGTGGTATGGGATGAAGCGGGAGGTAGCATGTTTTGTCTCCAGATGTTTAGTGTGCCAACAGGTCAAAGCCGAGAGGCAGAGACCAGGAGGATTGCTACAGCCACTACCAATTCCTGAGTAAAAATGGGAGCATATCACAATGAATTTTGTTTCCGGACTTCCACGCACTCCAGGAAGGAAGGACGCAATTTTGGTCATTGTTGACAGGCTAACCAAATCAGCCCACTTTTTGCCTTTCAAAGTAGGATTGTCCACGGAGAAGCTCACCGATTTATATGTGAGACAGATAGTCAGGTTGCATGAAGTTCCAGTAAGTATCGTGTCCGATCGGGATAGTAGATTTACGTCCCACTTTTGGAGGAGTTTGCAGGCTAGCTTGGGTACCCAACTCAAATTTAGCATGGCTTACCACCCTCAGACGGATGGACAGTCAGAGAGGACTATTCAGACGCTCGAGGATATGCTTCGGATATGTGTACTAGATTTTGGTGGCTCGTGGGAGGATCATCTTCACCTGGTAGAGTTTTCATACAACAATAGCTATCAAGCTAGTATCGAGATGTCTCCCTTCGAGGCTCTGTTCGGTAGGAGGTGCCGAACTCCATTATCTTGGGATGACATAGGAGAGAGAGTACTTTTGGGACCAGAGATAGTAGTTGATGCTGCTGAGAAGGTGAAGCAGATTAGAGAGAGACTTCGAGTGGCCCAGGACAGACAGAAGCAGTGGCCCGATAGCCATAGGAGATAACTATAGTTTGAGGTATCGATTCATTTATTTAAATATCTATTACGTTCTTAGATCATGCGTTAAGTTCATATTTTGACATAGGTTGGCGACTTAGTGTTCTTGAGGATCTCTCCGACACGTGGAATGATTCGTTTCGGTGGAGGTGGAAAGCTTAGTCCAAGATTCATCGGACCTTTTAATATTTTAGAGAAGGTTGGAGTAGTAGCTTATCAACTAGCCTTACCGCCTATATTGGAAAGAGTAACTAACGTGTTCCATGTGTCCCAGCTGAGACGATACGTGGCGGATCCTAGCCATGTATTAGATCATTCGGAACTTGAGGTTGGACCAAGCCTCCGTTATCCGGAGCAGCTAGTGGAGATCCTAGACCGCAGAGATAAGGTGCTTCGTAACCAAGTAATTTCCTTGGTTCATGTCACTTGGAGGTATCATTCTCCCAGTGAATCCACTTGGGAGCGAGAAGAGGAGATGCGAGAGCGTTACCCCTATCTTTTGCACCATGAGGTAATTTCCTTCTTGTATTTGTTCTGCCCTAAATTTTGAGGACGAATTTTTTTAAGGAGGGTAGACTTGTAACCTCTGTATCCTAAAATTCTTGCTTAAATGTTGTTTTTAGGATAATTTGGGGCTAGTGGGATTTTTTCATAATTTTTGGTTAATTAAAAACTAGTAACACTAATTTCCTAGAACTTTTAAGAATTTATTTTAGGGTCAAACATAATTAAAAACACCCTAAACTTTTATTTTATGTTCTAAATAATCAAATATATTTTCTAGAATTTTCTGAGAATTTTATGATTATTTTTAGCATTTATTTTGAGTTAATTAGGAAAATACTAAATTAAAAAATAATTTTCAGAAAAAAATCCTAATTAAGCCCAACACGCCCAGTCAGCAGCCAGCCTGGCCCGCGTGTCAGCCAGCGCAGCCAGTCAGCGGGGCCCAGCTGTCAGCGAAAGGGGGCGAGGGTGGGTGCGGGTGAAGTCGGTCCTAGTCGAGCCGAGCCAAGCCGCGTCCTAGTCCGACTCGGACTCAGCCGAGCCAAGCAGGCTGGAGTACGGGCCGTCCGATCTGAGCGGGCAGTAGCGGATGGACGCTACATGGCACATCCTTAGCCGCGGCTGCTCTCTTTCTCTCCTATATATATATATATATATATATATATATAGTGTTTAGTTTATAATTTCTAGGGTTTTCTTTTAGCCGATTTTGGAGAATTGTCATCTAGGGTTTCCCTCATCTTCCAGAAGCCATTACTTGTAGCTCCGGACTCCAAACGCGACCCAGTTTCTTGTATTAGAACCGTATTGAGGTTAGTTATCTGAATACGTAAATTGTTTCACGAAATTATGAATATTAAATTCTGAAAAATTCATAGAGTACAGCCTGTCTGAAAATAGATGCGTCTCGGTGTTTTCGCGATTTTGGGAGAACTAGGAATCAGAATCATGAACCGTTTAAAGTTTCGAAAAAATAATGATGATATCATTGACATATGTTTTTCCTAGAATTTAATTCGAAATTTTTCATTGCTATTAATTCTGTAGAACTTCTAGATTAACAATCAACCACCGTTGCACAACACGATTTTGGTATGTGCAATAATTCCTAAACGAATTGGAATTCGGATGAGCCTTAAATTCCAGCATATTTTTGACACTAAAATCTACAGGAAATTATGCATGAAAGTCGAGTTTGTGTTGGTTGACTTTTCGGTCAACAGTTTGCCTCGATTTGCGTGCCATGAGTCTCGAGTTGATAAAATTTAGTTTCTTTGAACAAAATTTAGGAATTGACCTAAAAATTAGAATAATAAGATTAAAAATAGGATTTTAGAGTAATTATTCCAGAATTAAAATAAATTAGCTTTTGATATGGTAAATTTGTAATACATAGGCTATTTGGACCGTGACTTGGATTCTGATTCATACCAGCTAAGGACCACAGACGAGTACATTTCCGTAATTACTTTCAGTGCTTGATAGTCTCTATAATGCATGTTTAGTATTGATTATTTGATTCTTGACACTTGTTACACGGATTAGTATGATGGATTCTTATTATGAGATACGTGATTGTTCTGGATTATTGTTATTTCTTCGTGACTGGTTTGGAATCCATGTGTACTTGTGGGAGGAGAAATACTTAGTGGATGTGTGAACTACCCTTTCTATCCCATGGTCTTTCTGGAATAATAGCAGCCATGCACAATACGTGTGGTTTGCCGGATATTACCCCCTAGTCGTTCACATGTTGACATGGTATTTCAAATCACATAGAGTAGTTGTTCCCATCTGTCCTTCTATATATTACAGTTATTTCTTTTGTGGCTTGGAGATATTGTACTATATGTTTGCCATGATAGGATTTCAGCATTGGTTATTCTAGTTGCTTTATTGTGAGTTCAGTTTGTTGCTATCATATATTGCTTATTATTTATTGTCTTATAGCTTCTACCATGTGTTGGAACTATTTTCACTGTGATGTACTCGTTCCTTTCCTGATTGGATAAATATTTTAGGTGACTACAATGAGGATGCAATCCCTACACATTATGGACCGTATGCTAGCGACATAATAGAGCCTAATCATGCCCTTCCGGAGGATCAGGGAGAGTTAGCAGCTCAGGTACCGTCTGCAATGGAGTAGTTTAGTAGTAGTTGATTTTGTTAGTTATTTTGGACCGGATTATTCTCCGACAGTTTTTCTAAAGCATTTTGAATATTGTAATTTGAATATTTAGTTTTGTAGATTCATTGAACCCTCATTCAGACTATTATTTTATTATTATCTTGGTGTATTCATTTAAACTAGTACCTGTGATTGAGTATAGCATGGAGATGTATATATGTTGTGAGTTGTAGATTACTTATGGCTTTTTTGTACAACGTTCTACCGCCGATACTGCGGTGTAGGCTGGGCGTACTCATGATTCATGCCCAAATCCAGGGTGCGGGTCGTGACATAATCTCCTCGTCCTCATCACCTGAGATTACTATATCATCTATGTATACTACAAGTATGGTGATGTGGCCTCTCACATGTTGGAAGAAGACCGTGTGATTTGTATTGATCTGGCTGTACCCTATGCCTGTGACAGCTTTCCTGATTTTTTTAAACCAGGCACAAGGAGATTGCTTGAGTCCATACAGTGATTTCTTCAGCTTGGACACTTCTTCTATCTACTGTTTCGTGCAAAACCCCAAAGGCGTCTCCATGTATACTTTTTCTTGTAGATCTCTATGAAGAAAGGCATTTTTCAAATCCAATTGATGAAGTTGCCACCCATGGTTTGCTGCAATATAGATCAGGGTTCTCACAGTGCTCATCTTGACTACTGGAGCAAATATCTCATCATAGTCGATGTCATAGGACTGAGTGAATTTTTTTGCGACCAATATTGCCTTGTATCGCTCCACATTTCCTTCTGGCGTCTCCTTCACTATGAAGATATATTTTTATCCAACTGCTCTCTTTTCTTTAGGTAATGGAACAAGTTCCCATGTCCCATTTCTTTCAAGTGCCCCAAGTTCCTTCAACATTGCAGTTTTTTTTATCTTGGATCTTCCTTCGCTTACTGCCAATATTTAGACAAAGATGTGGCGTCTAACGATGCAATGGATGCTCCATAAGTAGGGGATAAATTAGAGTAGGATAAAAAATGGATAATATCAGGCAATGTCATATTCATAATCATAACGATTAGGGAATCTTTCCGCATTAGTGCGAGAAAATCTTCTTAAGAAAATATGAGATAGTGGAGGAGAGATCATACCATCCGAATCAGAGTGATCCGCATCCAAATCAGAAGGATCCGATGCAGGAGGTGCATCTTCAGGAGTTGGGATAGGGTTAAGCGAGAGACATGACACAATAGGGACAATAGGCACAGTAGTGAACTGCTGCTTTCTCCTTCTGTAAACTTAGAGCTCTGTAGATTATTCTGTAGTTTGTTTTTCCCCTGTACTTGAGCATTACTTTTATTCTCCTAATTGTGTGCATCTTCATCACTTTTCTCATCCTCGCTATCTCCCTATTGTTCCCTTGGAGTAACTTCCATCGTTGGGCATGGAACTGACCCGACAATCACGCTTGGGCCCATCTTTCACTCACTCCTGACAGCTCATGTGCTAGGTGTGTTACCAAATGCGGAGCCTTCACCTGAACCATTATGGTAGTATGGTTATATCTCTCTAAATGTAATGTCCATGCTTACTAAGAGCCTTTGCTCCACAGTACTCCAACAAGAATATCCCTTCTAAGTCCCTGAGTAGCCAACAAAGACGTATTTCACTGCCCGAGGGTCCAACTTTTCCACTGCATGCCTATTATCCTTCACAAAGCATACGCATCCAAATACCTTTGGGGGAACAATATACTTGTTCTCATATGTAAGCATCTCAAACGGTATCTTCCATCATAACACCTGGGAGGGCATCCTGTTGATGAGATATGCAGTCGTCAACACGACATTCTTCCACAAGTGTTTAAGAACATTCATATCAAAAATCATTGACCATGTCAGTTCCAACAGGTGCATGTTCTTCTGCTCCTCCACGTCATTATGTGTTGGTGTATAGGCACATGAAGTCTGATCTTGCATCCCATGGGCTGATAAGTACTCTTCAATAGCCTTGTTGGTGTATTTTGTCCCATTGTCGGACCTCAAAATCTTTACCTTAGCACCATATTGTGTTGTAACTCTGCGATAAAAATCTTGAAAGCATGCAAAGATATCACTCTTACTCTTCATTAGATATACCTAGGTGACACAAGTATAACAATCAATAAAAATGACCAACCACTTTAAAACCATTAACAGCAGTTGTAGGACAAGGTTCCCACACATCATAATATCATATCAAAAGCAGCTAAACTTCTATTTCCAGAACTAACATAAGAGTTTTTGATATGTTTTCCAAGTTCACAAGTATCACAAACTATCTTTTGCATATTAGCCTTTTGATACATAGAGGGATACATCCGACTCATTAGAGTGAATGAAGAGTGTGTATCATGCGCTGATGTTGGAGTAATAATTCTGCTTCCACAGTCCTTCGCGGCTCCTACGGTTGTGCTTCATCCACCAGTGACGCCAGTTTTGCATCCAGCCCACCCCTGTCCAAGTATCATAACCCTTTATACCAAGTACCAGTTTCCAACCGTATTCCCATTTCCTTCTCCTGAAAAATTACCATAGGAATGTCAAAGAAAACAACACAATTAAGTTGAATAACAATGGCACTAATGGACAATAGATTAACAAAAATAGATGAAACATGCAAGACATCAGTAAGAGTCGTGGAAGGGGTGCATTCAATTATGTATTTACCCACAATGGGTCTAGCAGTACCATTAGTAGTCTGAATGCTTTCAGGCGTCACCATGTGAGTGTAATCTTGGAACTCATCATGGGCACCCGTGACATGGTGGGATGTCCCTGAGTCAATTATCCAATTTAGACTTCATGTTCTGTGGGTAGATACAAGGGCATGAGCAGGTTTATCTGTGCTTGTATGGACATAGTAGGTGATGTTACCCCCGTAGGTGGTTGGAGTCAATGCCCCAGCGGTGTTCAAAATCCCTCAAAAATATAAAATATATTTAATAAATAATAAGTAGTAATAGTAATAGTAATTAAATAATAGGAAATAAAAGAAACATTTATATGATTTTTTAATAATTTTTGGGAATTAATACAATTTTCTATGAATTATTAAAGTTTAAGAAGATTATAATAATTAAATAATTAATTAATAATAATAATAATAATAATGTCAAGATAAATTATTACAACAAAATTTCATATGAGTTAGAAAAGAGAAAGAAGAAAGGAATTACGATTAAGAAATAAAAAAAAAGAAAAAAAAAGAAAATAAACTAAAAGAAACTAATAACTCGCGAGATAATCAAAATCTCGCGACTCACCCATCTCCTATAATACCCGCTGACCCCAAATATCCTCATATTCGGCTGAAATCGAAACCAAAACCCCAAGTTTTCTCAACCCAAAACCTGCATATACCCAAGTTCTCTCAAGAGGGTATATCCAGGTTTCGAGAAAATTTTATCTCATCAAAAACTTAATCCAACCCATAACCTAACCTAAAGCCGGGTGCAAATCCTAGTAGAAATCAACCAAAATTCTAGGTATAAAAGCAGAACCTAAAATACTATTTTTCTTCCCTACAGCCATATACACTACCAAACGCGAAAACGAATTTTTTTTTGAGGTTCCCTGACATCCCCCGCACCTAGAAAATCACTTGCACATGCCGAAAAGTCGTCGGAGTGAGCGCGGCAACCCTGAGAAGTGATTTTCATTCAGCCGCACAACGTTGACAGGTACCCCTGTTTATCGTCCTGTATCTTTCATTTTACACGGTCGTTTATCAATCCGTAAAGTTTTCTAAATAGTCTACATAAGCCTCTCTAGAATATTTTGATTTTCTGGAATTAATATAATGTTTTAATTGGTGAAAACCTAGGTGCAAAAATCCAAAAAACTAACTGAATAACATTAACTTTATGGACAGTTTTTGGGTTGAAAATCCCAAATTGATGCGATGATTCCCGCTAGGATATAGGGATTTTTGAAATTCACTTAAACAGGCTTGTAGACAACCTAACCATATTCAAAACCCATTAATTAGTTTAATTTAATTTTCAGTTTTTAGCCATTAAAAATTAGGTTCAAAAACCCGAAAAAAAATTATGAAATTTAAATTTTGCGATACGGAGTCCGTTCCAACAAATCGGATTGTCTCATCGTGTACCAATTGTACCGAAAGACGCGTATGGTATTTTCTGACGTGTGGGATTTTGCGAAACCTGATTTGGACGTATGTGCACGCCGGAATCAACCCGTATCAGTCGAAAGTCTCTTGTATCGATGTTTTGCTAATTTTTGAATTAGTTTGTGTTAGATCATCGGATCGCCACGAAACTTGTGCCATTGGACTCGTAGCGTCTGACTTGTCCTGTGACCCGAGTTTCGTCAAATTCTGAGTCAGTCGAGGAATCGCCGTTTCGCGGGCCCCTTGATTCGACTTGACGACCTATTTTGTGATCGGCTCGGAATCCAAAACTTGACATACCGTTGAGTTCGTATCGTCAATTAGGATTTTTTTTGACCTATAATTTGTTCTATTTAGAGAACTTTAACCTTGACACGCTTTTCGGTGCAATGTGGGTCACATGTAGACTCCATTTTGGTCCAAAATTATCGTTTTGCCCCTGCGTCCAAATTGGACGAAAGGGTAGTATTTTTTGACTATCTCATTTATTCTGGGACAGTTGGTGATGTCTATTTCAGCATCAGGAGATATTTTTTCAAAATATGTATCTTCTGGTTCCTTGTGGTTGTCGTATGGACGTCATTACTAGACAAAACCCTTGTTAGGCAAGTATACCTTGCCAAATTGCTTACAGTACTTCACATGCTTATCATATTTTCTGATATTTATTATGAATTTCTTCTTCTTTCAGTCATGGTTATATATTATATTTGTGACACATACTTGAGGACAGTCAGTAGGCGTATGGACTACACAATTCGGTAAACCATAGTAATTGGACGTACTACGGTAGTTGTGTCGCGATGGTCGCTACCCTTGAGGTATGTCGATTTATGGTATTACGATGGTCGCTACCCTCGAGGTATGTCGATTGATAGTACATTTATATTCATGAGTTGTGAGATAGCGTGTGTTAGAGTAGCCTAAACCTGCCCATACATTGAAAAGTTATCATCATTATGCATTGTCATATAGATTGTCTAGTACAGCGTACTTGTATATTTTCTGTCCATTCTTTATGCATATTTTATTGTATTCAATTGGCATACTGTTTTATGTATCTTGTTACGTCCCTTTGAGGACCTGGTCCCTTTTCAGGTGTAGACAATCATGACTATTCGCAGGAGTACAGACCAAGACTTGCTACTTCATTCTCTTTCGAGGACCTTTTTCCTTCGAGATTATTTAGTTCGTAGTTGAGTTGCTACTTTCCCTTTTGTTTATTTATTTTAGTAGTTGGATTCTATTCCTTATTCTGGTTTGGTAGTGGATTTGTCTCCACCCAACCATTGCTCTTTTCGACTATTCCATTTTGGTTCTTTGTCATATTTGATTATTTATTTCTATTTGATTTTGTGGATGAGATTTAGTTGTGCATGTGATTTATATATGTACCACCTGTGAATTATTATTCATATTACAACGTACATATGTGTTATGGTTTCCATATATTGGAGTAGTCATATACATACGACTGGCATGCTTACGTATTCCTAGTCCTATGTATTTTGGGACTGGGCGTGACATGGTATTGGCTCGATTGTTACTGGTTTCAAGCTTCATACTCCACCATATTTTTAGCATTTTTCTCTCACTAGGGGTCATATCGAATAATCGACTCTCATTTTTTCTTCTGTCAGGTTTGTCTTGTGCCCTCCAGAATAATTATATGTCACCGGCATAGCCTCATTTGCCACCCCTACGCCCTCCACGGCTGCGTTCCGCTTAAATGGCCTCTCAGATTTTTCGTACAAAATCTGATGAAGTGTCTAGGGTCTCCACAGTTGTAGCATCATCCCCCTCCGGAAGGGTTTGGGTTAAAAACTGGTAGAGCCGATTTCTCCCCCGGAGAGCTAGTGGTGCTTGGCATCAACTTCAGCCGTGCCTCTTCTTGTGTCAAAGCAGCTATGGCCTCCTCTAGTAATGGCAGTCGGGGTTGTGCAAGTAGGACATTCCTCCTCTGCTTGAATATTGGGTTGAGCCCCTTCAGTAACTTCATCATCCTCTATCGTGAGACATACTCCATGACCTTCTGATAATGTTTCGCAAATATCGGTTCCACTTGCTTATCCTCCACGCCAATGGGATCATAGTGGTCGAGATATGACCAATACTTCTTCAGCAGAGCCGCATACTTAGATATGGTATGATATTCTTGGACCACCTTATCAAGTTCATCCTGTAGTTGGAAGACCATCATAGGGTTGCCCAGCCCTGAGTACATGTCTCTCAGCGTCATCCAAATGTCACCAGCACCCTCTATCGCTTCCATGTTGTCCGACATTTGGTCGGTCAATGAGGCTGTCAACCATCTAGCTACAACATTGCTGATGATTTTCTACACAGCAATCTCCCGTGAGGAGTGATCTTCAGGTGCCTTGGTTTAGCCATTCACATAGCCCACCTAGCCCCTTGCCTTTAGAGTCTGATCGCCTGACGGGACCACTTCTAGTAGTTGGAAATACCCTCCAATATTACCTCCAGTTTCTCGAACTTCTTCATTTTGTATGGTGAAGGATCCACATCTGTGTGTGCAACACGGGAGCTAGTTTCGGTCAGCCTCTTGTTGAAGATATTTGTAAAACCCCTATTCCTAAAAATCGTATATACCCTTTTTAATTATTAATTAATAATTTAATTGTAGTAATTAGTGGCTAATTAGGAGAAATAGATTTTTATTAATTTTTATTTTAGGTGTTGGTGCACTTAGGAGATTTATGGGACCATCAGAAATTTTTTCGAATTTATTTCATGTAGGAGACCCTTTGGACAGTTGCTAGCTTAATGGTGTGCACAAATATATTTTTAGAATTTTTTCTATGTATATATATATATATATATATATATATACATACTAGTATATATGCACGTGCTTTGCACGTATATTGGAGTGAATGATGTTGATGAGTTAGTTTATTTCTACTGCTTTTAATTATATAGGTTAATGGTTCAACCCTTTGAATTCTTTGGTAACAATTTAAAAGACTTAGCAAGTAGCATGAACCCTTTGATTTCCGTAAATGGTTGTCATTATTGCATCTCTTAAATGGTTGTCAGTGGAATTTATTGTAGGTATTCTTTTTAATTACTAAATATGTTGAAGGTATTTTTGGAACAAAAATTTTTTACGGTGAAGCCTAGTTTTGGCATTATATAGTAGAATAGATTATTGCATCTCTTAAATGGTTGTCAGTGGAATTTATTGTAGTATTCTTTTTAATTACTAAATATGTTGAAGGGTATTTTTGGAACAAAAATTTTTCACGGTGAAGCCTAGTTTTGGCATTATATAGTAGAATAGATATGTTGAAGGATATTTTTGGAACAAAAATTTTTCACGGTGAAGCCTAGTTTTGGCATTATATAGTAGAATAGATTATTGCATCTCTTAAATGGTTGTCAGTGAAATTTATTGTAGGTATTCTTTTTAATTACTAAATATGTTGAAGGGTATTTTTGGAACAAAATTTTTTCACGGTGAAGCCTAGTTTTGGCATTATATAGTAGAATAGATTATTGCATCTCTTAAATGGTTGTCAGTGGAATTTATTGTAGGTATTCTTTTTAATTACTAAATATGTTGAAGGGTATTTTTGGAACAAAATTTTTTCACGGTGAAGCCTAGTTTTGGCATTATATAGTAGAATAGAAATATGTTGAAGGGTATTTTTGGAACAAAAATTTTTCACGGTGAAGCCTAGTTTTGGCATTATATAATAGAATAGATATATGTGCATTTAGGGGATTTATGGAGCAATTATGAATTTTTCTGAATTTATTTCATGTAGGAGACCCCTTGAGCAGTTGCTAGCTAAATGGTAGGTATTAATATAATCTAGAATTTTTCTATGAGTATATACGTGTGTATATATATATATATATATATATATATATATATATATATATATATATATATATATATATACACTAAAAGAATAATAAAAGGAAAAGAAAAGAAAAGAAAAGAAAAGAAAAACTATTAAATTACTATTCCTTACTAATACTACCAACTATTAGCAACCATGCAGCAAGGGCCTTTTGCTACCAACTTAGCATATCCGTCCACTTTCCCTTCATTAGCAGCCAATTCCCATGCAAACCACCCGCTGCCTTTTGAAAAATTCCAACAGACCCCCCCCCCCCCCCCCCGACTAATTTAGCGACCGCCTCCTCTCTCCCTTTGATATATATATATATATATATATATAAACTTGTTTCAAATAAAACCCTAAACCTAAATCATCCAAACCCTTTCTCTTCCCATCTAGACCTAGAGAGCGCCGCCACCGCAACCGGAGAACCCTGTCAGGCCGTCTAAACCGACCCCGACGACCGCGACCCCGCGCACTGCAGATTTTTGCAGCGAGGTACCTGTGTTCCGGAGTTGTTTTCGGTCGCCTCGCTCAACCAAACGTCACCCCGTCTTCACCGGTATGCTCATCCCTTAACCCTCTTCCATATCTGTATGATAGAAGACCTCGAACAACGCGTAACCATAGGCGAAAACAATGCCAAAGTTGGCAGAAATAGACCGAATTCTGGGATAGCAGAAAACTGTGGTGATCATCCATGTTTTCGAGTTCGTATCTCCCACTATAGAGATCCGAATTCGATGATTCTTTTTGATATGCGTAGACCACTTGACCTAGTTTAATTTTTGTTAAATAACCCTAGATTATTAACTGCTGTAGACAGAATTAAATTCGTTGGAAAACCCCGCGAACACACTTTTCTATATTTTCAAAAGTTGTGAAACGGAGCGCGCCCCGCCAAACGGGACCGCCCCGTCGTGTACCAAGTATATCGAACGGTGCGCGTAGCATAACCGGACACATGAAAGTTTGCAGAAACTGATTCGGACGCGTGTGCGCGCCGAAATCATCCCGTATCCGCAGACAAATCCCGTGTCGCAACTTTTGCGAAAGTCGCGCGTATTTTGTGCACGCTCGTCAGATTGCGACGAAACTTGCGTCACTGGACTCGTGGTAACGCTCTGGTCATGTGACCCAATTTTCATGCAATTCTGAGACAGTTGACCAAGTCGCCAATTGGCGGGCCCCACGGTTGACTTTTTGGGCGAAATTGTGTTCGGCCCATCGGAATCCACATTTGGATATACCGTTGAGTTCGTATTGACATCTAGAGTTTGTTTGACCTATAATTTGTCACATTTAGAGACTGTTATCCTTGGCACATTTTTCGGTGTAAAGTGGGCCACACGTGGACCCCGTTTTGATCCAAAATTACCGTTTTGCCCCTGTGTCCAAATTGGACGAAAGGGAAGTACTTTCTAGCTATTTTGCTTATTCTGGGAACATTGGTGATGTCTATTTCAGCATCCGGAGACATTTGTTCTGAGGCCGTAGCTTCTGATCATGTGTGCTTAACTTCTTGACAGTACACCTTGCAGCTTTCTTACCAGGCAAGATACCTTGCCAAATTATTTACAGTATTTTGCATGCTTAGTATATTTCTGTATATTTATTATATTTCTGTATATTTTTTGCATGTGTAGTTCGTTCAGTCATTACTATATATATTAGATATGTTGACACACACTTGACACCTTGTATCATGAGAGGACAATCATTAGGCGTATGGTCTTTTAACCACTCTGGTAAACCGTAGTATACAGTTCGCACTACGGGCGTATGTCGCGCTGGTCGCTACCCCCGATGTATGACGATTTCTGATATCCACTGGCGGGTGTGTGAGTTGTAAGGCTTAGATCGAGTAGCCTACCCTTGCCCATACGTCAAAAAGTTGTCCTCATTTTCATTCATATAGATTGTCTTGTACAACGTACTTATTTATTTTCAAACATTATGCATGTTTACTGTATTCAAATTGGCTTGCTTCTATGTATCTTGTTACGTCCCTCTGAGGACCTCGTCCCTTTTCAGGTGTATCTGTTCTTGAGTATTCGCAGGAGCGCAGATTTGGATGGTTACATATGTTTCGAGGATGTCTTCTCTTCGAGCTGTGGTCGTTAGCTGGCATTCTTATATTGTGTTTATTGTGTTGTACCTTTACATTCGAGTTGGTAGTGAATTTGTTTCTATCCAACTATCATCCTTAGATACTTATATTGAGATCTAGTTTCATAGATACTGGTTATTTATTTATATTTGATTTTCGTGGATGAGATTTAGATTATACCCTGTGACTTGTGATATATGTTTATACCACTTGTGGATTTAATATTCATATTACAGCGTACGTATGGGTTATGGTTTCCATATATTGGAGTTGCCATATCCACGCGGCTGGCATGCTTACGTGTCCTAGTCCCATATATTTTGGGACTGGGACGTGACATATTTTTTAGTGGTGGCCCATGCAGGTCGAGAGCATATTGTCTCGGTTACGTTACTGTGTCGAGCAAGCCTGCACCTAGGAATATAGTATAGGATCTCATCCATAATTGACTATGATTCGCTCTCCCTCCAATCCATTCTATTTGAATAATTGTATCCTGCTTGATTCATGTACTTCCCTGATAATTCCTTGAGTATAGCCCCTCCTAGAATATATAAGTCCCTGTTGTTAGATGATAAGTAAGGTAACCTTCCTATTAAGAGTACAACTAGAGTGTTAGCACACCACTAAGTTTCGAATATCTAGTGAACCCTAGAATTCCTTATCTATAGATTGGTTACCATGACCCCTTGATGTATTATGAAGACTTGAGAGTAGTATAGACGCTACTAGAGTTAGTTAGAAGCTTTACCATAATGTTTGACCCTAGTATTGAGGAACCAATAGAAAACCAAAATTGAATATTAGGACTGAACCTAACCTTCATAGCTAGATAGTATTGGAGAACTATAAACTTAGATCACTGTCTTAGTAGACAACACCTAGGAGGCCAAAGGGAATGAATATAACATTTTCCTTGAACATACCTCAAACACAGATATTAGTATAGCATCTTCCCTTAGGAAACCATGATATTATCCAGAGCCTTTCCATTTTAGTTTTATGACTTGTTCCCCTGAACCCTTAGCGCTCGCTAATTGCGCGACGACTAAATTTTGTTCCTCTATTCTTCATCTTTCAACTCGTGCCATCTGACACTTCTGATTATAGACCAAGTATTTTTATTCTATGATTAGGATATATAGCCTGCTAGGATTATAGTTGTAATTTTAAAAGTTTGAAATTGTGTGCTTAGTAGTTAGAACTTGATGGTTTAAGCTATTCTTGTAGATTGAGACATGGTGCTTATCCTTTAGTTTTAAATTGCGTAACATGTACCCCCACCTCGATACAAGTTATATCCCCTTTCCCCTTGAAGGCCAGTAACTGTTCCATTCTTACTATTGACACTTGCACTAAGACTAAGACTTAGGACGACCATGACCTATGTAATATAAGAGGATACCCTAATAAGTACCAAGACCCCTTCTCGTAGACCTTAACAGGATTTTCTACGGTATCCTTAAGACAATTACAGTATTAGTTATTGTTATAAGTTGGGTAGTATACCTCACAACATAGTATCACATAGTCTTTTGACCTATTATTGAAGTGTGATTGAACAACATTAACTGTATGCTAGCTTAGGACGACAGTATTTTTTTTTCAGACTGTAGAACTTAGAGGCTATACCCCCTAGTTTGTCGACTATCGACTTAGACAAGGAATTAGTATGACAACTGTAGAGATTATGGAGTCTTATCTTTTGTGAACTTGAATTGTTATGTACCTTCTTTCATCATAATCCAGCGTATTTATGTTTGATGTACTACCTTGACCTATTCTGCTATTATAGCCTAGTTTTTGCAAGCTTATTCTTTTATCGAGCTTGCTCATGACATATGTATTATTGGGTGCACACAATGATACAATTACCTAATCAGAATCGGTGAATTAAGGTCTAGCTAACCTTAGTGTGCTTGGTTCGCTCTTCGCATGACTACTTTACGTGGATTGAGATATATGGTAGTAGACGAATATACTTGCCCCTAGACATGTATGACATATCGTATCGGTTATATAACTGTACTGGTACGAGCATGTAAATAGGAAATTACCAAAAATAGGATTTCAATCTACAATTGTCCTGACAACTCTCTTTTCGAATTCTTTAATCTCTTTGAACCTCGTATTTGTATTCTATCACCTTCACCTTGAATTTTTTATTATTGCTCTCCGTCTTCCCTTATTTCGGAAAGATGAAACCTCGTGCTGGTATAAGTTGACATTGATAGTACTAGATATACCCCATAAGGCTAATCACATGACTCAGTGACTCTCTTTTATAATTGATTAAGGGCATATCATAGATGATATGTTGGTGTTAAAACTTTACGGATTGAATAACCTGATTAAATAATTTGAGGAATAGTTTTCTAGATATATAGTCTTAGGTGATAGATGGATAAATTTTAATTTCGGTAGATTGTGAACCCTCACCCAAAATTAGACCTACTTGGCTGAGATAGTGAGACTAAGGTTAGATTGAGTCCAGTTAGAGATAGAACACGATATTTATATTTTATTCTTGCAATAATTATATCTCTTAGCGCACCTTATCGTGCTCCGATAATTGGAGCACTACACTAGCCACTACCTTCCTACAAATTCCACACCCTTATCCTAGACGTGCCCATCATCCAATTCGCATCTTTGTGCAATTTTCTAATTGTTGGGCGCTTTTATGCAAAAGAGCATTTAGGTGTCCACACCATTGGACATGACACATGAAGAAACCTATTTTTCGCTCATATGGATTTTCCCATGATTTTTCGGGATGTGCAACGTGCAACATCGCCCACTCCTTTAAACCTAGCCTTGCATTTTAAACAATGTAAATCTTATACCACCCTTGACTTTCTACCGTGGCTTAATTTTAATTTCGAGGACGAAATTTTTATAAGTTGGGTAGAATATAAAATCCCTATTCCTAAAAATCGTATATACCCTTTTTAATTATTAATTAATAATTTAATTATAGTAATTAGTGGCTAATTAGGAGAAATATATATTTTTTTTTTTTTTTAGGTGTTGGTGCACTTAGGGGATTTATGGGACCATCAGAAATTTTTTCGAATTTATTTCATGTAGGAGACCCTTTAGACAGTTGCTAGCTTAATGGTGTGCACAAATATATTTTTAGAATTTTTTCTATGTATTTATATATATATATATATATATATATATATATATATATATATATATATGTGTGTGCATTTAGGGGATTTATGGAGCAATTATAAATTTTTTTGAATTTATTTCATGTAGGAGACCCCTTGAGCAGTTGCTAGCTAAATGGTAGGTATTAATATAATCTAGAATTTTTCTACGAGTATATATATATATATATATATATATATATATATATATATATATATATATATATTAAAAGAATAATAAAAGGAAAAGAAAAGAAAAATTAAATTACTATTCCTTACTAATACTACCAACTATTAGCAACTATGCAGCAAAGGCCTTTTGCTACCAACTTAGCATATCCGCCGACTTTCCTTCATTAGCAGCCAATTCCCATGCAAACCACCCGCTGCCTTTTAAAAAATTCCAACAGACCCCCCCCCCCCCGCGACTAATTAAGCGACCGCGTCCTCTCTCCCTTTCATATATATATATATATATATATATAAACTTTTTTCAAATAAAATCCTAAATCTAAATTATCCAAACCCTTCCTCTTCCCATCTAGACCTAGAGAGCGCCGCCACCGCAGCTGGAGAACCCCGCCAGGCCGTCCAAACCGACCTCGACGACCGCGACCCCGCGCACTGCAGATTTTCGCAGCGAGGTACCTGTGTTCCGGAGTTATTTTTCGTCGCCTCGCTCAACCAAACGCCACCCCGTCTTCACCGGCATGCTCACCCCTTAACCCTCTTCCATATCTGTGTGATAGAAAACCTCGAACAACGCGTAACCATAGGCGAAAATAGCGTCAAAGTTGACGGAAATAGACCAAATTCTGGGATCGCAGAAAACTGCGGTGATCACCCATGTTTTCGAGTTCGTATCTCCCACCACAGAGATCCGAATTCGATGATTCTTTTTTGTATGCGTAGACCACTTGACCTAGTTTAATTTCTATTAAATAACCCTAGATTATTAACTACTGTAGATAGAATTAAATTCGTTGGAAAACCCTGCGAATACACTTTTCCAGATTTCCAAAATTTGTGAAACGGAGCGCGCCTCGCCAAACGAAACCGCCCCGCCGTATAACAAATGTACCGAACGGTGCGCGTAGCATAACCGGACACGTGAAAGTTCGCAGAAACTGATTCGGACGCGTGTGCGGGCCGAAATCATCCCGTATCCGCGGACAAATTCCGTGTCGCAACTTTTGCGAAAGAAGCGCGCATTTTGTGCACGCTCGTCAGATTGCGACGAAACTTACGCCACTGGACTCGTGGTAACGCGCTGGTCCTGTGACCCAATTTTCACGCAATTTTGAGACAGTTGACCAAGTCGCCAATTGGCGGACCCCACGGTTGATTTTTTGGACGAAATTGTGTTCGGCCCATCGAAATCCACATTTGGACATACCGTTGAGTTCGTATTAACATCTAGAGTTTGTTTGACCTATAATTTGTCCCATTTAGAGACTGTTACCCTTGGCACATTTTTTGGTGTAAAGTGGGCCACACGTGGACCCCGCTTTGACCCGAAATTATCGTTTTGCCACTGTGTCCAAATTGGACGAAAGAGAAGTGCTTTCTAGCTATTTTGTTTATTCTGGGAATGTTGGTGATGTCTATTTCAGCATCCGGAGACATTTATTCTGAGACCGTAGCTTCTGATCTTGTGTGCTTAACTTCTTGACAGTACACCTTGCAGCTTTCTTACCAGGCAAGATACCTTGCCAAATTGTTTACAGTATTTTGCATGCTTAGTATATTTCTGTATATTTATTACATTTTTGTATATTTCTTGCATGTGTAGTTCGTTCAGTCATTACTATATATATTAGATATATTGACACACACTTGACACCTTGTATCATGAGAGGACAATCATTAGGCGTATGGGCTTTTAACCACTCTGGTAAACCGTAGTATATAGTTCGCACTACGGACGTGTGTCGCGCTGGTCGCTACCCCCGAGGTATGACGATTTCTGATGTCCACTGGCGGGTGTGTGAGTTGTGAGGCTTAGATCAAGTAGCCTACCCTTGCCCATACGTCAAAAAGTTGCCCTCATTTGCATTCATATAGATTGTCTTGTACAGCGTACTTATTTATTTTCAAACATTATGCATGTTTACTGTATTCAAATTGTCTTGCTTCTATGTATCTTGTTACGTTCCTCTGAGGACCTGGTCCCTTTCCAGGTGTATCTGTTCTTGAGTATTCACAGGAGCGCAGATTTGGATGGTTACATATGTTTCGAGGATGTCTTCTCTTCGAGCCATGGTCGTTAGCTGGCATTCTTATATTGTGTTTATTGTGTTGTACCTTTACATTCGAGTTGGTAGTGGATTTGTTTCCATCCAACTATCATCCTTAGATACTTATATTGAGATCTAGTTTCATAGATACTGGTTATTTATTTATATTTGATTTTTGTGGATGAGATTTAGATTATACCCTGTGACTTGTGACATATGTTTATACCACTTGTGGATTTGATATTCATATTACAGCGTACGTATGGGTTATGGTTTCCATATATTGGAGTTGCCATATCCATGCGGCTGGCATGCTTACGTGTCCTAGTCCCATATATTTTGGGACTGTGGCGTGACAATATCGTTTACTAAAGCCTTCATCTATGTCACGTCCCAGTCCCAAAATACGTAGGACTAGAACACGTAAGCATGCCAGCCGCATGGATATGGTAACTCCAATATATGGAAACCAAAACCCATACGTACGCTGTAATATGAATATCAAATCCACAAGTGGTATAAAATGTATCACAAGTCATAGGGTACCATCTAAGTCTCATCCATAGAAAATCAATATATAAATATATAACCAATATCTATGAAACTAGATCTCAATGTAAGTATCTAAGGATGATAGTTGGATGAAAACAAATCCACTACCAACTCGAATGAAAGAGTACAACACAATAAACACAATATAGGAATACCAGCTAACAATCATGGGGCTCGGAGAGAAGACATCCTCGAAACATATGTAACCATCCGAATCTGCGCTCCTGCAAATACTCAAGAACAGATACACCTAGAAGGGGACCAGGTCCTCAGAGGGACGTAACAAGATACAGAAAAGCAAGCCAATTTGAATACAGTAAATATGCATAATATTTGAAAATATATAAGTACACTGTACAAGACAATCTATATGAATGCAAATGAGGACAACTTTTTGACGTATGGGCAAGTGTAGGCTACTCGATCTAAGCCTCACAACTCACACACCCGCCAGTGGACATCAGAAATCGTCATACCTCGGGGGTAGCGACCAACGCGACTCTACAGAAATCGACATACCTCGGGGGTAGCGACCAGCGGGACTCTACAGAAATTGACATACCTCGGGGGTAGCGACCAACGCGATACACGCCCGTAGTGCGAGCTATATACTACGGTTTACCAGAGTGGTTAAAGCCCATACGCCTAATGATTATCCTTTCATGATACTAGGTGTCAAGTGTGTGTCAACATATTTAATATATAGTAATGACTAAACGAAACTACACATGCAATAAATATACAGAAATATAATGAATATACAAAAATATAAATAGCATGGAAAATTACTGTAAATAATTTGGCAAGGTATCTTGCCTGATTTGAAAAAGAATGAAGTCCCAACTCAAGGCGTCGTCCGATCTACCCGTCACATAAATTAAACAAGTTAGGTTACAAAAGTGGGTGAATAGTTTTTACTATTTAAATCTGAATAAAATAACCTAAATTAGTATTTTAATCTTATTATAATAAGATTTTATTGTTAAGCTCTAATTTTGGTCCAACGAAAGTCAACTTTACGGATTTGTGATCCATAGCACGCAAATTGAGGCAATCCGTTGACAAAAAGTCAACCAACTCAAATCTTTGATTTGTGTGTAGAATTATATAGATTTCAGTGCTACATGAATACTGGAATCGATGGTTTCATAAAATCACAAGTCGATAAAGAGTTATGTCCACAAGGGCGCACAGATGACAATTTTCGGTAGTTTCCTATTTACGTATACGTTGCACAAATTTTACAGTAAATTAAACTTACATGTTAAATTCTAAAAATATTATTTTATTTATATTTATCATGTCAACTTTCTGAAACTTCAAACGGTTCGTAATTCCGATTTCGGGATCTCCCGAAATCTTGAAAATACCAAAACACGTCTGATTTTGGACAGCTGGCACTTTTAGAATTTTCTGGAAAAATAGGTTCTGAAATTATTAAAATAATTTATATATTCAGAAAACTAACCTTGATATAGTTCTAACAAAAAAATTGGAGCGCGTTTGGAGTCCGGAGCTAGGAGATATAGTCTTTTTAAGTCGTCATAACTACTAGAAAATGAGGCTGAATTTATGACGAATTTTAACTCTTTTTGGACGAAAAAGAGTTGAATTTGGGAAAGAAAAATATGAAGGATGAGGTATTTATAATGGTGGAGACTACTTAATTGAATACGACTATGATTGGTTAATTTGGATAGGATTATGATGAATTTAAATAAGGATATGATATGCATAGTAGGTTCAAGATTTGAATTAATTTGAAATAAATAGAGTTTGAATTTATCTCAATAATTTATAATCTTAAATATAATTAAATATAATACAAATAATTTATAAAATCTTATTAATATCTATTAACACTAAATTAGCATCTATCTAATATTAAGACTATATATATCCAAATAAATCCTAAATAATTTAAAAATTCTAAATAAATTTCTTAAAATTCTAAATAAATTATAGAAAAATATAATTAAATATTTTAAACTAAAATAAATATTTGGTAGGAACAACATGCAAGTATGGTCGTATAGTAAATCATAGAAGTCCTATAAATTTATGTTTCCTAAGTTTTAATTACCAAAAATTCTAGAAAAATCTCCAAAAATCTAAAATAACCTAAAATAATTCTAAATAAATATTTATATAAGTAAATATATCAAGAAATTTATTTTCTAATTAACTAAGAGAATACTCTAAAAAAATTTAATATTTATAATAAATATAATAATATAAAATACACACAAAATATCTATTTTTGGTGAGGGGGTTTATAATCTACCCAACTTACAAAAATTTCGTCCTCGAAATTGACACTAACCCATATTCATAATAATCACTATAGCTATTACACTACATTGCTATCTAGCAGTGCTTCCTAAAAGTCATTGTCTACCATTCTAACACCTCCTCATTTACTGTCCATACACTATCCTATTATCCTCTAACTCGTCTACACTACCCAACTTACAAAAGTTCTACTAGTAGTCACAGTCTCTTGAGGCTATTGTCTAGGTTGTAAGACGAATATATTTATTAGGTCGAGAATCTTGGGGTACTTGTCTTGAATCTCACAACCATGATTTTTCTTTGTAACCGTCAAGTATCGTAGTCTAATACTGCCATGCCACCAGACCAATATGTCTACAAATACTTCAACTACTTTACTACAACGGTCTTGCTGCAGCTGTCGCTACTTTGCCAGCGATTTGTCATAGTTGTCAGTTCGTAACAAGTGCCTTCAATTCTTTCCTAGGCATAGTCTAAGTTTTGTGCAACAGTTAAAGTCTTGACTAACTTATAAAACTATTAAAAGTATAAACTAGTTCAAACAGTCTAACAAATTCCTATTAGCCTAAGGGATGCTATACATGGTTTTTAAAATAATAAGAGGATACAGATATTGCTATAGGTCATATACATAAGGGTTATTATTAAGAACCTATCCTTTAGTTATTAATCATCTACTAAAACATTTATGTTTTAACTAACAAAACTAAGGGTGGGGTCGAAGTAAACCAATAATTCATAATGGCATGAAAGGATACGACTATGATATGAAGAGTTAAGCACGAGATAAGGAATGGATATAGAAGAGAAGCTGAGTCACCCAAGGGCGAGAGGGTGATAGGAAGAGAATACCACTACTGCAACGCGTGTCATCCATTAGCTTCGTGGATATGCCATCTAGTTAGGATATCAACATATCCTCATAACTGCTAAACTACCTTATATATAATTCTACGACTATTATGCACCTAAAATCTGGTGTCACAATGGGGATCATGAGTATGAACTGACACATATAGCTAAGGTCGTACCTGTATCTACGACTTCCTGTGCCCGCGCTTCTTATTTGTCATCATGAGTGCTTGGCCTATGGGGTATATCTGGTACTATCCGTGTATCAACTTATACTAAGCATGAACGTTCGTCTTTCCGAAATAGGGGAAGACGGAAAACAATAATAAAGAGTTCAAGGAGGAGGTGATATAATACAAGTACGGGATTCGAAGGGATTAAAGAATTTTGAAAGGGAGTTGCCAAGGCAGTTGTGGATTAAAATCTTATTTTGGTAAATTCCTATATGCATGTTCATATCAGAACAGTTATGTACCTGACATGATATGCTCTGACCAGTCTAAAGGGCAAGTATATTCGTCTAACAAGTTGAGTCAACTATATCTCAATCCACATAAAGTAGTGATACAAAGAGCGAACCAAGTGCACTACGGTTGATCAGACCATAATACACCGATTCTGATTTAGACAATGTATTAGTGTGGTCCCCCCAATAATACATATGTCATGAACAAGCTTAATAAAAGAATAAGCTTGCAAAACTAGGCTATAATAGTAACATAAGTCGAGGTAGTAGAAAATATGAGTACGCTTGATTATGATGGAGGAAAGTACAGAATAATTTAAGTTCACCAAGAAGATCGGTGTTGTGCCTCTATAGTTGCCATACTAATTTCTTGTCTAAGTCTAAAGTCAACCAAATGGGTGTATGGGCCTCTAAGTTCTACAGTCTAGTAAATACTAAAGTTCTATAGTCTAGATAAACACTATCTTCTTATGCAAGCCTATAGTTTGTGTCATTCATTTATACTTCATTAATGAGTTAAAATGACTACGTGTTACTAGGTTATGAGTCATACTACCAAACTTACAAAGATCTAACTGATAGTGTTATTGAATACTAGAGTGTATATACCTGGTACAAGGCACCTTTCTAACCCCTATCAAGCACGAGAGAAGATTGAAATTGAGAAGGGATCAAGCAAGATGCAATGCAAGCAATCAAATGAGAATGCGAAATAAAATCAAGGGAGGTGATAAATAAGTGGATGAGATCCTAAATTCTAATCCTATGTGCATGCTTGCTCGGTACAGTAATGTAACCGAGACAATATGCTCTCGACCTGCAAGGGCCATCACAAAAATATGTCACGCCCCAGTCCCAAATTACGTAGGACTAGGACACGTAAGCATGCCAGCCGCATGGATATGGTAACTCCAATATATGGAAACCAAAATCCATACGTACGCTGTAATATGAATATCAAATCCACAAGTGGTATAAAATGTATCACAAGTCACAGGGTACCATCTAAGTCACATCCACAGAAAATCAATATATAAATATATAACCAGTATCTATGAAACTAGATCTCAATGTAAGTATCTAAGGATGATAGATGGATGGAAACAAATCCACTACCAACTCAAATGAAAAAGTACAACACAATATAGGAATACCAGCTGACAATTATGGGGCTTGGAGAGAAGACATCCTCGAAACATATGTAACCATCCGAATCTGCGCTCCTGCAAATACTCAATAACAGATACACCTGGAAGGGGACCAGGTCCTCAGAGGGACGTAACAAGATACAGAAAAGCAAGCCAATTTGAATACAGTAAACATGCATAATATTTAAAAATATATAAGTACATTGTACAAGAAAATCGATATGAATGCAAATGAGGATAACTTTTTGACGTATGGGCAAGGGTAGGCTACTCGATCTAAGCCTCACAACTCATTCACCCGCCAGTGGACATCAGAAATCGTCATACCTCGGGGGGTAGCGACCAGCGCGACTCTACAGAAATCGACATACCTCGGGAGTAGCGACCAGCGCGACACACGCCCGTAGTACGAGCTATATACTACGGTTTACCAGAGTGGTTAAAGCCCATACGCCTAATGATTATCCTTTCATGAAACTATGTGTCAAATGTGTGTCAACATATTTAATATATAGTAATGACTGAACGAAATAACACATGCAATAAATATACAGAAATGCAATGAATATACAGAAATATAAATAGCATGCAAAATTACTGTAAACAATTTGGTAAGGTATCTTGCCTGATCTGAAAAAGAATGAAGTTCCAACTCAAGGCGTCGTCCGATCTACCCGTCACATAAATTAAACAAGTTAGGTTACAAAAGTGGGTGAATAGTTTTTACTATTTTAATCTATTTTAACTCTGAATTAAATAACCTAAATTAGTATTTTAATCTTATTATAATATGATTTTATTGTTAAGCTCTAATTTTGGTCCAACGAAAGTCAACTTTACGGATTTGTGATCCATGGCACGCAAATTGAGGCAATCTGTTGACCAAAAAGTCAACCAACTCAAATCCTTGAATTGTGTGTAGAATTATATAGATTTCAGTGCTACATGAACACTGGAATCGACAGTTTCATAAAATCACAAGTCGGTAAAGAGTTATGTCCACAAGGGCGCACCGATGACAATTTTTGGTAGTTTCCTATTAACGTATACGTTGCACAAATTTTACAGTAAATTAAACTTACATGTTAAATTCTGAAAATATTATTTTATTTAATTTCATCATGTCAACTTTCTGAAACTTCAAACGGTTCGTAATTCCGATTTCGGGATCTCCCGAAATCTCAAAAATACCAAAACGCGTCTAATCTCGGACAGCTGGCACTTTTAGAATTTTCTAGAAAAATAGGTTCTAAAATTATTAAAATAATTTATATATTCAGAAAACTAACCTTGATATGGTTCTAACAAAAAAAACTGGAGCGCGTTTGGAGTCCGGAGCTAGGAGATATAGTCTTTTTAAGTCGTCATAACTACTAGAAAATGAGGCTGAATTTATGACGAATTTTGACTCTTTTTGGACGAAAAAGAGGTGAATTTGGGAAAGAAAAATATGAAGATGAGGTATTTATAATGGTGGAGACTACTTAATTGAATACGACTATGATTGGTTAATTTGGATAGGATTATGATGAATTTAAATAAGGATATGATATGCATAGTAGGTTCAAGATTTAAATTAATTTAAAATAAATAGAGTTTGAATTTATCTCAATAATTTATAATCTTAAATATAATTAAAGATAATAAAAATAATTTATAAAATCTTATTAATATCTATTAACACTAAATTAGCATCTATCTAATATTAAGACTATATATATCCAAATAAATCCTAAATAATTTTAAAAATCTAAATACATTTCTTAAAATTCTAAATAAATTACAGAAAAATATAATTAAATATTTTAAACTAAAATAAATATTTTGTAGGAACAACATGCAAGTATGGTCGTATAGTAAATCATAGAAGTCCTAAAAATTTATGTTTTCTAAGTTTTAATTACCAAAAATTCTAGAAAAATCTCCAAAAATCAAAAATAATCTAAAATAATTCTAAATAAATATTTATATAAGTAAATATATCAAGAAATTTATTTTCTAATTAACTAAGAGAATACTCTAAAAAAATTTAATATCTATAATAAATATAATAATATAAAATACACACAAAATATCTATTTTTGGTGAGGGAGTTTACAATCTCTTTGGCCGTCAGCTTGCCGTAGATCGTCTCTATCGTCTTCTTCTCCTCTTCCATCAGTAAGGCGGTGGCAGATCTAGATCGTCTCCACCTTTGATCGTCGTCCTCTCCATGTCTATTGTTCCTCCTTCAACGGTAACGGCGTCCCCGGGAGCCGCTGCTCATATCCCGTGCATGGCTGCGACCCGAGGTCGCATGTCCTGACAAAAAGGAGAACGGAGGCTGTGCTGGCTGCGATAGAGAGGGGGCAGGGGCCGGTGTGGAGAGTGGAGGGTTGCTGGCCTGTGGAGGGGGTGCGGCTGTGCTGGCGTCAGGGGGCTGCTGCCGGTGGGGTGGCGGTTGTGCTGGCGACGGAAGGGTAGGAGGGTGGTGGGGAAAATGGGAGGGGGGTTTAGCGGAGGCTGGGTTTGGAGGTATGGGGGATGTGGAGTGGGATTAGGATTTGGCGGAGAAAAATGACGGCTAGGGTTAGGGTTTTGTGGCTCTGATACCAAATAAAAATTTAGTATAATACTTGGTTTATTTATTACTGAGGTTGAACTACATATATATTGGAGAGGCTAACCCCTTCTCTTTACTATTCTACTCAATGTAAAACTAAAAATACATTAATACTCACAACATATACATAAAGGAGGGCCCACATGTCATACAATGGTTGTATCAAATTTTTTATAAAGCCATATGTATCAAAGTTTTACTCCACTACCTCCATTCCCATCCCATCAAGGAAATACCTACATTCACCTTATCCTACCACCACCAAAATTCCCCAAGGTTACAACCCCTCTACCACATCGCAAATAATCTCTAAATGGATATATCTGCAATCGCCAAGTAACTAAATGTTTCCATGTTAACTCATCAAATAATTCAATGGTAACTCAAATAACTTTGAACGATTAATAATGATCAAAGGAGACAAATTTATATTGCCACGATTTAGGTAGGGCCTAATAACACTAACATTATAACAGTTGTGATACAAAACTATTAATTGCAAGATAAAAGTTCCTTGAGGCACTTTCTGGTCTACATGCACAACAAACATACTGATACAAGAATACAAACAAAAATACTGAGATCTCAGACGCAAATATAGACTGTTTCTTCCTTTCTAGTTGACTCGAGTAAAATTACATCTGAGAGATCATTGTTGTTTCCATTAATTCTTCCAAGATGATCCTACATCAACCAGGACCTCCCAACTGCATTAACTAATAATAATCTGATGTATTAACCTCTACTTCATAGCTATATGGTACAGATAAAGCCATGACGTGCAGATAAGGATCAATAATAGCATAGGGAAGTTGCAATCAACTGCCAAATATGTCTAGTCATTCCACCCTGCCACGTCAGTAGTATCAGAGGGTCCAGCTCAGCCAAAGGATCCAGCTCAACCAACTGCCATAACTATCAAGACAGAGGGGTGACATCAGAACATATAAATAGTATAGAGAGGAGAGAATGATGTATCAGAGAAATGAATACTTAGCTTTTATTGTTCTTTTTCTTGAAGTGTAACAAACTCCTTCTTCTTCTTCAATAACAGACCCTAGTTCCACCATTAATGGCTAGATCCGTTAGGTCTCCTCCTATCCTTGGTCAAATGGGGAAGAGGCCTAACAACTTGGTATCAGATCCACTCGACACGGTTCTTGAAGCCAGTCGAGAGGATGGGTCGAGTAGCCGAAGCTCTCGACGAGGATCATCGGAGGATCATCGGAGCTCCGCCGGAGAGGAATGACTGATAGCTTTGGAAGGTACAATTTTAACCCTCAACTCCAAATTTGACAATGTCACTCGAATTCTTGAGGAATTGGTGAAAGGAAAGGGAGGCAGTGAAGTTGCTCCACCTGGGAATGCAACAGTAGCACCATTGCCAAATCCATGTGTGTCACAAGCTCCTCTCATGGGTTTTCTGCCATCTGTACCAACCCCTTATCCAAGCTCCACCACACGACCCTCCTCCTCTCAAGGCCCTCATCATGTACCAATGTTTGGCTCCATGGGGTTTTTGCAACCCACCAGCCTTCTCGAAACCACTTATTCCCGGCCACAACCATCCACCTCCTATGGGAGACCAGTTCTTGGTCCACCTCCACAATTTGATCAGATGCCAATACCTCAATCTGATCATAGAACGAATCTTGGCCCCCCTCCACAATGGGACCCAAGAACTCCTAGAAATCACAATTTCAGAACATAATCTGGGTATATTGCTAACCCAGTTACTCAGAATACAACCCCCCTTCTAGGGACCACACCATTGCAAGGAGCACCACAAGTTGGGGTGCCACAGGGAGCATGGAATCCATCTCCAGTTCCAGTACAGGGAACACCACAAGCTGGGGTGCCCCAGAGAATATGGAATCAATCTCCATTGCAGGGAGCACCACAAACTGGGGTACCACAGGGAAGCCAAATATGGAATCAACCTCAAATACGACTCAAACTTCCTCAATTTGATGGGGAGATTGATGTGGAGGATTGGCTCCTAAGAGTCAACAGTTATTTCAATTACTATAGGGTTTCAGATGGGGACAGGGTGAGTCTTTGCTCAGTACAGTTGCAAGGAATAGCATCATACTGGTTTGATTGGTTGTCAACTGCCAAAGGGGGCATGGTAGGGTGGGAGGAGTTTTGCCAAGCCATCAAGTTGGAATTTGGACCTTCCCACTTTACTGATCATGGTATAGACTTGAAGCTACTCAAGCAGGAAGGCTCTGTGCAAGAGTACACACAAAGTTTCCAAAAGTTGTCCAAGAAGGTGGTAGGTCTACCTGAAAAATGTATGATTAGTCAGTACATTGGAGGCCTCAAGGAGGAAGTGAGATATGAAATGCAGATAGCTAACCCCCTTACCCCTGGCCATGCAGTTGGCAAAATTGTATAAGGCCAAGTTGATGGCAGCAAAGAAGTTGTCCAAATCTGCTCCCTATGTTGCAAGAACTCAAGGTTGGGCAAGCAATAACCAATACACTCCAACAGAGCCAAAGAAGAACATCAATCAACCATTGGGAACAGGGCAACAAATTGGCACCATTTCTCCCTCTGAGGTTATCAGAAGAAAAGGATTGGGACTATGTTTTCACTGTGATGAGAAGTGGTCCAGAGGCCATAAATGCAAGGAAAAAAAATTATTCATAATATTAGCAGATGAGGAGAGGGATACAGATGAGCAAACAAATCCAGATACAGAAGAAGGGGAAGACCCACAGTCACAAAGTCTATTTGAGATCTCCTTGCAAGCCCTGTTTGGTAGCTCGCATCAATCCACTATGAAAATAAAAGGTACTGTTAAAAACAAACCTGCAATCATCTTAATAGATTCAGGATCAACCCATAGTTTTTGTTGATAACCAACTTAGTGAAAGGTTAGGGCTAGCAATGGCTAACAGTAAACCTTTTGAGATATTGGTTGCTAACGGAGACAAACTGTCTAGTAAAGGGTTCTACCCAGGAGTAACCATTGAGTGTCAAGGGAAGAGAATTAAAGCTGACCTACTACCACTACCTATCAGTGGGTGCCACATAGTACTTGGAGCCAATTGGCTCAGTACTTTAGGTGACATAGTTTGGAATTTTCAAGAATTGAATATAGGTATGAAGACCAAGGAAAAATCATGCAATTCACTAGGATAAAGAGTAATTCCCACACACTCAGTGAACCTATATCTAAAGAACTGAGACAGAAACCACAACTCTTATTATCCAACTCTACAGTATGGATATTAAGGTGAAGGATTGTGTAGCCAGGGGCAACATGATGCCAGAAGAAAGTGAAGCAAGAGTATCTGCCCTACTAAAAAGCTATGAACACCTGTTTGATGAGCCAAAAGGGTTACCACCTAAGAGAGCCTATGATCATAAGGTTCCTTTACTGCCAGGATCACTATCTGTCTGTACAAGACCCTACAAACATCCATATGTTCACAAAAATGAGATTGAAAAACAAGTGCAAGAGATGCTGAATTCTGGAATTATCAAGCCCAGTACAAGCTCCTACTCCTCACCAGTTATACTAGTAAAGAAGAATGATGGCACATGGAGAATGTGCATTGACTACAGGACACTAAATCAGAACACCATTAAAGATAAGTTCCCTATTCCCTTCATAGAAGAGCTTTTTGATAAATTACATGGTGCAATTTTTTTTCCTAAACTGGACCTGAGAGCTGGATATCATCAAGTTAGGATGGCAGAGGAGGACACGCACAAGACAGCTTTTAGGACACATGAGGGTCACTATGAGTTTCTAGTAATGCCCTTTGGACTCCCTAATGGCCCCCTCAACATTCCAAGCCATGATGAATGATGTTTTTAAAGCATTTCTCAGGAAATTTGTGTTGGTATTTTTTTATGATATTCTCATTTACAGCCCTAGTACGAAGAGCCATTATCTACACTTAGAGGAAGTCTTCAAAGTATTACACAGGCACCAACTCAAGATCAAGAAAAGTAAATATTTTTTTGCACAGAAATATGTGGCTTACTTTGGTCGCATCATCTCTGAACATGGGTTGCAAGTGGACCAATGGAAGATCCAAGCAGTAATGGGGTGGCCTACCCCTAAAAATCTGAAGGAATTAAGAGGCTTCCTTGGCCTCACAAGCTATTATAGAAAATTTATTCAAGGATATGGGTCTATTGCTGAACCTCTCACAAGCCTCCTCAGGAAAAATGCTTACAAATGGAGTCCAAAAGCTCAGAGTTCTTTTGAAAAACTGAAAACAACCCTAACTCAACCACCAATCCTGGCCATGCCAAATTTTACTGAGGAATTCACACTTGAATGTGATGCATCTGGCACAGGAATTAGGACAGTTTTAATGCAAAAACGGAGACCCATAGCTTACTTAAGCCAAGCCATCAAAGGTAGATGAATTGTTCTATCTACTTATGAGAAGGAGATGCTTGCTATCATGTTAGCAGTTAAGAAGTGGAAACACTACCTACTTATGGGGAAGGAATTTTTTGATCAAAACAGACCACCAAGCTTTGAAGCACATGTTAGAACAAAGGGTATATACAGATGCCCAATACAAATGGCTCCTTAAATTGCATGATTATAACTTCATAGTGGAGTATAAAAATGGGAGGGAAAATCGAGCAGCTGATTGTTTGTCAAGGGTGAAATGTAGCACAATGTCTAAAGCTCCAAACCTTACTGAAACTCATGTTTTGGCTGCCATATCAGTAGTAAGGACAGATTGGATTCAACATTCTAAGGATTAGATGCAACAATCCACATTTTATCAAGAGCACTTGAACAAATGGTCCCATCATCAGTTGGATCCTAATAAGTATTCTTTAAGGAATGGATTATTACAGCCTTTACCTATCCCCAATGCAGTTTGGGAAGATATTTCTATGGATTTCATAGATGGGTTGCCCTCTAGTTACCAAAAATCTACTATATTTGTAGTAATGGATAGACTCACAAAGTATATACATCTCTTTGCCTTGAGTCACTGTCACGCCCCAGTCCCAAAATACCGTGGGACCGGACGTGCGGCAATGGCCAGCAGCACACACCGATGGACAAATCCAATTTAATGGATCCATCGGGGCATGCTTAAGCTGTAATATAACAATAAGTAGGTCCAATGATACAAGTCACAGTCTAATCTAATCTCATCCACAACAGATAATCACAGATCAAATGCCAGAATACTGCAAATAGAATAAACTAACAAATCTCAATAAAAGGGTCTCGGAGAACAATCCGAGAATAAGTCTGATACATAAATGAAATAGACTGGAAATAAAATAACTAGAAACAAAAATAAATGATTATCTCAGGCTAATACTCAGGAGGAGTCCTCTGGTACGATCTCGTCCTCAGATCCTGGTTCTGCTCCACTGTAGGCACCTGCTTCTGCTAATGCTAATGCTCCGGTCCAGTATTCCTCGGGATAGATCTCGTCAGCTAACCCTGGGGACATAATCCGGATCCAGGTCCTCAGGGGACATAGCAAGGTACAAGAAAGCTCATGCCAAAATAAATGCAGTGCAGCAGATAATGAAATAAATAGGGTAAGTATGTAACCATCTATGTGAAAATGCAAGTGAGAGCATCACGAGTACTCAGGCTGAGACCACTACAAGCTCTGTGTCTGGGAGCCGGTAGCGGAGTCTACTATATGTTTTACTATGTGTTTACTATGGATCATATATATATATATATAAAATCAGCCTGTAGCCTGTGTGTCTCTCCCCACCCCATGTAACCACGCATATCATGTTTATAACGTCTCATGTCCATGTCAAGCGGGATCATAGCTAATGCATCAAGTCATAAAGTATCTATAAATATAGTATCTCTGTCAAGTCCCGCATCCTATACAGAATCACCATGAATATCTCAAGAAGATCATGTCTCATGAATAGTGTCAAGTGTCCTGGGTCATAGTGTACTTTGTAAGACGAGTACGAGAATATAAAGTGGCACGTATGTCCATCTCTAGATGACAGTACCCAACACTGCGTACAGTGTTGGCACCCGACTAATAATCGGACGCTAAGTACGTCACACGGTCCTAGGTTGATCATGCACAGCAATGTAATTATAGCAAGGAAAATATATAACAAGTCTGCAAAGTTTGGCAAGGTACACTTGCCTGGGGTCCTGGCTCCAACTGTAGCTCTGGTCTCAGTGTGATCTGCTGGAACTACTCCGGTTGCTGAAATAAACATCACCATTAGATTCAGAAAATATCAAATAGCTAGAAACGCCTGTCCTTGAGTCCAATTTGGACACAAGGCAAAAATGACATTTTCGGGTCAAAGCGGGGTCCACATGTGGGTCACTTTGCACCGAAAAGTGTGTTAGGGTCAAAGGTCTCCAAATTCGTCAAACTTAGTGTCAACAAGTCAGGAACGGTGATACGAACCCAACGGAACTTCCAGAATTGGGTTCCGATGAGCCGATCACAAAATCGTCCGTCAAGTGGAGCCTGTGGGGCCCACGATACGCGATTCTGTCAACGTTCTCAGAATCGAACCAAACTTGGGTCACCAGACCAGCGTATTGCTACGAGTCTGATGGCGTAAGTTTCGTCTCGATCCGACGTGTGTACACGAAGTTACGACGTGTTCCAGAACCGACGGATACGGGGCGTTGTCCGCGGATACGCGTTGATTCCGGTGTGCACGCACATCCAAATCAACTTCTGCGAAATCCCACACGTCCGTATCAACGACGCGCACGTTTCGGTAAAGACCGCGTGCGACCAAGTCGTCCCGTTTGGCGGGACGTACTCAGTTCCGGGGTGAAACGGGGTAATATTTTTCCTTTTTTGGACCGCGGTTTACGATCACCACAGGACGCGATGCACCGAGCGGGTTGCATGGGCATCGAGGGGGTCATGCAGTCTACGCGATACAACAGACGGAATAGAAATTGGGGCAGCGAGGAGAGAGTTATGAGTACCTGAACAGGGCTCCGTAACACTGATATTCTCGTATCCGTGTGTCGAGTCAACACCGTTCCGTGTCCTGTGTCAGGGTATTGTGTCCAGGCTGAGTCGTGTCCGGGTTCAGAGAGCGGCCGTGTCTGCTGTGTCGGGTCTAGGGCCTCCCTGGCTGAGCTGGGAGAGGGCGGCCGGCCTAGGGCTGCGGAGGCGAAGGGGAGGCCGAGGTCGGGAGGAGGAGGTTGATGGCGGTGGTCGGGAAGTTAGGTCGGGGTTGCTCGGGGATGAACAGCCGGCCGGAGTTGCAGAGGTGGAGGCTCGGGTTTGGGGCTGAGGGAAGAGGGTGCGGAGCACGGCGGGGCTAGGGGCTGTGGAGTCGGGTCGATGGCGGCGGGAGGATGTCGACGGCGACGCTGGGGAGAGATGGAGGGAGGCGGAGATTAGGGTTCAGGTCAGGGCTGCGGCGGCGTGGAGGATGAGGAGCGAGGCGAGGTGGTGGCGGATTCGTGGCCGGAGAAGAAAGGGAGCTTAGGGTGGCTAGGTCGGGCGGCGGCTGGGCGGATGAGTCGTCGAGGGTGACTGTGGAGCGGGGAGAGGTCGTCGCTGCGGGGCTAGGGTTCAGTTCAGGGGCTCGACGGCGGCGGAACTGGTGAAAGGCGGCGGCGGCGGAGGATTCGTTAGGGTTGCGGCTTCACGGATCCCGAGGGGGGTTAAATACCCGCGCCGCCGGGTCGGAACAGTGTTTCCGACCCGTTAGGTTTTAGGGTTTGGCGGGTTCCGGGTTTGGGTTCGCGGGTCGGGTTTGTCTCAGATCCGACCCGACCCGCTATGCTGGGTTTGGCCTGGTTCGGTTCAGTCTTGTTTGGTTTGGTTTGATTTAATTGGAATAAACCCGATTTATTTCTAGGTTTAAATTGGTTTATTTATTTAATAGTTTTTAGGGCTTTAAACGGGTTTCCGGAGTCCAATAAATTTCCGAAAAATTACCCTATGTCCGATTTTCCGTTTTACACCATAAATTATTATTTCCATAATATTTTAGTATTATTTAACAGCAATTAAAAATTATTTAACTACCAAAAGCCTAGGTTTTAATTACAGAAAAATCCCAGTAAATTCCAGAAAATTGAGAAAAAATCCAAATTAATAATTACTGAAAATCAGGGGGCTTACAGTCACCCTTATACAGCCCAGAGTGTTGCCCAGGTGTTCATGAATGTAGTTTTCAAATTACATGGGATGCCCAAATCGATTGTCTCTGATAGGGATGCTATCTTCACCAATTTATTTTGGAAAGAGCTCTTCAAAATACATGGAACACATCTTAAGTACAACACTTCCTACCACCCACAATCAGATGGACAGTCAGAAGTAACTAACAGGTGTATTGAGGGTTACTTAAGATGTTTTTGTAGCCATAAGCCCAAGGAATGGTCTAAACATTTATTATGGGCTGAGTATTGGTTTAACACCAACTGGCACTCAGCCACCTAGGTTACCTCCTTTGAGGCAGTTTATGGGAATCCCCTCCCAACTTACTGACTTACATTCATGAGCTAACCTTCGACAAAGAAGTAGCAGAAACATTGGCTTCAAGAGATAATGCCTTGCAGTTGTTGAAAGACAATTTATTGATGGCCCAAGATAGGATGAAGAAAATGGTTGATTTGCACAGAACTGATAGGTCTTTTGAGGTGGAGGATTGGGTCTACCTCAGACTTCAACCCTATAAACAGATATATATGGATAATAGAAGACCCCAAAAACTTTCTCCAAAGTTTTTTGGCCCTTACCAGATGTCTGCTAAAGTAGGACCTGTTGCTTATAAGTTACTCCTTCCAAATGACTCCCTCATACATCCTGTTTTTCATACATCTCAATTGAAGGCTAAACTCAGTAGAAGAGTCTCAGTACAAAAGGGTACCCCTACACTACATGAAGAAGCAGTCTTGGAACCACAGTTAGTCTTTAGACAGGAGGATGGTACAAAAGGAAAATAGGGCTGCTACTAAATTGCTCATTCAGTGGAAGGACATGTCTGCTGACCAGGCTCAGTGGGCTCCATACGAGGAATTCATCAGAAAATTTCCCTCGTTTGACCTTGAGACAAGGTCAAATTGAGGAAGGGGGTATTTTTTACATATCTGATGTATTAACCTCTACTTCATAGCCATATGGTACAGATAAAGCCATGTGGTGCAGATAAGGATCAGTAATAGCAGAGGAAAGTTGCAATCAACTGCCAAATATGCCCAGTCATTCCACCCTGCCACGTCAGTAGTATCAGAGGGTCCAGCTCAGCCAACTGCCATAACTGCCAAGACAGAGGGGTGACATGAGAACAGATAAATAGTATGGAGAGGAGAGAATGATGTATCAGAGAAATGAATACTTAACTTTTATTGTTCTTTTTCCCAGTTTATTTTGGAAAGAGCTCTTCAAAATACAGGGAACACATCTTAAGTACAACACTTCCTACCACCCACAATCAGATGGACAGTCAGAAGTAACTAACAGGTGTATTGAGGGATACTTAAGATATTTTTGTAGCCATAAGTCCAAGGAATGGTCTAAACATTTATTGTGGGCTGAGTATTGGTTTAACATCAATTGGCACTCAGCCACCAAGGTTACCTCCTTTGAGGCAGTTTATGGGAGACCCGCTCCCAACTTACTGACTTACATTTATGAGCTAACCTTAGACAAGGAAGTGGCAGAAACATTGGCTTCAAGAGATAATACCTTGCAGTTGTTGAAAGACAATTTAGTGATGGCCCAAGATAGGAAGAAGAAAATAGTTGATTTGCACAGAACTGATAGGTCTTTCGAGGTGGGGGATTGGATCTACCTCAGACTTCAACCCTATAGACAGATATCCGTGGGTAATAGAAGACCCCAAAAACTTTCTCCAAAGTTTTTTTGGCCCTTACCAGGTGTCTGCTAAAGTAGGATATGTTGCTTATAAGTTACTTCTTCCAGATGACTCCCTCATACATCATATTTTTCATGCATCTCAATTGAAGGCTAAATTCAGTAGAAGAATCTCAGTACAAGAGAGTACCCCTACGCTACATGAAGAAGCAGTATTGGAACGACAGTTAGTCTTGGACAGGAAGATGGTACAAAAGGAAAATATGGCTTCTACTGAATTGCTCATTCAATTGAAGGACGTGTCTGCTGACCAGGCTTAGTGGGTTCCATACGTGGGTTCCATACGAGGAATTCGTCAGAACATTTTCCTCCTTTGACCTTGAGACGATCAATTTGAGGAAGGGGGTATTTGATACATATCTGATGTATTAACCTCTACTTCATAGCCATATGGTGCAGATAAAGCCATGTGGTGCAGATAAGGATCAGTAATAGCAGAGGAAAGTTGCAATCAACTGCCAAATATGCCTAGTCATTCCACCATGCCACGTCAATAGTATCAGAGGGTCCAACTCAGCCAAAGGATCCAACTCAGCCAACTGCCATAACTATCAAGACAGAAGGGTGACATCAGAACCATATAAATAGCACAGAGAGGAGAGAATGATGTATCAGAGAAATGAAAACTTAGCTTTTATTGTTCTTTTTCTTGAAGTGTAACAAACTCCTCCTTCTTCTTCAATAACAGACCCTAATTCGGATCCGTTAGGTCCCGGTCAAATGGGAAAAAGGCCTAACATAATCTGTGATCTAGAAGAGCATCTTAGCCATATATAGTTATGTCGGATATATTTCCAAGCCTCCTTCACAACATAGAAACATCCAATGTGGTCAATTCACAGTTACCTAGCCATTATATCAGGTCTGAAACAATTTTCAAAAGACCATATACGAGGACGTACCAATAGGTATAATGCGATGTACTGCCAAACTCTCAAAGAATTTTTCTGGAACCCATCTCCAAAAAAGCTACCAAAAAATCGATAAAATACAAGTATACCACCACCAATATAACGTTGCTGCTGATGTTTTGGCTCAGTTCAACTATCGATCCTCCGTGACGTCCAGACTATTTTTTTACACACCAAAAATCGAAACTGAAAATCCAACACAAAAATAACAACAGCTCCAAAAATCTTAAATTAATTATATGATAAATCCATTTTTAAATTTAGGCCTCACAAACTGCAATAACATGTGCAATATCGTCCTGAATTAAATGAGATTCTTCACAAATTTGATTACTATAAGATTGATAATAGTTTATTAAATCCCTCTGATACTCGATGAAAGGAACCTCGTTAAATTGACCAACTATTGTAGAAGATAGCTTCCTGAGCTAGCCAGATACATGAACAAAATGACTGCCGATAGCAGTTGAGCATCTGAGAAAGCTAACTAACCAAATCTAATTCCTTTCAGCTCTTTCGTCTTTAAATTACAACTTAAATAACAGTAAGTTATTCCAGTACCACTACCAGTACCGCTAGTAGATTTGTGTTAAATGAAGAATCACCTAGCCCCTGGGCCGAGCTAACCACAATGAGCTGAGTGCACGCAGACGAGAGAAGTAATCGCTGATGGCAAGCAATGCACGAGCAGCCTGACGGGTTGTAAGTATCCGACGCATTTGCTGCAGAGTCTGCTGCCGCAAGAGTTCTGCCTGCCATTTAGAACATTCTCGAATGGTTAAAACATCAGTTATCGTCTTTGGTTACCCTAATCGCACCCTAACTATAGAGCTCGGACATTTTCATCACCTTAATTTTCCATTATGATAATTTAGCAATTCTTTGAAATGGAAAAAATAATCACTAGAATCTGGAATTAAGTACTACATTAAGAGTTAACTTTTACATATATTCTTTGATTCATTTCACTACCTTTTCAAAGTCACGGATAGTCCATGGTTAAATTTCAGTTTATGATTAATAGACAGGGTTGAGCCATAGATAAGAGGAGTCCAAGCTGAAATAAACTTTTTATATCACAAACATCGTTGGTTAGACGATTTCTTCAACTTTATAAGCTTACGTATTTTAAGACAAGGGTATCCATCAGAAGCAATCAGAACTGTGTACTTGTGTCGGCTTTTCAAGAATATTCTGTAGATTTAGGACACGGATACTGTTGGGGCCCAGTCTGAATTTGGTAAATTTTGTAGTCCAAATATGGTCAAAGATTTGATTTGATATAATTTGAAAATCTACATTAATTTGATTAGATTTCAAATTTATATCAAATATTTAATTTGACCATATTTGGACTTCCATAATTGGTGTTGGACTAATTTATGTATAATATGATTCTTATTTTAGGATTTCCTATTTTGGAAATCCTATTATGACCTAAAATATGATTTCTTATCCTATAAATATAGGAGGGTGGAGGCACAAATCATCCACAAATGTGGATATTCGAGGTGCTCGTCCACAAGAAAATCTAAGAGAGTTCGTGCTTTGCTATGGATTATTATCCATACAAGACAGAAGGAAGAAGAGATCTAATCGAGGAGTCGTCAACTTCGGTTAAGAAAATTGCTATGGGTTGATAAGTGATTTCAATTGTAATTTTTGTCGTTCCTTCTTGAGTGTGTTAAGAGGGTTCAACCTATTAGGACAAAGGATTTCAATATTAGTTTTTTGCAATCTTGTAACTTCATCTGAGTTATAAAGGTTGAAATTTATCCAGGTGACATAGTCGCCGCCATATACTTGTCTTCATCTGTGCTTTGTGTTCGTAGATTGGTTGGTTATCTCGGATGGGTTGGCAAACGCTTCCGCGTCGAGCCCAACAAAATATAGGACAGTAGGTTTCGGACACGGATTGCTTCCGCACCTATTTATACTGGTGTTATGTATTTTGAAGTGTCTATATGAGCCAGACATGCAAATTGGACACAGCATGGAATTCTGGAGTGTCCATCTTCCTAGGATAGATATTTAAACACATTATTACACTAAAATTGTAAAATCCTTTACTCGCATAGCAAGGACATAAGACCGTAGAAAGTTATGGACTACCTGCCGAAGGAAGTTCTCAATTGTGCCGAGTTTTCCCATCGCGATGGCCATCTGACCCATGTAAATAGCAACGTTGTCAGAACCGGCAGATGGACTAAGCGATGCAGCAGCGAGTGTATCGGCTAAAGATTGCTGCAAAGCTTCCATCCCCTGTGACAAGGCATCCTCAGCCTGCTGAGACGACTGCTGAAGGTTACATATGCCCATCAGCTGTTGATCAGCCAAGGGTTCAATATGGCCTGCAAGCATCTGCAAATCACTTTTCAGATATCAATTATGTTGCACGGATGCAGGAAAATGGTTTACCTATCAGTAAAATGGTTTACCTATCAGTATGTCCGTACCCATATTTGTGTAAGAATTGACACAAGTGACTCCTTGTTGTACCCATATCAATATGGTGTCCTTACTAATGTCCTTTACCCATGTTCGTTTTCATGCACATAGGATATCATAAAAGAACCAGTGCAAATCACTTCTCAGATATCATTTATGTTGCACGGACAAAGGACAATGGTGTGCGTATCAGTATATATCAGTACCCATATTTGTGTAGGAATTCATTCGACACAAGTGACTACTTGTTGTACCCATATCAATATCGTGTCCTTACCCATGTCCTTTACCCATGACCGTTTTCATGCACATAGGATATCATAAAAGAAGTTAAAGAACCACTGCAAATCACTTTACAGATATCAATTATGGTGTACGTATCAGTATCAGTATATGTTTGTACATTGTTCGACACAATTGACTACTTGTTGTACCCATATCAATATCGTGTCCTTACCCATGTCAGTTTTCATGCACATAGGATATCATAAAAGAACCACATCATATGCGGTCAGTGCATGTTAACTATTAAGTTGAACAAAAGGAAATGATTGATCAAGCTATTATACACATAGTTTCTCACCTTAAGAAGCTCAGAGGAGCGGAACCCTCCTAACCACATGAAACACCGCTCGGCAGGGGTAGACCACATGCCTGAGAGCATATGAAACACATCGGTCTTCGTTCCGATACTCTTGAGCTTGAAAACCTCAACATAATGCGTCATCACAGCATCGACCAGAAGATGCAGCTCATCATCGCCCACATTAGAATTTAAAGCTGACCGTATGTCATTTATCCTCCGTTGATGTTCATCAAGCCACCGAGCATATTCCATATCAAAGGCTAAGGCCCCTAAGTATTATGACATATAACATATATTAGCTTGACATATTCCTGCAACAATTTGTAGAGCGCCTATGCAAATAGAGATGGTGGAGAAGAGAATCTTAATACTCAATTAAAAAGAGAAAATGGACCCTTACTACGACAAAGACTGTTGTGTAATATGTGCATAGTTTACATAATCAGCCGATACCGATCCGATACGGCCGATACCGATACGGTTTGACTGTCCCAATCCGATACACGATATTGACCGATACCGACATTGGAGGTCTCCTTTCCGGCCAATTCGGCAAAGAAAATTGATCAAAAAAGACCAATCAATAAGGGTGTAAAAGCATGTAAAAGAAAAGAAAACTTCTTTATCGCATGTAAACCAATCCGCAAGGGTGACTACTATTTCATTCAATTTCAAAACTACTAAGAAACAACACTTAAACTACTAAGAAACAATACTTAAAATTATGTCTAAATGTCTAACATATATTTTTCTAAAATATTAATAATTATTTGCTTTCCGATAACAAAATATCCGATATTCCGATCCGAAACCGCCGATAATGGTACTTATAGGAATGGTCCGATACCGATTCTAATAACAATACTGCGAAACTTGGTAATATGGTTTGCCTTGATATGTTTTTCTCTTCATCACCCCCACATCCCAATCTGCAGATTAGGGCCATCATGCCCTTAATTGATAGGTTCGATACATCATTTTGGCTCAATATGAGCATGATGAAACTATTTGAGTACAAAATCATGATAGTTGCACTATCAAAATAGTGTGAAACACTTCGATATGAATTATAATTCTAGTTCGAGAGGCTATTCTATTAGTTCATGATACATGCATCAGCAACTTACTGGAGATACGGTAGATAATGCACTTCGTAATAGTTAATACAGATATATTGAGTATTCTAAGAATAGTTCACTTTCCAACCAACTATGCACAATGCAGGCAGGCATGTTAAGTTTATTCTCTCAAATGTAAGTCTATATATCACACATCTGTCTTCGATTCTGAAACTTAAGAAGAAAAACATTTTAAGCACTATTTTGACTGAAATACAATCTCATATCTAGCAAATCCAGATAAGTATATCTGATTGTGAACAAACCATTTCCTCCTACTGAATGCCCATGATCTCCCAAACTTCCGCTGGCTATGAAGATACCCTGCATAGTTGGTATACATAGATCACCTTTGTTTATTGAGGAAGCAATGTAAATTAGGATTGAATATGCAAACAAGAAAAAAAATTACTAATAATCGGAAGACATACTTGTTGTCTTGCTCGTTGAAGTTCTTGCTCAAGCTGTAACAACTTGACACGACTACTTTCTAGCTGTTGAACATAGGCCTACATAAAATAGAGGCACGTATAAAATGGTGTAATTAATTAAATAAGTAGAAACTTCAATCAAGCAGATTGTGGAATCTAGTAAGTACGTCCCACCACAGATTCGGTTTTTATTGTAAAAATAGAAAATTTTCTACATACTACAAAATTTCTGTGAATTCGGTGGAGGAAGCCAACTTTCACAAAATTAATTGAGGAAGTCCAAGTCGGCCAGACGGTCTTGCGTTTCCACTGATTTTTTTTTAAAATAAGTGGAAACGCCAGAATGTCGTGCGTTCCAATGTTTTATTTTTTTTGTTTTGATATTTTATCAACGGTCAAATTTGTTAGTGTTGGCGTTTCAGCGAACAATCCACCACTACAAATAGAGAAAGAAAGAAGAGGAATAGAGGCAGAGAAAAGAGGAAGAGGAGAAAGCATAGGAACGAAGAAGCAGAATGTTGATAATTATTTTCTTATTTATTTTAACTAAAATTTTATTTGTGTAATTAATATGTAGTCCTAAAACCCTAACCTAGGGTATCCTAACCCTAACCCGAACCTTAAAACTCCAACCCGAATCTTAACCTAACATTTAATTATCTAGAAAGGTCATTTTACATATGGATATACAAAATGATAGACGTATTCCAAGTGAGCCTACTACTCGTGTTATTATCTAGCAACGTGAGACCCACATATTTTCTGGATAGATGTACTTTCCTAAGTTTTAATTGGATTAGTTAGTGTGGATTCTATTAATATTGCAGTAACAAAATCTATATATTATATATATAGTTAAATGATTATAGTGAAGACTAGCAATTGTGAGAGCATAACACATGGCAGTACCAGAAGAATCACGGCACATGAGAGCTGAGCTGGCTAGCACTCAAAAGGCAATGGTGCGGGTATTTGAGTTTCATTACGTTGACATGATACATTTTTTGCGTCATGCTAGAGATTTAATTTTGAATCTCATTGAGCGTTGATGGCCGCAAAGCAACACATTCCAACTTTCCACGAAAGAGATGACTATTTTGCTAACAAATATGGCACAAAATTTAGGGTTATGTATTACAGGTGACCGAACATATTTTGATGATGAGTTATCTCCTAGTGAGCAGATTAGGAAGTACCTATGTATGAAGCAACAAAAAGATTTGGGAAACAACAGCTAATCTATGTCAAATTCAGTTGGCTCCGGTACACTTTCATAGATACTGAACATATTATTAATACAAAATTTCTATGGATGGTTATCTGGTATATACTTTTTTGTTTAATTAATATTAATGCCTAAATTACATGTCCTATTTTAGTTTAATTGATACTACTATTAATCATATGTTCATGTTATGTTGCACTGGGATTTACTATATAGTGCCCTTTTCTCCTGACGCAACCAATTTTGGATAATTTGATAACACCTACACGTAATGCATGGAAGGAATGTATATTAAGTTATTAACATATCTATACGACTATATGACAAATTATGTAAGTGTCGTGTCATGGGCAAAATTTCAAAATGGTGGGTATGAATAATTTTTTTGTTAATATATGTCGTATACAGTTTTACTATATAAACTTATACCATGTTATTTATGTTTTTCTTTGTAGGTTTGGGACTACGAACATTTCAGTGTTGGTAGGTCGGTGACCCACCTTGGTTTTGACCAACTGGTCTTTCCGGAAGCTTCTCGGTAGACGAGGGATGCAATGGATTATATACACCGTGTTTACCAAGTTGCATCACCAAACCAAACCGCATTCGACTTATTAAACCATCTTGAGGTAAATTATGTAATTATTTCCTTAGTTAATTTTTTTTATAATTTGCTTAATTTACTATGTTTATCATTTTCTCAACTACAGATAGGTTCAATGGTAGCCTATAATACGCCTCATGAGGATTCCCTTGATATACAGAGAAAGGCACTCCAGTTAAGTTTCCACAAGTATTTCATCATATATACCACATGCACATCATGATTGATCCAATTGATTGTGTTATGCGATTGTTCGAATTGGAACAGTGGCATAGTCAATATACCCACTTCTCAGTGTTTTGTTAGAGTTAAGATTTTAGGGTTAGGGCTAGGGTTTTAAGGTTAGGGTTAATATTCAAACTATATATCTAACTACACAAATAAAGTTTTAATTAAAATCAATAAAAAATAAATACAATAAAATAAAATAATTGATTTCTTCTTCCTTCCTCTACTTTCTCCTCTTCCTCCTTCCTCTGCTTCTCTTCCTCTTCTTTCTTTCTCTCCGTGTTGTTTCTTTCTTTATTCTTCTCCTACTCTAATATATAGTGGCGGATTAGTCACCGAAACGACAACGATTAAATATTTGACCGTTGTTTAAAGAAATATTAGAAACGCAAGACTCTACGGCGAGTTGGTTTTCCCTTACTAATTTTGTGAAAGTTGGCATCCTCCACCGAATTTCACTATTTGATACTCTGTTGAAAAAATCATGTTGTAAAAAATCATGTCCAAATGGAATTCTTAACCACATTTCATCAAAAGCTAATAGGCAAAATATTTTGATTCTTGAGAAAATAGCCATAAGATTGTGCTAATACCATTTTTAAAACAATTTATCATATAATGATGCTAGCTTGTAAAGATAACACCACAAAATCAACAAGAAATTCCAAAAGTGCAAGAAATCCACAATTATCTCCTTGTTGATGATGGTACACGATTCTCCTTTGTCAACAATGGGAAAGAATTCCTACGTTGTTAAACGAGGTAGATAGTATCATCTATTAAGCCTCCAAAGAAGCATGCATGTGGAGAGTAGAGAATATAAATGGAACATAATGCATCATAGATGACTAGCTATTGTACCTATCTGAAAATATTTGCATCACACTATGTTGTAGTGTACGGAAAATGATGTTGGTAACTGTATCAGTATCGTGTCTATATCATGCAACATATATGACTATGTATTGTACCCGTCTAAAAATATTCGTATCACTTAACCGTATCCGTGTCCATATCGTGCAACATAGTTGAGAAATGTATTGTACCTGTCTGAAAACGTTTGCACCCCTTAACTACATCTATGTCCGTAATCATGTAACATATGCTACCAACCTAACAAGTAGCCTAACATTCCGGGTTTCCTTTATGTGCTGGGAGCATTGGACATGCCAATTAGTTACCAATTATCTTTTGTTTAGGAAACCAATTTCAGTTCTTCCATTTAGGATTTTGTTTCTTCTTGCCAAAAATTTACTTTTATCTTACAATACCAGAAGAGTTCTACTCCTGCCCATTTAAATGGCTTTGAAAGACAAATGGCTTCCAGCATGAGAGTGAGGTGAAGTACCAACCTTCTTCCTTAAGCGACTCTTTCGTGCAGCTTCCCGATTCTGAGAGAGCCGCCGAAGTGACTGCATGATAGATTGCCAAAGAGCACAAGTTCAAGATTGCTAACTACAAATGCACTAAACCACACACATGTCGACGCAAACATATGAAAACTTGGGAGTATGTACCTTCTGCTCCCCCGTCTTCTCCATTGATACGACAGAGCAATCCACAGACACAATAGCCCCAGAATGATCACCACCTCCCAACTGTAAAAAAAAATCAACAAAGATCAGCAATCCAAACAACGAAAATTTAACAAACTAAGCATTAAGAATACGAGGAATTAGGCCTACATTTCTGTTTCTATTGTTGATTTCAACGTCGGTGGATGTATCGGTTCGGGGGCTGGTCACAGCCATGCCCGAGTCGCCCCAGTTGTCAACCTGCTGCCCTGTGGGCAACGAGAGCCTCCCATCGTCCACAAACGACACAGTGTTCTGCCAGTGCAGCAAGCGTAAGGTTAATTAACAATGCGCAGCAGTAGGCTCTCATCAGAGAGCTCTTAGAGTTCGATTCCTGATTCTGTGATTTCAAAGGAATCCCACGAAGGGATACGACATTTTTGGCACGTTAACTTTGTAGTGTTCGGTTTTGGCACCCCAACTTCATAAATTGTTCTTTTGAAGTACAGAAAATTTCATTTAGAGCTAGAAAATTTGGCGCATTTGTGTGATTTAGGAAAAGTTTTAAAAAATTACAAACATAGGGATGTGGCGCCAGTTTGACTGGCGAAGTCTAGCACCAGTTGAGGTGCTCTCCTGGAGATAGGCGCAAACTTTGTGTGTGTTTACGCTGGCGCCACATTCCTCTCTTTGTAATTTTTTTGAAACTACTCCTCTTTCACGCAAATATGTCAAACTTCCTTCCTCTAGATAAAATTTTCTGTTTGAAGTATCCTTCGTCAATTTTGTAATACATCTAGACAACTTCAAGAACATTTCTTATATTACAAAAATGCAAGTTAAATACTTGAATTGTTATATATATATTCTTTTGAAATGGTCAAAAATTGAAATGGTCAAAAATGAAGCTTCAAAATTGCCAAAAGGTGAAGGTGCTTCGAAAGATAAATTTATATATATATTCTTGAATTGTTATATATATATTCTTTTGAAATGGTCAAAATTGAAATGGTCAAAAATGAAGCTTCAAAATTGCCAAAAGGTGAAGGTGCTTCGAAAGATAAATTTATAAAGTTAGAATGCCAAAATTGGGTGTGGAATAGAAAGTTAAGGTCATGTCAAAAACTTTCGAATGCTATAGTTCCCTCATCTAACTCCCTTTTGTATTGTTATCAAACTTGCGAACATAAAAGTTATGTACGAAACCCAAATCCGTAGCTAATTAATGATACTTACTGTGTGGGCCAAGCAGCCACGGAACTGGTGATGCAGTGAAGAAGAGGTTGCTGCAGTGACATTGCTAGAAGACCTGGGGCTAATAATGGGAGCTGCTTCCCCCACATACAAAAGAAAAAAGTAACAGAAATAAAAAAAAAAAGTACTGTACATAAAGAATCAAAATTAATAATATAAATGTAGGTACGTATGAGCTTAGTTGTACATATACTTCTTGTGAGGTCAAAAACAGCATCGCCAAGCTGGAACCCCGCCAATGGGTCTTGTTCATGGCAGCCAGCTTCGACTCCTCTGAAAGAAAGAAAGAAAGAAAGAATATTGAATGAATTAAAAGCACAATGAGAGTCACCATGAACAATGAGAATGTGGTTAATTTGTTAGTGAGTGAGTACCTATAGAAGTGATGAGAAGGAAACATGGTCAAGGAGGAAAGAAAAAGAAGAAGAAGAAGAAGAAGAAAAATGAAGAAAATGAAGAAGCAATGCATTTTTCTTCTTCTAGTAGGAGTAGAAGAAGTGGAATGAAGAGTTCTTTTCTCTTTTTCTTTCTTTCACTGAAGTAACTGTCAATCCATCCATCAACTGGATTTATCAATCAAATCCATCCATCTATCCAAATCAAAATCTCTCTCTCCATCTATCACCAATATTTATTACTGCTATCAGCTAGTTGGTAATAACACTCCAGCTCTCTGAAGCATCTCCAACCCTACTGTGCGACTTTGGATGGAAAAAAAATCAATAATGCTAAGTTTACTACCAATATTTTTACAACCCTCTCTTCCTCCGCTACGTGGGCCACATTCGACTATATCTCTTCTCTCAATGAACGACTGTCACATGACTTTTTTTCACGTGACGACCATCCGGACAGCCACCGGACCCTACCTCTTTTTTCTCCTCCAATGAACGGCCGTCACGTGGGCGACTTCTGGCCGCCACGTGGCTGTTGTAAGAGAGTTGTATGCATTTGGTTGTAGTCATAGCATAGTCCAAAAAAAATTGTATAACAACAGAAAATTGAGTAAAAGTTTGCAAAATTATGTTCAGAGCATTAAAGTTTCGTAAATTACAAGGAGAGCATCGAAACGTCCTTAAAAAGAACGTTTTTTAGCAAAACTATTATTAATTAGCTCATATAGCCGCTCTTCCACTACATGCTCCCCTTCTCCTCCGACTGCGACGGAGGCCGCTTCGACCGCTCCCTCTAGGAGTCTTACGTCCTCGCCAACAAGCTCTTCTTCCAGAAAGTCATAAAGGTCATCAACCCAGAGGACGACTACGTCTGGAACTACGACTACCACCTCATGGCGCTCCCGACCTTCCTCCGTCGGCGCTTCAACTGTAACGACCCGCTCCGCATCAATGCGGATAGCCGATTCAAACGGCATAAGTGCGACGACCCGCCGCCTTGCTCGGCGAGAAGACTCGCTTGAGGCAAATGATTCAGACTTGGTCCTTCAGGAGTTCAAACTTAGACTTTCAAAGACGCGCTCGGAGTATCACTCAGCCGAGACGAATCATCGCTAAGGTGGGTGGCTACGATGAACCTGTCTTTATTTAGCCTGCACACTTAAAAATACGGACGATACATGCTAGTCGCTAGGCAAATCATCCATTGCATGGTTAAAAGAATATATAACGCACCTAGCTAAGAGAATAATCACATCTTGTATTGCTTGTGTTAGAACATGGAAATGAAACTTGGCTTATAATTGGACCCTCGCATGCTACCTTAACTTCGTGCAAGTAGACTACGCTAATGCTTCGAGTATATCGTTATATACTCTTCGTAGTGCATTGCTTCACATGTTTACACTGCTTATCATATAAGATTATGACACGGTTCAACGACACCTTCACGCTCGTGCTAGTCGTACAACTTATGTTTCAAGTAGACTTTTATATGATCAAGTATAGTATTTCACCTTTATATGTGCCATGCTTATCTCGCAGATTCGTGCCACGACCTGGAACACGACTCGAAATATGATTCACTTCGTTTGGCCAGAAGATGATCAACAAGTTTGAACATGAAAGTATTCAGGACCATAAGGTCGCCAAGACGGGTTTTTGTATCGGGAACTGCATAATAAAATATTTGAAGAAGTGATAAGAAAGTAATGAAATTATCAAGTAAATTAACTGAATTGCACTGATAAGTAATATAGAACAAGAATCGCTCGGGATATCTCGTAGCGGGATCGAGTCGCGCTACCACCATCGTGGTTTGGGGGTGGCGCGTAGCAGGCTCACGCCGCATTACCACCATCGTCGTTCGGGTTGGCTCGTAGTGGGCTCGTGTCACGCTACCACCATCGTCGTTTAAGAACAAGAAGTGAAAAGATAAGTGAACAAGAATGAATAAATAAAAAGAGACTTGTATCATCACGGAGAACTTGTGCACAAGATTTATGGTTTTTGGTTCCTGCGAACGGCGCACCGGGGCATCGGGCCGTGTCAACCTAGGTTGGAACCTGGGAAGTCAGCTAGCAACAGCAGCACGAGAGAGGCGGCCGCTCGTAGTGGGGCTCGCTACCCGCTCTGCCACGACTATCATCCGCCCGGACTACTGTCCACAATGGCATGTAGGCCGACGACTTCTGTTCATATAGATTAAGTTAAGCTCGATTACGGCAATCCGCGTGCGAGTCATCGTATTGAAACAAGTAATCTGAATATAACACACTTGAACGACCTGAGTATCATGTATTTGAAGAATCGAAGTAACAAAGTAACCTGAGTATCAAATATCTGAGTATATTGTTCACCTGAATAATAAAATCGCTCACTTGTATTTGCTTATGTGATTCCTTTGATTTTATTATATATATTCGTGCTTGGTTTAACTTGGTTGTAGCATGCACCCCCTTGTCTTTCTATAGCCGTGACTGTCGTACGATGTTCTATACCCTGTATGGGGGAGCTGGCTATATCCGTCTCCATATCCCAGTATTGGGGCGTGACACTCACCCTCTTCCTCTTTCGACAGTGGGACTCATCTCCCTCTCCTCCGCCTATGGAGAGACCTCCCGCATGAAGCCGTCTGCAGCCTATCTGTCACACCTCAGTCCTAAAATACGTAGAACTATGAATACATAACATGCCAGCTACGCATTCGATCAGACTCTGGTCCTACTCGAATACGTATAAACTGTATAATAAGGGTAACTATCTAAGAATATTAAAAATATCTATGTCACAATCCACATAAAGAACAAAATATCAAGAATGAACTACATGTGCTAAAGTCGGCCGCCCAGTAACACATAAGCTCGAATAGACTCGAGAAATAAATATGAGTCTATAAAAAAAACTAGGCTACATCAGCAGATGGATAAACAATATGAATAAATAACCATAACTCTGGTAAAAATGATATAAGTACCTGGCACCAATGCCCGCATGACAAGCAACACACATCAGCAACTCCAAAGGCTCCATAATCGTCTATGCTGCAAAAAGTGGTAGGAAACCAGGTCCTCAGAGAGATGTAACAAGGTACAAGAAAATAACAAGTCAGAAGTAAACAGTGTAATAAAATCATAATCCAAGGTAAACTACTGTAACCAACTATATGACATGCAAATGAGAGCATAGTATCGTACCCCAGGCTGGTACTCACAGAAGATCTCAAGGGACACTTCCGTAAGCTAATAGTACACTCAATGCTCTGTGTGGGGGAACTAGGAGGAAGTTGTACATATATATATAACACCTTAGATTCTGCATAGGGAACCTAAAGCCTAATACACAATAAATAGTAATAAGTAAATATGCCCAGAGCACGATGAAGATTCTCCCCACCCAATGTAAACTCACGTCTCAATCAAGACATGCAAGCTCATGACCTATAACTATCAGCAAGACAATATATAACTATAATTATCACTATAACATGCATCTTGTAGTCCTATCTAGAGTTCAAGTACCACGAAGAAGTCGAGAAAGTCTCTGCCACATGAATATCGTGTCCAGTGTCCTATAGTTGGATGTGCAAATAATATTTGCACCAACATGGGTTCGTAAATATGACTCTCTGACTACGTTACTCGACTCCTCAGAGGATGTCGGTACCCGAATCTTGTTTAGACACAAAGTATCGTATGAAGGCCCTAGGCTCAACAAGTACATCAACCAAGCCAAAAAAATATAATATCTAATGCATAAATAATATCAAATAAATAATTTAGAATTGTAAACATCTTGGCAAGGTACACTTGCCTGGTTCTACAGTCAGTGGTGGTAAAGATGATCCTGCGTCCACTCCTTCGGGATTCAATTGACCTATAAATCAATTAATACGGTTAAGGGTCAAATCATGAATTCGTGTAATTATAAATTATTTATATAATTTTATTCTTTGCCATGTACAACCAAATCCAATATTATTCCTAACAACTTACTTTACTTTTACGGGATATCAGAACCTAGTTTCTTGGTTTTTGACTTCCAATATTTAAGTTTAAGTCCCCAATTAAATAACGTAAAAATAAATCATAATAAATTATATAATATTGATTTAAATATAAGTTATTTTTATTTTAACAATTAATTTACAGATTTGATAAAATAACATATTTCAAGATTATGACTATTTTAGGTTGACTAGTTTTGTCCGAAACTTGTTCGGGACATTGTCAGTCCATTAGTATGGTTTATATTTATGAAAAATTATTTTATATCATATTTTATTCTGATTTAATCTCATAAAATATTCACTCATTTTTTTTCCAAAATAATCTCTATTTACTAGCAAAACAATGTCATAAAGTCACCCGAAATATAGGCTGGTGGCCCTTATTTTTAGGTTCAGGTTTGACATGTAAATACCATAAATATAAATTTAAAATACTTTATTTCCAGAATTAAAACACATATAAATTCAGTTTTAGAAATTAAGATCAAACCTTAAATAATCGTATCATAAAGTCATGTTGTACGGCGACTAGGTATTCTAACAACTTGATGCTAGTTTGTACATACAACATTACCAACTTGAGTAATAAAATATTTTTAATATAAAATTATATTCTTTAATATTATAGAATTTAATAATAATTATATATAAAAAAATAATTACATCACATTATTCATGCAACCATCTCAACTACGCTATCTAGCTATCCTTGCAACTTGGCCAAGTAGTCTTTGTATCCAATCTTTTCGTCAGCACAAAATATGATTAATTATATAATTATAATATTTATATTCTGAATTAATAACATATAATTTTCTGAAATTATTTTTTATATATTTATCATGGCAATACTCATTGAACCTTGTCTACCATTGGTGCGTCGTGTCCGTGTCATGATTGTTCGATTTTCTTGGAATAGTTTTAACATAGAAATACAGGTTTCTCATGCATGGTGTTTCATCATTTTTAAACTAACATGTATATGGGTTCATACAATGGTTCTCACATGGGAAAATAAACATAAAATAAAAGTTATGAACCTTACATGATCGCGATTATGGCGGAGGCTTTTCTTGCGACACGGACCTTTTGGAGCGCCAAACGGACTCCAAACTTTACGAAACTTGAGGGAGATCTTGGGGGATTCACGTAAGATGTAAATATAATATTTTTGAGGGGTTTTGGGCTGCTATGGTGCCCGAACTTCTGCTGTAACCAACAGCTATTTTTTGGCCCCAAGGGGTGGCCGAATGTTTCTAGGGGGTGGTTGGCCCTTGGCGGCTCGTGTGGAGGTTGGAAAGGAGGAAAGCTGAGGTGGAGAAGGAGGAGAAGGTCTGGAGTGGTCATGGGAAGGAGAGAATGTCGGCTGGGGGGGCGGCCACAAGAAATAGAAGTTAGTTTTAGGGTTTATGAGGGGGTTGCTTTATAAATATAGTGTTAGATGTTAGGCCCTTTTGGTTGGGTTTGTAATGGTCTTTAAGTTTTGGTCTAGACCTAAGGAGTTTGGTTTAGCCCTTAATAAAGCTTTGGGTGTAATTGGGTCTAGTTGTTTGGATCTTGCTTGGGTTTGAGTGCAAGTGCACAAGAAGGTTTACTAACGGTACTTCAAATAGGTCGTTTGTTGTGTTATTGACTTGTTGTGCACGTGAGAGAGTTTAAGTATGAATATATATATATATATATATATATATATATATATATATATATATATATATATATATATATATATATATATATAATAGGGGATGAGTATGGGAATATATATATAATAGGGGATGAGTATGGGAATATATATATATATATATATATATATATATATATATATATATATATATATATATATATATATATATATATATATATATATATATAATAGGGGATGAGTATGGGATAGTGTACATGTCTCATGATAATTGGTTTGAGAGCCCGATTAGGGTATTTGGGCTCGGTTGGGTTCAACTAACCAAATAAACGTAAATTTATAATGTCAATGGTTGTAGATGTTTGTCAATTTTTTTTGAGCATGAAAAAAGATCAAATTAATGAAACACGCATGTTCCAACTATATTAGACTCAATCAAGATTAATATTATAAATTTTTTTGGAAGGAAAAAGGTCGTGCATTGCTAAAAATAACAAAGCCATGGAAAAGTGTCATAGATATTAAAAATAATTTTAGAAATTAATTCTTTAAATCTATCTAATTAAACAAAATAATAAAAATAATTATCAAATTACCCATATTCCAAAATAAGGGGGCTTATAATCTACCCACCTTAAAAGAATTTCGTCCTCAAAATTTAAGATCTTCAATCTAACATTATTTCCTCAAAATTTAAATCTTATTTATAACAGTCTTCAAAATTTTAATAATTTAATCCTTCAAATTTAATTCCATATCCAAACTTAAAAAATCAAATCCAATATTGATTTTTTTTAAAAGAACTAATTTAATTTCATCCTTGAAAATTTGTATCTCATATTGTAGTCATTTCTCAAAATTTTCTAATAATTCAATTTGTCCTTATAGTCATAATTTGTCTTGTCCTCACTGCCATTACGTATATAAAAATTTTTGATATTTAAATTAATGGTCATCCTCTATTAAGTTATTGACTTAGTCTTTCTCTGATTTGTAATTATCTCTAACCATGATTGTAGGGATTCAGTTGTAACCTCATGAGTTAGTTTATTTGTATTTATCTCTAACCATGATTGTAGGGATTAAGTTGTAACCTCATGAGTTAGTTTTGATGTAAACTCTGCTATATAAAGGCTCACGCATCAAAATAATAAATGGAACCTTTTTCCCATATTTATCTTTTCTTTACATGGTATCAGAATAGCCTAAACCGATCCTACGCTATGTCTTCCGAAAACAACCAGATTACTCCTTCCGCTACTCAAATCTTGTTCACTGCTTCTAGTGGCTCCGCGGCCAACCTTCAATTCCCGGCGCTAGCAGTCCGTCTCGATCGCTCCAATTACTCTCTATGGCGCTGTAATGCCCCGTTCCCCCTACTCGGGGAGCGCGGCCAAGAAATACTTACGATCGTCCGAACGGGACAGATTGAATTAAGATCCTTTCCTCGTTATGGATTGGTTTCTTCGGAATCAGGTCCCATATACAATGGATTGTACCTCGAGGATGGACTCGGCGGCAGAGTCGAGAGGGGCCTTTCCGTTGCGTTGGTTTCTTGTCCGTTTTCGTGCCGCTTGGTTGCTTTCTTGTTGGTTTTATGACTTGCGTTTTCTTGAACGGTTTCAATGGATTTCATTGCTTTCGTTCTTAGGATTTCACATTTCGTATCGAGCCTTGGAGACCGAAGCGGGAGGTATTGATCATCCGTTGGTGCGTGCAGGTGATCGTGTAGACGACGCGCGAGCGGAGTCTTAGAGATCTCTCCTTCTTCTTCCTATTCAACCAACTTGTGAGTGGCTCTATTTCGATAAGCACCTTCTTTCCAAGGGCTCCATTCATAATAAAATTGACTCAGTTGTGCATTCAATCAAACGATACCAATTAAGTAACAAGTTGGATAACAAGATAAGATAAGAAGTAGGCTTGGAACACCCATTGCTTGTCATACAAAACCTTGCATAAATTCATTGATGCATGCATGTTCGTTGGGTGTTTAATGGGTTGGTATTTATTGATAGTTCAAAGTGTTCTTCTATAAACTGCTGCATGTTATTTCATATAACTTGTTGGTTGATTGTGATAGTACAGTAAAGCAGTTTCGTACATGATGTTCTTTAAATCGCTAGTAAGTAAATCTATGAAGTTCGGTTCATAGAAATGGTCATGGGAATTCTTGTGCACAAGGGATCCAGGTTCCTGCGAACGGTTACCGGGGCACCGGGCCGTTTCGACCCAGGCGGAATCTACTTTCTTAGTCGTGCTAAAATGAGTTAGCACAGGGAGCGGGGAATTGTAGCGGGGCTAGCTACCCGCGCTGCAAGCGTCGCCGCCAGCCCAGACTATGTAGCGCCCCGTTCTCCCGGTGCGGAGATCGCGGCTAAGAAACACAAGACGGTATCGTTCGATCGGGATAGATTGAATTAAGAACTCGTCCTCGTTATGGATTTGTTTCTTCGGAATCGATTCCCATATTCAGTGGACTGCGCCCCAAGGATCGGCTTAGCGGCAGAGTCAGGAGGGACCTCTCCGCTGCTATCTTTTATTGCCTCGGTTTTTGATGTCGCTTGTTGCTTTCGTGCTTTGAGTTGGTTTTGGGATTTGCTTGTTTTCCTTGAACGGTTTCGATGGTTTTCATTGTTTTTGTTCATTGACTTGCACTTCTATTCCGAGATTGGAAAGAGAGGAAGAAGTATTAATCGAGCTGTTCGTGTGCAGGTGAACGAGCAGTAGGCGGCTTGCGAGCGGAGTCGTGAAGCGCCTCTTTCCTTCTTCTTTCCAAAATCTAAGTGAGTGGCTACCAACCCGATTAGCTAGTCCTGCTCCCAAGCTTCACAGCTAATCAATCCGCACTCTTCTTTGCCCCGATCAAACGATACCAAGTAATAATAAAAGAAACCAAGATAAAAGAGAATAGACTTGGTATATTATGCTTGTCAATAAACTGCACGAACGGATACTTAACTGCATGCTTGTTCGCTTGGAAATAATCATAAAATGTTGCTTGTCTTGTGCAAATACATATTTCATACTCGTGTTGCCTGAAGTGCATGAATGCTTAACAATTATGGATATGTCGTGTGCTCGTGTTGCCTCGAAGGCGTAAACTAATTTCTTAAGTTAACGTATTGTTCGATCATAGACAACTTGTGCACAAGGGTAAGTTCTGCGGACGGTCGCTGGGGCACTGGCACCGTTCCGGTCCGGGCGGAACTCGTGTGTAGTCATCGTGTGCTGGAGGGGATAGCTTGCAATGCATCGTGTGCTTGTCGTGTTCTGGTTGCATGCTATCCCTGTCCTTGACTATGTCCGTTATGGCACCACGCCAGTGATCATCGTGTATATTTAAACCTGTTGCATACTAACTTGTGTCTCCGTGGCAGGGAAGGCAAGGTAAGTATTGTGCAGGTCATTCAGACGGTCAGGTAAAATCCACCTAACGGTGGCACGTTCATTTCAGTAAATTCAATATGCTGCTTACTTGTAAATAAACTAAGGCAAGATAGAAACCCACAAAAATATGCATGCTTCACTAAACAATGTGTTGATTGGTATAGACAGGCTAGCTCGCCTTCACCAGCATGTTTCGATATGCTGACCCTCGTTGAAACAGGTTCTCCGCACCAAGGCGAACCGAGCGAGGAGCCGAAGTCGTCTTCCCGATCCAGTCCAGCTGTTGGCGCATCTTCACCGCGCCTCAAAGCTTTTTGAAGCCAGAAGCTACAACTCTTCATACACAAATGCAGCTCCGTGGCAAAGCCGTCCTCCAGCCTGGAGGTCTTTATCATTTTGAGTTTATAAAAGGATGTAATGTACAGGACTGCTATCTCATTTTGAGTCAACCCTTTGTAAGCCGTTCGGCATATTAGCTAACTCGTTCAAGAGTTTGTAATAGATGTTCATTATCAATAAAGAGAACTTTTCTATGTTTCAAATCTGTGTTTCAATTTATCTGCGTACTCTGAATATGTGCTTGCTATGCAAATCATTAAAGCCTTGTGCGGGCGCAACTCCAGGCCCGTACGGCGGTCACGACTCGGGGGACGCCTCGGGGCGTGACAAAGTGGTATCAGAGCACAGATTCAAGTTCCTTAGACTTAGTGCTGGAAAAGTTCCTTTAACGATCAAATTCCTGTGCGAACTCTTGAACTCGCTGGGCCAAAATGAGATACATTCATGCAATAAGTCCATAATACATTATGATCCTAATATAATTTACCTTCTTTTGAAGGAATGGATCCAGCGCAATCTGCAGCGCAACCACCGATCGAAACACAAGAAAGCAGTTCGGGCAATTCGGGAAGCTCTCGAACCCAAAGAGGCATGTCTCAAGTCGACCCGCTTGAGCGGGTGATGCAAATGTTAGAATCGCAACGACAACGAGACGATGCTCGCCAAGCTAAGCTCGAGAGTAATCTAGAGACCCGATTCTCAGTCCAACAGAAGCAGGTCGATGCCCTGCAACAAATTGTTCAGACTTTGGCTGCCAACCATTCCGCCACAACAGCAGCGACTCCGGTGGAACAGCCCGTGCTTGAAGTGGAGATGCCTCAAATCCCAAGGCCGAGGGACGTGACTGCCTTCAACTTGGGCCATTTCAAGAAAGTCTGCAACACCCCATTCAACAGGACTGAGGACCCAGTGGTAGCTCTAGATTGGCTAGCCGAGATTGAAGACCACTTCACTCTGCTAGAGGTCCCCGAAGATAAGCGCGTCGCCTGCGCAACTACAGCTCTGCCTCAACGCACACGATTGGTGGGACGTGCATCGACGATCTCTCCAATTTGATCACGGAGAGGAGGCGATCTCGTGGACGACCTTTCGTGCCGCATTCGAAGAGGAGTTTATACCGCCTCCAGTACAACGTAAAATGGAAAATGACTTCGTGCAGCTGAGGCAGGGCAGTATGACAGTTAAGCAATACTCCGCCGAGTTCAACCGCCTCTCGAAGTTCGCTAGGGCCTATTTACCTGATGCAGAGAGTCGAGCCAGAAGGTTTGAAGGTGGACTACGCTCTGCCATCCATTCGCACGTGGCCAATAATCAGTATGGAACCATGCGTGAAGTCATGAATCACGCCCTGTCGCTCGAACCACTCTATCCTCATGTTGCTGCCGGCGCTGTGCATACATTCAGTCACAAACGCCAAAGCAACGAGGGAGGAAATACCGCTACAAAGCGCCCGAATAACGCTGGTCAGCAGGACGGGGATTGGAACAAAACTTGTCACTTCTGTAAAAGAAAAGGGCACCTTAAGAAGTACTGCCGTAAAAGACTTGGATTATGCCTCGCTTGTGGCGATCCAGCCCATGCTATTTCCTCCTGTCCGAACCTTCATGGTCGTCGTCCTGAACAAAATAATCCCTAACGGTAGGTCCTATTCTTAAGTTTCGGGATGAAACTTCCAATTAGTTGGGTAGGATGTAGCGCCCCGTTCTCCCGGTGCGGAGATCGCGGCTAAGAAACACAAGACGGTATCGTTCGATCGGGATAGATTGAATTAAGAACTCGTCCTCGTTATGGATTTGTTTCTTCGGAATCGATTCTCATATTCAGTGGACTGCGCCCCAAGGATCGGCTTAGCGGCAGAGTCAGGAGGGACCTCTCCGCTGCTATCTTTTATTGCCTCGGTTTTCGATGTCGCTTGTTGCTTTCGTGCTTTGAGTTGGTTTTGGGATTTGCTTGTTTTCCTTGAACGGTTTCGATGGTTTTCATTGTTTTCGTTCATTGACTTGCACTTCTATTCCGAGATTGGAAAGAGAGAAAGAAGTATTAATCGAGCTGTTCGTGTGCAGGTGAACGAGCAGTAGGCGGCTTGCGAGCGGAGTCGTGAAGCGCCTCTTTCCTTCTTCTTTCCAAAATCTAAGTGAGTGGCTACCAACCCGATTAGCTAGTCCTGCTCCCAAGCTTCACAGCTAATCAATCCGCACTCTTCTTTGCCCCGATCAAACGATACCAAGTAATAATAAAAGAAACCAAGATAAAAGAGAATAGACTTTGTATATTATGCTTGTCAATAAACCGCACGAACGGATACTTAACTGCATGCTTGTTCGCTTGGAAATAATCATAAAATGTTGCTTGTCTTGTGCAAATACATATTTCATACTCGTGTTGCCTGAAGTGCATGAATGCTTAACAATTATGGATATGTCGTGTGCTCGTGTTGCCTCGAAGGCGTAAACTGATTTCTTAAGTTAACGTATTGTTCGATCATGGACAACTTGTGCACAAGGGTAAGTTCTGCGGACGGTCGCTGGGGCACTGGCACCATTCCGGTCCGGGCGGAACTCGTGTGTAGTCATCGTGTGCTGGAGGGGATAGCTTGCAATGCATCGTGTGCTTGTCGTATTCTGGTTGCATGCTATCCCTGTCCTTGACTATGTCCGTTATGGGCCAGTGATCATCGTGTATATTTAAACCTGTTGCATACTAACTTGTGTCTCCGTGGCAGGGAAGGCAAGGTAAGTATTGTGCAGGTCATTTAGACGGTCAGGTAAAATCCACCTAACGGTGGCACGTTCATTTCAGTAAATTCAATATGCTGCTTACTTGTAAATGAACTAAGGCAAGATAGAAACCCACAAAAATATGCATGCTTCACTAAACAATGTGTTAATTGGTATAGACAGGCTAACTCGCCTTTACCAGCATGTTTCGATATGCTGACCCTCGTTGAAACAGGTTCTCCGCACCAAGGCGAACCGAGCGAGGAGCCGAAGTCGTCTTCCCGATCCAGTCCAGCTGTTGGCGCATCTTCACCGCGCCTCGAAGCCTTTTGAAGCCAGAAGCTGCAACTCTTCATACACAAATGCAGCTCCGTGGCAAAGCCGTCCTCCAGCCTGGAGGTCTTTATCATTTTGAGTTTATAAAAGGATGTAATGTACAGGACTGCTATCTCATTTTGAGTCAACCCTTTGTAAGCCGTTCGGCATATTAGCTAACTCGTTCAAGAGTTTGTAATAGATGTTCATTATCAATAAAGAGAACTTTTCTATGTTTCAAATCTGTGTTTCAATTTATCTGCGTACTCTGAATATGTGCTTGCTATGCAAATCATTAAAGCCTTGTGCGGGCGCAACTCCAGGCCCGTACGGCGGTCACGACTCGGGGGACGCCTCGGGGCGTGACAGACTAAACCCATGATGGCTCCTAAACAACAAAGAAAGATATTGTGTATATTAAACTGTGCAGACTAACTATGTCTTCGTGACAGGGAAGGCTATGGTAAGTTGTACAGGTGGTTCAGACGGTACAGGTAAAGTCACCGAACGGTGGCATGTGGAGTTATGTTATTTTGTTCTTGCATACCTGCTAAATGAAATCTGAACTAGGCAAGAATAGAAACCCACCTAAGCACATAATTGTAGCATACTTATTAGAACTTATCTCATGAGCTTGGTAAAGTTGAGCAGCTAGCCTTCACCAGTACTTTTCGAAGTACTGACCCTCGTTGTAGCAGGTTCCCCAGCGCAAGGCAACGCGGCGAGGAGCTGAAGTTCTCTCCGGACTTTTGGGATCCTTGGCGGTTCGTGGCCAAGACTTTTGGAGGCTCAAGCTAGAAGCCTTTCACTCTCTCCGTTGCTGAATATCGCTAAGGCGATGTTGCTTACTCGCACCCAAGGTGTTTTGTGTTTTTGAATCTATGTAAAGGGACATAATGTATGGATCGGCTATCTCATTTTGCATCCAAGTTTGTAAGCCCGTGGGGCATTTTATACTTTTGAGTCAAGCGATGTAAAAAGATGTTCATTATGAATAAAAGAGAAACTTTTCTATGCCTCAACCTTGTGTTATCTTATATGTCTACTCTATAGGCATTGTTCTAAAGAATATCCTTATGCCTAAGGCCTTGTGCACGCGCGCCCTACGCGTGCACGGCATCACGCCCGGGGGACGATTATCGATTAGCCGAAATCGGGACGTGACATATTGGTATTAGAGCATGCTTCAGATCCTTTGATCTCACAAAGAAAGTTTCTAAAGAGGACCTTGTTCCTTCCGAGTAGACCCTTGAATTCGCTTGGCCAAAATGAGATACGTTCCATACAGTGAGTCCATAATATACCTTGAGACTAATACAAGTTACTTTTCTTTTAAGGAACGACTTCCGAGCCGGGTGCACAAGCGCAGATGGTGGCGCAAGTGCAAGCGAGTAGTTCAGGCACCTCGGGCAGCTCTGGGAGTCCAGCTGCCGCACCCTCTGCTGATCCGTTCGAGCGAATGATGCGTTTGATGGAGACGCAGCAGAAACAAGCTGAACTACGGCAGAGTCAGTTTGAGTCACGGATTGAGCCTCAATTCGTGGCGTAGCGATCACAGGCGGATACACAGCAGAAGCAGATGAATAGTCTGCAAACAATGGTGACGAATATGGTCGCCAACAATCATTCTGCATTCGCCCCCGTAACCGTGCCTATAGTTGCTGAAGCCACCGGACCGCAGAATTCCCAGGGTACCTTACCCTCAGGAGAGAATGGGTCAATCGTGTCGATATCAGAATTTAAGAAGATGTGCCATGCTACGTTTAAAGGCACCGAGGACCCTTCCTTAGCGATGGACTGGCTGGTCGAGTTGGAGGACCACTTTGAAGCGCTGTGCCTAGACGAGACCAAGAAAGTGGCGTGTGCCCAGCTTCAGCTCCGATAAAATGCACATGATTGGTGGGATGTGCACAAGCAAGCTATTTTGAGTGAAGATGGCACAACGGCTATCTCCTGGTCCGTGTTTCGCAAGGCCTTCGTGGAGGAATACCTTCCACCCGCCGTCCGTCGCGAAAAGGAAGACGAGTTTGCGCTACTGAAGCAGGGAGACATGACGGTGCGTCAATACGCTTCAGAGTTCAACCGACTTGCAAAATTAGCCAAGTCTCAGCTCGCCGATGCCGAAAGTCGTGCACGAAAGTTCGAGCTCGGACTACGACCTTCTATCCGTGCTCACGTCGTAGTGACTCAATATCGTACCATGCGGGAGTCCTTGAATCATGCACTGTCCCTAGAGTCGCAGTATCCTCCAGTTCGTACCGGCGCTGTGCAAAATTACAATCACAAGCGTCCTGCCAACACAGGAGGAAACAACGCGCATAAGCGCCACAATAACAACGGCGGCTCCCAAGACTCGAATCAAGGAAGGAGGCAAGGACAAAATTGTGCCTACTGCCGCAAGCCAGGACATCACGTCAGCGAATGTCGCGCGAGCAAAGGAGGATGTTTCAATTGTGGCAAGATGGGCCACATTGCTCGTAATTGTCCAACCCGTTCCAACGATCCATCTTCACACCGTCCGCAGCAGAATAATGACTCAGCTCAGGGTCAGGGGCAAACTCAACGAGCGAACCAGGCACCGCAAAACGCTCAGGGACGAGTCTATGCTTTGACTCGGGATGAGGCACTTGCATCGAACACGACGGTGTCAGGTATATTACTTTTTAATAATGTACCTGCTCGAGTATTGTTTGATTCTGGTGCAACACATAGCTTCATTGCGGCAGATTTTGCCGCCGAACACACATTCCCTATGACACCGCTAGGCTTAAACCTAAGTGATAGTACTCCTTCGGGCGTAGATTTATCGGCTCGCTTAGTCTGTCGTGAAGGTAACATTTGCATCGGGGGACGGAAATTGTCATTAGATGCGATAGTTCTAGACATAAGGGACTACGATCTTATTCTGGGGATGGATTGGCTCAGCGCTTGTTCAGCTACAATCGACTGTGCGAAAAAGGAAGTCGTGTTTCGTTTGCCCGGCGAGATCGAGTTTCTCTTCACGTGCAGTCCTGAGTCGAAAGCGTCGAATACCTGCATGGTGATCTCAGCAATGTCTGCTCGACGGATGATTCACTCCGGCTGCGAAGGGTACTTAGCGTCCGTTCGAGACACTCGGCAAGATTGCGCAAACGTTGAGTCTATTCCCGTTGTGGCGGATTTTTCTGATGTGTTTCCCGACGAGTTGCCAGGCATGCCGCCCGATCGAGAGATAGAGTTCACTATAGACACATTCCCAGAAACTCGACCAATTTCCAAGAAGCCGTATCGAATGGCCCCGGCAGAATTGAAGGAGCTTAAAGTACAGTTGCAAGACTTGCTAGATCGAGGATACATTCGGCCTAGTGTATCTCCGTGGGGTGCGCCTGTACTATTCGTAAAGAAAAAGGATGGCTCGTTGCGGCTCTGCATCGACTATCGAGAATTGAATAAAGCAACCATTCGTAACCAGTATCCTCTTCCAAGAATAGACGATCTTTTCGATCAGTTGCAAGCTGCCACGGTATTCTCTAAAATTGACCTCCGTTCGGGCTATCACCAACTAAAGATCAAGCCAGACGATGTGCCAAAGTCAGCTTTTCGAACTCGCTATGGCCATTATGAGTTCCTGGTGATACCGTTCGGACTAACCAATGCACCCGCTGCCTTTATGAGTTTAATGAACCTTGTGTTCCGGCCCTATCTCGATAAGTTTGTAGTAGTATTCATCGATGATATCTTGGGGTATTCGAAGAGTGAGGAAGAACATGCAGAGCACTTGCGGACCGTGCTACAAACTCTTCGGGACAACCAGCTATATGCTAAACTGAGTAAGTGTGAATTCTGGCTAAGTAGTGTATCTTTCCTCGGGCACATCATTTCTGCGGGAGGCATCTCAGTCGATCCGAAGAAGGTGGAGGCCATTGTCGAGTGGAAGCGACCTGCATCCGTTAGCGAGATTTGAAGCTTCCTCGGGCTAGCGGGCTACTACAGACGGTTCGTGAAGGATTTTTCCAAACTTGCACTACCTCTGACTCGCCTCACATAAAAGGGAGTCGCATTTGAGTGGTCCGCCGACTGCGAAGCTTCGTTTAAAGAGTTAAAGCATCGCCTCACCTCTGCCCCGTTACTTGCACTACCAGACGAGATCTTGGGATTCCAAATATTTAGCGACGCGTCCGGGCAAGGCTTGGGGTGTGTACTTATGCAGCGAGATCGAGTGATAGCCTATGCCTCCAGGCAACTAAAGAAGCACGAGAAAAATTATCCTACACACGACCTGGAGTTAGCGGCAATTGTCTTTGGCCTGAAATTGTGGCGACACTACCTTTATGGAGTGCCTTGCCAAATTTATACTGATCATAAGAGCTTGAAGTACCTATTCACCCAGACGGACCTCAACCTTCGTCAGCACCGTTGGCTAAAATTGATAAAAGATTACGACTTGACGATAGACTACACGCCTGGAAAAGGGAACGTTGTAGCGGATGCTTTGAGTCGGATCTTCGTTGGATCTCTGTCAGTCGATCGCAGGTTACGAAGGGACTTAGAAGAGATGGGCATCGAACTCCGAATTCGATATCGTGGCGCGCGGGTCGCTCAAATGCGATTCGTACCCAACCTAATAGAGCGGGTCACATCTACTCAGAAAGACGACCCTTTCCTAAGGAAGATGCACGAGCAGATTCTAGCGGGGAAGGCGAAGGACTTTGCAGTAGATGAAAATGGAGCGTTGCGGGTGAAAGGAAGGCTATGCGTCTCCGATGATTCAGAACTTAGAAAGGAGATCCTTGCGGAAGCTCATTACGCAGCCTATATGATCCATCCCGGGAGCACGAAGATGTATAAGAACCTCCGAACGACCTTCTGGTGGCACGGCATGAAGAAAGATGTTGCACTCTTTGTGTCCCAATGCATAACCTGTCAAAGGGTGAAAGCAGAGCATCAGAGGCCGGGCGGGGAGATGCAAAATCTTGCTATCCCGGAATAGAAGTGGGAGCACATCTGCATGGATTTCATTGTTGGCCTGCCAAGGACGCAACGGGGGAACGACGCAATCTGGGTTATCGTCGACCGGTTAACCAAGTCTGCACACTTCATTGCCATCAAAAGTACTTGGAGCGCCGATCGCCTCGCCCAGACCTACCTTGACGAGATAGTCCGGCTGCACGGAGTGCCAGTTTCTATAGTATCAGATCGAGACGGGCGATTCATTTCGCGTTTCTGGGAGAGCCTTCAGTTGGCGATGGGGACCAAGTTGAAGTTCAGCTCAGCCTATCATCCACAAACCGATGGTCAGACGGAACGAGTGAATCAGATACTAGAAGACATGTTGCGCCTCTGCGTGATCGATTCGAAGTCAAGTTGGGACGTCTACCTGCCGCTGGCCGAATTTGCATACAACAACAGTTATCAGTCCAGCATCGAGATGGCTCCGTACGAGGCTTTGTATGGGCGGAAGTGTAGGTCACCAATCTGCTGGGACGAAGTCAGAGAACGGCAAATCCTTGGGCCGGAGCTGGTTGAACAAACCGTCCAAAAGGTTCGGTTGATTCGTGAACGGTTGAAGATAGCACAAAGCCGACAAAAGAGTTATGCCGATGCTCGACGTCGCCCCCTTGAATTCTTTGAAGGGGACCATGTGTTCTTGAAAGTCTCGCCTATGCGCGGAGTCATGCGGTTCGGAGTAAAAGGAAAGCTAAGTCCGAGATTTGTTGGACCGTTTGAAGTTCTCAAACGGGTTACTCCGGTCGCCTATCAAGTTGCTTTGCCGCCTGCCCTATCAGAAGTACACGATATTTTTCACGTTTCCCAGCTGAGAAAGTTTGTACACGACCCGAACCACATAGTCGACTTGGGGCAGTTGAATCTGCAAGCGGACTTGTCGTACGCGGCGGAGCCTGTCCAAGTTTTGGATCGTAAAGAGAAGCAGTTGCGGAACCGAACCGTCTCGCTAGTGCGCGTCCTGTGGCGGAACCACTCGGTCGAGGAGTCGACCTGGGAACTTGAAGCTGATATGAGGGAAAGGTTCCCCTCATTATTCCTTAGTGGTAGGTTCTATTCCTAAGTTTCGGAACGAAACTTTCTTTTGGATGGTTATGATGTAATGCCCCGTTCCCCCTACTCGGGGAGCGCGGCCAAGAAATACTTACGACCGTCCGAACGGGACAGATTGAATTAAGATCCTTTTCTCGTTATGGATTGGTTTCTTCGGAATCAGGTCCCATATACAATGGATTGTGCCTCGAGGATGGACTCGGCGGCAGAGTCGAGAGGGGCCTTTCCGTTGCGTTGGTTTCTTGTCCGTTTTCGTGCCGCTTGGTTGCTTTCTTGTTGGTTTTATGACTTGTATTTTCTTGAACGGTTTCAATGGATTTCATTGCTTTCGTTCTTAGGATTTTGCATTTCGTATCGAGCCTTGGAGACCGAAGTAGGAGGTATTGATCATCCGTTGGTGCGTGCAGGTGATCGTGTAGACGACGCGCGAGCGGAGTCTTAGAGATCTCTCCTTCTTCTTCCTATTCAACCAACTTGTGAGTGGCTCTATTTCGATAAGCACCTTCTTTCCAAGGGCTCCATTCATAATAAAATTGACTCAGTTGTGCATTCAATCAAACGATACCAATTAAGTAACAAGTTGGATAACAAGATAAGATAAGAAGTAGGCTTGGAACACCCATTGCTTGTCATACAAAACCTTGCATAAATTCATTGATGCATGCATGTTCGTTGGGTGTTTAATAGGTTGGTATTTATTGATAGTTCAAAGTGTTCTTCTATAAACTGCTGCATGTTATTTCATATAACTTGTTGGTTGATTGTGATAGTACAGTAAAGCAGTTTCGTACATGATGTTCTTTAAATCGCTAGTAAGTAAATCTATAAAGTTCGGTTCATAGAAATGGTCATGGGAATTCTTGTGCACAAGGGATCCAGGTTCCTGCGAACGGTTACCGGGGCACCGGGACGTTTTGACCCGGGCGGAATCTACTTTCTTAGTCGTGCTAAAATGAGTCAGCACAGGGAGCGGGGAATTGTAGCGGGGCTAGCTACCCGCGCTGCAAGCATCGCCGCCAGCCCAGACTAAACCCATGATGGCTCCTAAACAACAAAGAAAGATATTGTGTATATTAAACTGTGCAGACTAACTATGTCTTCGTGACAGGGAAGGCTATGGTAAGTTGTACAGGTGGTTCAGACGGTACAGGTAAAGTCACCGAACGGTGGCATGTGGAGTTATGTTATTTTGTTCTTGCATACCTGCTAAATGAAATCTGAACTAGGCAAGAATAGAAACCCACCTAAGCACATAATTGTAGCATACTCATTAGAACTCATCTCATGAGCTTGGTAAAGTGGAGCAGCTAGCCTTCACCAGTACTTTTCGAAGTACTGACCCTCGTTGTAGCAGGTTCCCCGGCGCAAGGCAACGCGGCGAGGAGCTGAAGTTCTCTCCGGACTTTTGGGATCCTTGGCGGTTCGTGGCCAAGACTTTTGGAGGCTCAAGCTAGAAGCCTTTCACTCTCTCCGTTGCTGAATATCGCTAAGGCGATGTTGCTTACTCGCACCCAAGGTGTTTTGTGTTTTTGAATCTATGTAAAGGGACATAATGTATGGATCGGCTATCTCATTTTGCATCCAAGTTTGTAAGCCCGTGGGGCATTTTATACTTTTGAGTCAAGCGATGTAAAAAGATGTTCATTATGAATAAAAGAGAAACTTTTCTATGCCTCAACCTTGTGTTATCTTATATGTCTACTCTATAGGCATTGTTCTAAAGAATATCCTTATGCCTAAGGCCTTGTGCACGCGCGCCCTACGCGTGCACGGCATCACGCCCGGGGGATGATTATCGATTAGCCGAAATCGGGGCGTGACAGGCGCGACACTATTCGCTCGGCTCTTGAGGCTTATGAGCTTGAGGAATTTCTTGTCGCTGGTGGTGCTCCTCCGCCGACTGTTTCATCGATCGCAGATCCATCAACCACGACCAGCCCGAATCCTGACTTTGTTGCTTGGAAGCGCAAGGATCGACTGGTCCAAATCTCAGTGCCACTTTTCTTACTGCAAACCCGGTCTTTCACCAACGGTCCAAGCACATCAAAATCGACTATCACCTTGTCCGGGAACAAGATAGCGGACATTTTTACGAAAGCTGTTGGCTCCTCACGGTTTCAAAACTTACGGTCCAAGCTTCTCGTTCGTACTCGATCGTGAGCTTGCGGGAGGGTATTAAGTTATTGACTTAGTCTTTCTCTGATTTGTAATTATCTCTAACCATGATTGTAGGGATTCAGTTATAACCTCATGAGTTAGTTTATTTGTACTTATCTCTAACCATGATTGTAGGGATTCAGTTGTAACCTCATGAGTTAGTTTTGATGTAAACTCTGCTATATAAAGGCTCATGCATCAAAATAATAAATGGAACCTTTTTCCCATATTTATTTTTTCTTTACATCCTCAAACATCAATTAATAAGTCAATCCTAAATATTTAAAAGTTAAAAACAATTCCTCAATTTAAATTCTACTAATACATATCTCATAAATAAATTTAAATATTCAAAGTCTCATCATCAAAATTTGAATTCGAAATCTACTCCATCAATCGTATCTCTAAAAAAATATCTTCAAATTTTGAATTCAAATTAGGTCCTTGAAAGTCAATTATATAAGTGATAAAGTCAATCTTTATATTGGTATTCTTTTGGTATAACCCAACCCATATATAAAGTCAATCTTTATATTGGTATTCTTTTGGTATAACCCAACCCATAAATCAAATCTCAATATTATATCGAACTCCTAACACTTAAAATCCTAAACATTATCCTTGAATTCCTTGAATTATATCTCAAACTAAATTTTTAAAATTTAATCTAAAAAATTTAATCACTTCAAGATTTAAACTCCTCAAATTTAAATTAAACTCAATTCTCACCTTTAAAAATTATTATTATTCTACTCATTCAAATTTCTTTAAAATCCTCAAAATTAAATTCATAAGATCCCAAGTCCTCAAATTCTTAAACTTGAATTTAATTCAAATCTTCAAAAAATATAATTTGAATCCAAATCTTGTAGTCCACTATCTATGATGTTAATCTTCTTAATTTTCTCAAAATTTAAATTTAATAACCCAATACTCAAAAATTTCAATCCAATCTCCAAAATTCTATTCTTCAAATTTAAATTCTCAAATTTAAACACTTCTAGATTTAATTCATTCAAATTTAAAGAGAAATCAAATTCAGTATATCATGGCCTTTCCATAATTTAAAATTCAATCTTACCATATAAACCTTTAAATTTTATCCTCAAAGTTTGTCGCAATTCACCAGTTTAAAATTCAATTCTCAAATAGTCTTCTCCTCAATTTCTCAAATTTTTGAATAAATTTTATTTTTTCGAAATAATAATACTGATAATTTAATCAATTTTACCCTCTATAACATCATTAAACCTAGCAATCATAAAGCTGTCTAACAAAATAATTCATATATGGCATATCTAACTAGCCAACCTTCTAGATTAAATCAAATTCCCAAAATTTAATATCTTTAATACAATATATCTTTATCTCATCAAATCTCAAAATTTAATTTAATTCCATCTATTCTTAAAATTTAAATCCAATCACAAGGTTTCAAATAATCTCATCTAAAATTTTGAATTATAAAAATTGTTCCATCAAAATTTACTCCTCTATATTTTTTCTTTATATAATCAACCACAATTTTTGCACCATAATTTCTACTTACCTTCAATTCAATAATTATCGCAAAACTTACTCAAATTCACCAAATATTATTTAATCTCTAAAATTTTCTCAAGGAAATATAAATCTATTTTATCAAACTCTTCTCAAAGTTTTAAAAGTTTAAATTCTATCACTTAAAATTTTCAATTTAAATCTAATTCCTCAAAAATTTAATTGATAACTCAATTTCAATAATTCAAGTTTAAATCAAATCCTCTAATTTAAATACAACCATTGCATATTTTTCTAAATAAATTTTAATTCAAATTTCCATCCAAAAAATTTAAATTTGGAACTATTCTCTCGATCTTTTCCTTTATATTATTATTTTTCACACAATACTCAAACAATAAAATAATTACGAAATCTTGAAATTGAGATTCACCAATACGCCGCCTCTTCATATTCTAAAATTTTAGATTTTAAGTCAAATCTTATCAGAATCTTCAAATTTAAACCCTACAAAATTTAAATGCTTCAAGATTCTTAAAATCTAAATTTAAATTCATCACATAATCTCTTTTAAATTTAAACACAAATCCAATCATATCATAATCTTTAAAAAAATTATGGTTTAACAAAATCGTTAATGTTGTCATATCAAATTCTCAACTCTTTATTTAAATTAATATTTATCCTTGAAAATTTAAACTCCACAATATTTAAATTCATCCAAAATATTTTAATTTAAAATTTAAAATCTATTACATCATAATCGCCTTAAAATTTTAAATTTTATTTTACCATTTTTTCTCTCAATTCAAAACGAAACACCCCCTTTTTTTACCACATAGAAGTTTAAGCATCCAAGCACCAAAATTTGATAATTATTATCTTTATCAATTGATTAACCTCCAAATCAATTCGCTAGTCGAGAAGCCTACCCACCTTAGATCAAACCATCTTATCAAAAAATAATATTACATCCTAAAATAAAATCACACACATACATCTAAAAGGTTTATCTAATAGTAACCCATCACTTCTAATATAGGCAATTGATATAGTCCATCTTGTTTTAGGTTCCTGCTAGTAATGTCTTAATCTATTCTCACTCTAATATCTAGAAATTATCTACCATAATCTTCACTACTCAAGTAACCATCTACTTACAAATAATCTATCAAATATGTCTTCTTCGTTTTGATAAAAAATTTCTCCTGGGGAGATCATCGTGCACGAGTGTTCGTCTTTCCGAGTTAGAGAAAAATGAGAATCAAAGAATAAGAGTTTCAAGAAAGTATGGATGATTACAATTTCGAGGTTCAAGGACGATATTAGAAATCAAAGAAAGTTCCAATAGCAATTGTGGATTGAGATCCTAACAACCTTATCCTAACTGCTGGCTCGCTCGGCACAATAACGTAACCGAAACGATATGCTCTGACCTGCATGGGCCACCACAAAAATATGTCACGCCCCAGTCCCAAAATACGTAGGACTAGAAATACGTAACATGCCAGGTACGCATTCGACCAGACTTTGGTCTGACTCGAATACATATAAGTTGTATAATAAGGGTAACTATCTAAGAATACTGAAAATGTCTATGTTACAATCCACATAAAGAACAAAATATCAAGAATGAACTACATGTGCTAAAGTCGGCCGCCCAGTAACACATAAGCTCGAATAGACTCAAAAAATAAATATGACTCTATAAAAAAAACTCGGCTACATCAGCAGATGAATAAATAATATGAATAAATAACCATAACTCCGGTAGAAATGATATAAGTATCTGGCACCAATGCCCGTATGACAAGCAACACACTATAACGACCCGTTCCGCTCAAGCGGACTGCCGATTCAAACAGCAAAAGTGCAACATTCTGACCCTCTTTGCTCAGCAAGAATACTCGTTGAGGCAAAAAAGATTTCCAAATTTGGCCCTTCAGTAGTTCCGGCTTAGGCTTTCAGAGGCTCGCTCGGAGTATCGCTCGACCAAGACGAATCATCGCTAAGGTGGGTGGCTACGATGAACTTGTCTTTGCTTAGCCAGCACACTTAAAATATGGACGTTTCATGCTAGTCGCTAGGTGAAGCACCCCTTGCATGCTAATAAAGAATACACCGCACCTAGCTAAGAGAATAATCCCAACTTGTATTGCTTGTATTAGAACATGAAAATGAAATATTGCTTATATACAGACCCTCGCATGCTACATTTGCCTTGTGCAACTAGACCCCGCTATGCCTTAAGTAGAACATTATACTCTTCGAAGTGCACCGCTTCACTTGCTACACTGCACGACCCTAGATTATGTCACTCGGTATATCCCTTTACGGTTTTACTCCTCGGCTTACCTTTAGGCCCGAGCCAACGTAAATGCTTATGTTTTTATGTAAATGCATGCCTGCTTGCTTATCTGTTAACTTGTAATATTGCCTCGATTCAATGCTTGTCATATAATTTGCATGCCAAAATCAAGTAAATAATATCTTGCCTTGCATTTCATCTAAGTTCCCCGAAAGACTATTCAATAGTCATTCCGTGCATGTGTAAACCTGAAAGTATCCGGGACTGTTAGGTCGCCAAGGCAGTCCCCGAACCAGGGTAATGCATTAAGGCAAGTTATTCACTGAACGAGAATTATGTCAAGTAAAATCAAGGAACACAGCTCATGGAGCAATACTCGTTCAGAGCAAGAATTAAGATTCAAGTATCTCGTGTATCTCGTAAATCTGGAAGACCTTAGAGACTTGCATGTCACGGACAACTTGTGCGCAAGGGTATAAGTTCTGCGGAAGGTTGCTGGGGCACTGGCACCGATCCGATCCGGGCGGAGCTTCATGTGTGGTCATTTCATGCCGGGCTTGGATGGCTTGCAGCGCATCTTGTGCTCTCGTTGCTTACCATCCTCGTGATGGCCAGTCTATTATGGCCATGCCAGTGACCACTCATATAGATAAGTCATCATCGCTTAGCGACAACCCGCATGCGAGTCCTTGCATCGCATCCAATAATCTAAAACAGCTAAATGATATGAATATGAGACACTTGTGAAGAATATAAATATTTGAACATCTAAAGTAACGATTTCGGATAATATGTGTAATCGTGCACCCGAAATATAATCTCGCTCACAACATTTGTGTTTGCATATGCTATTGTCCCTGAATTTCATTATATATGCTGCTCGTGCTTGAAATAACTATGTTTGCCTTGGACATGGAAGGACAAATGATAAGTTGGTAAGTCTTATCGTGTTTTCTCTTATGTCGCACTGCCACACGAGTTAGGCTATTCGATATTGCCATAAAATTGATCATAAGGCAAGAATAGAAAGATAACTAAATAGATGGTGCACGAAATCTATATTATGTGTTTGGATTTATCGAGCGGGCGAGTAGCCTCCCCACCAGTGCATTCATGTATTGATAACCCACCAGATTGCTTGCAGGGTGCAGGAGAACCTCATTCGGTGCGGATGCCTCCTTCGTGCGTGCTAAGGCATGGAGTTCACTCTGGAGCCTTGGAGCGTTGTGTCCGGAACTGAAGCACATATACAAGACATAATATTGGAACATCGCCTATACATCATTCCATAAATATAGCCACTTGGCACGCTTTTACTATTTCAGAGAGAGAGGCTTGAGTGACTTGTAATCTCGGCTAAGCGTCTTCTGTAACACTTGTTCAATATAAATAAAGAGTTTTGTTTTACTTCTACTTGTGTTACTCAATGCTTCCGCTATTGACGACTATGTGAACTTGTTACCAATCGCCTATACATTTATTATTCTACTGCACTCGAAAAATCTGTGCGAATCTGTTGCTTAAACCTCTTACCTCCAGCATGGTGTCACGTCCCAGTTCCAAAATACTTAAGACTAGGAATACGTAACACGCCAGCCGTATGTATATGACGACTCCAATATATGGAAATTATAATACATACGTACACTATATTATGAATATCAAATCCATAAGTGGTAATGTACTGTCAACACAAGTCACGCGTAATCTATATCTTATCCACAGCATAAATAAAGAAATAGGAAATAAATAACTGAATCTCAAGTACGAAGTATCAAAGAATGATAGTCGGATGGAAATAAATTCACTGCCAATCGACTATACTAAAAACTACTAAATGAGAGAAGAGATCAAACTCTAATATAAGATAAATGTCAATAAAGAAAATAGCAACTAGAATATCCATCAGCTGCAATGAATCAAAGGTACTCCGAAGGTAAGACCTCCTCAGCCTGGTATGAAGCGTAAGGTCCGGGTTCGTACTCATGTGGATAATCCTGTACGTCTATACTTGGAAAGGGACCAGGTACTCAGAGGGACGTAACAAGATACATAGAATCATGCCAATATAGTACTGAAAATAAACATCCAATGGGTCGCATAACCATCTATGTGAATGCACTTTGAGAACAACTTTCCAACAAGTGGGCTATCTGGCTAAAATGGGATTGGTATGATTCTCTTGGAGAATCAGGGGCCTACAAAGCATGACGTCTTTTGAATCTCAGAGGCTGCCAGGTAATATATAGGGGTCATCATGATCGCGCATCTTCAGCGGAGCGTACGGGTTACACAAGAAAAGTGCAAAGGATCCCAAACGCCTTACTTGTTGTTCTCCCTACTCCATGCTCTAAGCATGTCACATCTATGACATGATAAAATCTCTAAATAACTGCCAGGTCTTCTAGCATGCAAAATTTCTATCAGCAGTTATCCCTATCCGTCGTACGTCCTATACGTACCAGTGGCCAACCGAGTACGCAAGTCCGTGTCCTACATGAGACTTATACTCATGTAATAACAGTGTCATAGCCAATGAAACATAAGAATATCTCATGATAATGGGGTGGTCTCATAAACTAGGTCAACATGCATATATATAATACAAACAGAATACGACGCCACCGTCGTTGCACCCAAGTTATCCTTGGACGCGCAGTTTATATAACGGTTAAAATATATGAACTAAATGGACAAAAATAAAATACATGCATCATATGAAATGTAAATCCCAGTACAATGGCAAGGTATACTTGTCTGGCAAGAAATCTGTATATTATGAATGTCCAGATGTCAAGTACACAGGATCAGAAACTATGACCTCCGAATAAACGTCTCCGAATGCTGAAATAAATATCATTAATGTTCCTAGAATAAGCGAGATAGTCAAAAAAGTCTACCCTTTCGTCCAATTTGGACACAGGGGCAAAACGATAAATTTGAGTCAAATCGGGGGTCCACATGTGGCCCACTTTGCACCGAAAAGCATGTCAGGGATAAAAGTCTCTAAATGGGACAAATTATAGGTCAAACAAATTCTAAACGTTAATACGAACTCAACGGTATATCCAATTTTTGATTCCGGTGAGCCGAACACAATTTTGCCCTAAAGTTAACCATGGAGCCCGCAAATAGGCGGCTTGGTCAACTATCTCAGAATCACGTGAAACTTGGGTCACAGGACCAGCGTGATACCACAAATCCAATGGTGCTAGTTTCGTCGTATTTCGACGAGCGTCCACAAAATGGTGTGGTATTTTGCAAAAGTTATGATACGAGAATTTTTTACGGATACGGGTTGATTCCGACGCGTATACACGTCCAAATCAGTTTTCGTGAAAGCCCATACGTCAGGACATACCATACACCCCTTTCGGTGCTATTGGTACGCGATAGGACAGTCCCGTTTGGCGGGGCGCGCTCCGTACCGCAAATTCTAAAGTTTTGGAAAATAAGTTTTTCATGATTTTCAACCCAGTTTATTTCTGAATTTAACACAAAATAATATATCTAATTAAAAGGAAATAATCTTTGTTATATGGTCTTCACATAGCAAAAATTAGATTTAAGTTTGGATGTCAGTGGTGGAAGATATTAGTCTCTAAATATAGGTGGTCGAAACAGTTTTCTGTAGTTTAAATTATATGGTTTTTCTTCAACTTGGTCTCGATTTTTACCTAGTGTTAAGCGTTGTTCGATAGAAACTAATTAACAGAGTTGAGAGGGGGATATGTCTTGATCATACCGGTGAAGACGGTTAAGAAATCGATCACAAGATGGGATGGGGAACTGCGCTTGAAGGAGGGGTCATCGCTGCAAATCTATCGAGGGCTGCTGCGGTCGCGCGGACATTGACGGGTCGGTCGGCGGCGCTGGTTCTGGGCGGCTACGCGGTTCTCCGGTGGTGGCGGTCTCAGGTCGACGTCGGGTCATGGAGGATAGGTTTAGGGTTTTAGGAAATGGGGACATATATATATATATATATATATATATATATATATATATATATATATATATATATATATATAAGAAGCGGGGATGGGGATAGTCACCTGGGCTGCGCGGGTGTGCTCGCGGGGAGAAGTTGATGTGGCCGGGTGTGTGGGCTGGGAATTAGCTTAGTCTAGGTTTAAGGGTGATTAGATTCGGGATTTAATATTCGGGTTTAAGGGTTTAATAGATTAAGATTTTTATAAAAAGGTTTTCTTTTTATTTTCTTTTCTATTATTACTATTTATTTATATATGTATATATGGTATAAAAAATTCTAGAAAAATTTGTATGGCACATAAAAATAATCTATCATCCTTCTACAAAGATTTTCTACATAAAGTAAATTAAGATAAAATAATAGTTTTGTTCCATAAATTCTAGATGAGTAGTTACCTAGGTAATTAATTCAATTAAATTCTATTTTCTAATTAACTAAAATACTATAAATAAATTCAATGATTAATTAAATAATTATAATGTTTGAAAATTTGGAGGTTTTACACATGGACCACGACCTTGCACGGTCGCGGCTTACGCTCGTGCGGCATCACGTCCAGATGGGTCAAGCAACCGTCCCGCGGGAGCACTGGCACGGTGAGTCTTGCCTAGCCGGGACGGTCAATTAGCCTGGAGAAGATCGGGGCGTGACACACACATCAGCAACTCCAAAGGCTCCATAATCGTCTATGCTGCAAAAAATGCCTGAAAACCATGTCCTCAGAGGGACGTAATAAGGTACAAGAAAACAACAACCCAGAAGTAAACAGTGTAATAAAACCATAATCCAGGGTAAACTACTGTAACCAACTATGTGACATGCAAATGAGAGTATGGTATCGTACCCCAGGCTAGTACTCACGGAATATCTCAATGGACACTTTCGTAGTGTAATAGTACACTCAAGGCTCCATGTGGGAGAACCAGGAGGAAGCAGTACATATATATATAATACCTTAAATTTTGCATAGGGAACCTAAAGCCTAATACACAATAAATAGTAATAAGTAAAATATGCCCAGAGCACGATGAAGACTCTCCCCACCCAATGTAACCTCACATCTAAATCAAGACACGCAAGCTCATGACCTATAACTATCAACACAAGTCATAGCCAATATATATAACTATAATTATCACTATAGCATGCATCATGTAGTCCTATCTAGAGTCCAAGTACCACGAAAAAGTCGAGAAAGACTCTGCCACATGAATATCGTGTCTAGTGTCCTATGGTTGGATGTGCAATTAATATCGAGAAAATATTGTGCACGTGAGAGGGTTTAAGTGTAGAATATATATATATATATATATATATATATATATATATATATATATATATATATATATATATATATATATATATATATATATATATATATATATATAATGGGGGATGAGTATGGGATAGTGTACATGTCTCATGATAATTAGTTTGAGAGCCCGATTAGGATATTTGGGCTCGGTTGGGTTCAACTAGCCAAATAAGGATAATTTTACAATGTCAATGGTTTTAGATGTTAGTCAATATTTTTGGAGCATGGGAGAGATCAAATTAATGCAACACACATGTTCCAACTATATTAGACTCAATTAAGATTAATATTATAAATTTTGTTGGAAGAAAAAAGGTCGTGCATTGGTCAAAATATCAAAGCCATGGCAAAGTATCATATATATTAAAAATAATTTTAGAAATTAATTATTTAAATCTATCTAATTAAATAAAATAATTATAAATTATCAAATTACCCATATTCCAAAATGAGGGGGCTTATACTATCCGACTGGGGCCGTCCGCACCGCTCCTCGCCTAGAGTCGCCCGTACCGCTCCCCGCATGGAGCCGCCTCGAGCTCCTCGCCATGGCCGAGGACGACGACGAGGCAAAGCAGGGCCGCGGGAGGACGACCTCGAATCGAGGACATGACGACGACACCACGAGAGACTTCAGGATGTCACGCCCGGCTCCTAGAATACTGGATAAATACGGGGACTGACATGGCCAACCGCACCTTGCAGAATACCGAAGTAAGCCACAATGTGTTAAGGTTGTCTAGAAGAAAAATAGATGAACTCTAGAATGTTATGACGTCAGTCCTAAGGCCGACAAATTATATTATCTTAATCTATCAACTCAAGTACAAGAGTATATCATACATGAAAGTAAAAAAGCATCCCAAATTATATGTCACATATGATCATGAAGGTAGTAAATAAAAAATTCTACACTAGCATAGTATAATAATATATGATCAAATATACCAGACATGGTCTAATATATACATCATGTTGACCGTAGTCTCAAAAATATAAGGAGCTAACTCTGCCCCTTGCTAAACACTACAAAATAAAGTAATCAAGACGATGGGTGGAAGAAGGAAACCCACTCGTGAGCTTCGGCCACAGTCCTACGAGTGCGAGCCATATTGCTGGAAGTATGGTGGATCTTGGGTCTCTTCAGGGTAACATGGCTATGCAAAGCCAGTGGGGTCAGAACCCTAACCAACAAGTACCACAAATGAGCTCGAGGTGATAGACTAAACACATCACAACATAAGCAGAAAGAGACATAAAAGAAAGAAATGTTGATCGAGACTTGTACAGTACCAATGTACTTGTCTCAAGAATAACTAGAAGAAATGATAACAAGTGCAAAAATAAAACTAAGGTGACGAGCGGCAAGAGAGCATAGGAACTACTCTGGATCGGGATCACAACCCTTAAACCAAACAAGGACTGGGGTTGCAGACCTTCACCTGAGCAGAACTTAGCACCCTAACAACGTGCCGAGAGAAAAATAAAACTAGAGGAGCGAGCTATAATGAAAGTAACATCATTCATCATACGGCCAAACAACTCTACGGCTTGTTACGATTAACTAGCTAGGATTGTCACAGACATTAATTACTAAATGCATGTTTTAAGAATATTGCTACCACCGACACTGCAGTTAACCCGGATGGCCAAGGGTACGCTTGTTTAGTAAACTTAAAATGCACATTCAACCATACAATAACATAACTAGTTACTTGTCATAAACAGAAATTGAATTTATAAGCATAAACTTAAACTTGTAATCATAAACTTGTTTTATAAACATAAACTTGTATATAAACTTATCTTGTAAGTGTTGCAGCACGCGCAAACTTGGTCAGTCATGGAGCCCTTGCCTAGCAGGGTTGTTCCATGCTGCATGGGGCCCTTAGAGATCGGGGTAGCCGGTAGCGCAATATTCTTCCCTTCTAATAATCTAGGTAAATCTGATCTTGTTTAATCATTACTAAATTATTTTAAGTTCTCGAGTCGTGGATACTTGAGAACTCCCTAGAATGATGATTCACGAATACCAGCTTTTCACGAGTTATCATATTCGCGACACGTGATACATTGGAAAATACTCACACTCGATTGCCCGATGCCAAATGCAATAAATTTTTAATAACAAATTTTTCCACGGTGTCGTGTGTAGCGCCCCGTTCCCCCGGTGCGGGGAGCGCGGCTAAGAAACACAAGATGGTATCGTTCGATCGGGATAGATTGAATTAAGAACTCGTCCTCGTTATGGATTTGTTTCTTCGGAATTGATTCCCATATTCAGTGGACCGTGCCCCCGGGATCGACTTAGCGGCAGAGTCAGAAGGGACCTCTCCGCTGCTATCTTTTTATTGCCTTGATTTTCGATGTCGCTTGTTGCTTTCGTGCTTTGAGTTGGTTTTGGATTTGCTTGTTTTCCTTGAACGGTTTCGATGGGTTTCATTGTTTTCATTCATTGAACTGCACTTCAATTCCGAGATTGAAAAAGTGAAAGAGGTATTGATCGAGCTGTTCGTAATACAGGTGAACGAGCAGTAGGCGGCTTGCAAGCGGAGTCATGAAGCGCCTCTTTCCTTCTCCCTTCCAACTACTAAGTGAGTGGCTACCATCCCGATTAGCTAGCCCTGCTTCCAAGTCTTCACATACAAAACTCTTGCATTCTTGTTGCCCCGATCAGACGATACCAAGTAATAATAAAAGATACCAAGATAAAAAGAGAATAGACTTGGATAATAATGCTTATCAATCAAACTTGTGAACGGTTATATCTTTGCATGCTTGTTCATTCGGAATATTCATCATATGCATAGATACAAGTTTGAATGTATACTTCTCCTTTACATTGTCCTGATGCATAAATTGAACGTAGATGCAATGTAAAAATGAATTATGCAATACTGCTTTCTTGTGCTCATGTAGCCTCCGGGCGAACGATTGTTAACGTAGCCTCCGGGCGAATGAATGTTAATGTTCGATCACGGACAACTTGTGCACAAGGTATAGTTCCTGCGGGCAGCTGCTGGGGCACTGGCACCGTTCCGGCTCCGGACGGAACTCACATTTAGTCTCACGTACTTGGACGGGGTGGTATGCGGCGCCTCACGTACTTGCACGTAGCAAACCATCTGCGTCACAGACTAGTCCATTATGGCAATCAAGCCAGTGATCATCTTGTATATTTAAACCTGTTGTAAACTAACTTGTGTCTTCGTGGCAGGGAAGGCATGGTAAGTATTGTGCAGGTAGTTCAGACGGGCAGGTAAAATCCACCGAACGGTGGCAAAGTTCATTTCAGTAAATTTTATATGCTGCTTACTTGTAAATGAACTAAGGCAAGATAGAAACCCACAAAAATAAGCATGCTTCATTAAAATAACGTGTTGATTGGTATAGTTCGGTTAGCTTGCCTTCACCAGTATATTTTGACATACTGACCCTCGTTGAAACAGGTTCTCTGCACCAAGGCGAACCGAGTGAGGAGCCGAAGTCGTCTTCCCGTTCCAGTCTAGCTGTTGGCGCATCTTCATCGCGCCCCTTTGAAGCATTTTGAAGCAGGAGCTTGCAACTCTTCATACACAAATGCAGCTCCGTGGCAAAGCTGTCCTCCAGCCCGGAGGTCTATATCTTTTGAAGTTTAGTAAAGGGATATAATGTACAGGACTGCTATCTTATTTTGAGTCAACACTTTTGTAAGCCCGTGCGGCATATTAGCTGACTCGTTCAAGAGTTTGTAATAGATGTTCATTATCAACAAAGAGAACTTTTCCATGTTTTAAATCTGTGTTTCAATTTATCTGCGTACTCTGAATATGTGCTTGCTATGCAAATCATTAAAGCCTTGTGCGGGCGCAACCCCAGGCCCGCACGGCGGTCACGATTCGAGGGACGTCTCAACGATTCTACGGAATCGGGTCGTGACATCGTGAGGATTGTAAACTTGTACATAAAGTTTTTTGTGAAGTTACATGCAAAACTTGTCTGGTATCATAACTTGCATCGACATAAGGAAGCACACAAGAATAATCACAAAAAGGAATTACTAAATGAACAAAATTAAAGGGAACACAAACAGCACACAATAATTTATGGCCACAAGCGCTCACTGACCGCATGGACTCACTGGTCGCATGCACCCAATTGCCGCATGGACTCACAGGTTGCATGAACCCAATTGTCGCATGGACTCACTGGCCGCATGCACCCAATTGCCATATGGATTATCCTCTTGGACTTAGCAAATTTTTTATTCGTTCAGCGAGTGAAAATGCAATCAGTTCAAGGATAGCTCCAGAATACTTTGTGTAATGTACAGTAATGCATCCAACAAGATGGACGCATGCTATCAGTATACGGCAAGGAGTTCTGGCCGCATAACCCTCTCGGGCCGCATAGAACTCTCTGCCGCATAGGTCGCTTGCCGCATGAAGAATTCATCTTCTCCAACAGCAGGTTCAGCTATGGCCGAAAGCTCCAAAAACTAAAAATTTGTTTTTTTCATAAAAAAATTTCTTTTAACTCCAAAATAAGTGAAACAAAAGTCAAAATTGTACGAAATTGAATGCTCTAACATAAGAAAATTAGTTTTCGAAAATACTAAGTTTTAATAGATCAAAATCAAGAAAAACTCATAGAACCCATAAAATCTCTAAACTTAAAACTCAGATCTACAAAAATCTGTACATCAAAATCCGAAACTCCAAGAACTAAATATGATCAGCAACTCAAGGAGAACATTTTTTATTAAATATATTTAAAAAACAACATACATATAAAAAATCTAAAAAATTATGACTTCACCATTGAGCAAGATGTACTTGCCTAAGAGTCCAACGACCTCTTCCTAGTTAGGTCCGGTGCTTGTGTTCGGCTAGGGGAGGTGCATGAGGTGAGGGAGAAGGGAGAAAGGAAGAAGGAATTTAAAATTAATAAGAAAGAGAGGAGAGAGAAAAACTTATATATATACTAAGAGGAGAGAAAAAATGGTTTAGTCATGGGTTCAGTCAAATGAACCGAACCAGGTATCTATTCTACATGCAGATCCTAAACCGGGTATATGGCAATGCCAATAGGTATTCTACTGGTCTCGGGTAGTCTTTTAACATTAGGAAAATAATAATAATAGAAATGACAGGAACCGACGTGAGAAATACAGCAGAAATACATTATCAAGAAAATTAAATTTTAGAAGTTCAAGGAATACCAAATCTAGAATCGGGTGTGACAAACGACCTCGACACGAGAACTCGATGACCACGACCTCGACTCGACGAACGACAGGACAATAAACTCGACTTCGACGATGACTACCTCGAAGAGATAGTGGACACAGTTGGACACGAGGACTCGATGACCTCTCCCTCTCCCTCAGTGAGATTGTCTAAACCTGGCGAGATGGGCTTCGACTGGAATCGAGTCCCGTGGGATGTCACGCCCTGATCTCTCACAGGATTGGTCATCCCTGCTAGGCACGAATCAACGTGCAAGCGATCCCGCGGGACGATCGTTCCCATCAGGATGTAATGCTGCACGAGCTTAAGCTGAGCCTGCGCAAGGCCATGATCCAAACAGGCAAAGAAAATAGCTAATATAATGACCCACTCCGCATTACCCACTCCGCATTAATGTATATAGCATATTCAAACGGCACAAGGATAACGATACGACCCACTTTACTCAGCGAGAAGACTTACTTGAGGCAAAGGATTTCAGACTTGGCCCTTCAGGAGTTCAGACTTAGACTTTCAAAACGCGCTCGGAGTATTGGTCAACCGATAAGAATCATCACTAAGATGGGTGACTACGATAAACCTGTCTTTGCTTAGCCTGCACACTTAAAAATACGGACGATACATGCTAGTTGCTAGGCGAATCATCCCTTGCATGCTAATAGAGAGTAAAATGCACCTAGCTAAGGGTATAATCCCATCTTGTATTTCTTGCCTAGAACATGGTAAAGAAGTAACTTGCTAGTTTCCTTATGTGCTGCATCATATGCCTCTGCACAGTTTCAATCCTCGCACTAACCCTATTAGACTCGTGCTAGCGTATTATGTTTCTATTGTTTCGATGCTTTCCTGCTTCATGTGCTAACTAGTCCTCCCTTGTCTTATTTTAATGCTAGCCTCGTAGATTCATGCCACGTCCTGGAACACAACATGAAATATGATTCACTCACCTGAGGTAGGAAGACTATCAAAATAGTCGTTCCGAGCCAAGTAATAGAAAATATGGAACGACTTCGGGACCGTTGGGTCGCCAAGGTAGTTGCCATACCAGAAGCTGCAAAGATGATAAGAAAACATAAAAGTAAGATGCAAGTAAAGAATGACTAAAATGAATGGCACTAAGGAATGTCACTAAGCGAATAACACTAAAATAATGGCTCGATGAGCCCATAATAAAGAAAGATGCAAAGAACCAATGAGTCAGGAGCGACCTGGGATGACTTGTAGCGAGGCTCATTACCAGCGTCTACAACCAATTTTGTTTACTTAGAAGAAGAAGATATCAAAATAAAAAGAAAAGAACAAATAAAAGAGTTGGTCGCGGACGCTTGTGCACAAGCTTGATTCCTATGGACGGGGCGCCTAGGAACCGGGACCGATCCGGCCTAGGGAAAATTGGGTAGTCACGCTAGTTGTAGCTAGCACTGATAAGGTCGGTCTGTTGCCGGGGCACCGGGACCACCATCTTATTATGACTATGTCCACAATGGTGTGTAGGCTAGCGACCCATTCATATAGATTAAGTCATGCTCGATTGCGGCAATCTACGGGCAAGTCATTGCATTGCGTCTAAGAAATCTGAATTTGAGCAACCTGAGAAATGAACAAGTAATCTGTGTAACCTAAGTTTTATAATCATTTGAATAACCTGTGTAATACGTCTGAATCTGAGTAAAAAAGTAACTTGTGTATCATAATTTAAGCAAACTCGTGCACCTGATTTAGAAACACGCTCGTAGAAAACATGTGTTCGCTATGCGATTCCTTGGATTTCAATATATTTATATATTAGTGTTTGGCTAACTTGGTTGTGTTATTGGACAGGAAAAGAAGAATGATAAGTTGGTAGGTTTCGCCGTATTACCCTTCTATCGCACGACACACTGCCACACGAGTTAGGCTTTATATTTTATGCCATAAAACCGATCCTAAGGTAAGACTAGAAAGATAACTTGATAGTTTGTACACAGAACTAATATAACGTGTTTGGATTTGTTGAGCGGGTGAGAAGCCTCCCCACCAGTGCATTCATGTACTGATAACCCACCAGATTGATTGTAGGGTACGGAAGAACCTCGTTTGGTGCGGAGTATCCTCTCGTGCGCACTAAGGCATAGAGTTCGCTCTGGAGCCTTGGAGTATTATGTCCGGAGCTGAAGCACATATACAAGACATAATGTTGGAACTCGCCTATGTATCATCCCAAGTTGTAAGTTTCTTGGCACGCCTTTATTATTTAGAGAGAGAGAGAGAGAGCATTGAGCGACTTGTAATCTCGGCCTAGCGTCGCTTTGAACCTTATTCATTATCAATAAGGAGCTTGTTTATATACCATACTTGTGTTTATTCTATGCTTTCGCTATATCGACCTTGAGAAATAGTTATCGAACAGTTGTTTACTCGTGTCGTTCAAATATTTACTACATTGGAGACTATCTGTACGACTCTGTGGCTTAGCTATTTCCCCGCCGGTTCGGATTTATGGCCTTGTACGGGCGCAGCTTATGCTCGTGCGACATCACGTCCTGATGGGCACGATTGTCTCGTGGGAGTGCTGTAACGCCCCGCTCCGCGCCGGCGTTATGTATCAAGGTGAGTGGGCAGAACTTCGTCTCTGATTCTTGCACGCCTTAATAATAACCTGAGTTTTTGCTTGCAATGTTTTCTTAAGAGAATGATAGAACCTGCCTTGCATGTTAATGAACGAACTCACCTAGCTTTGTCTTGAAACAATGCCTGCTTAACGAGAATCCTGAATCGCCTGCTTAGAGTGCATGAATATGTTCACTATCGTCTATGCTTCGAGAGAACCATACTGTGCCTGAACGTGTTCAAGTGATAAGTCGGATTGCCCCGCAACAATGAGTGTATTCTGATAGTTCGTCTCGTCTGCATACTAGAGTTTATTTGATAGTGTTCCATGCATTCGCACGCGGTCGGACAATGGCTATTGGTGGAGAGCTGAACTGCATGTGTCACGGCTGCTACCATGATAGTGCAAAGCAACCATGAGTCACAGCTGCCTCTAGCATCAGATAAAGAGTCATTGGTATGCTGTTCTACCAGCTGCCGATCCTGAGATACTCGGGGACCGCCCTGCATATAGCTAAGTCATTGTGTTGGCTTGGATAGTGACTGCCCTTAAGAATGTGCATTGTGTGTCTAGCTTTGCATCAGACCCTCGAGTCGCACGAGACACGCTGCGCACACCCTGAAACATGAACGGTTTGCTTGCTTGCATATAATATGAAACTCTGTTTCCAAACATGTTTCTAAACAAGTAAATCGACTCTGCTAGAACTGCATGAAACAAACCTAGGTAAAACTAGAAAGATCACTAGTAATGTAATATTTTATAACATGATTACTTAGTGCCTGTTTGAGTGAATGCTTGTTTTTGTTCAGTTGATTTATCTCACCAGTACTTGTATAAAGTGCTGACCCACCAACAGTTTACTTGTTCGCAGGTACTGGATCGTCCGAGGGAGCGATAGGCGTGCCACAGTCCCGAAGACCCGGAATCCTGGTTTCGATTGTTGTCCCGAGAATGCTATCGTATAAGGGGGCATAATGTATGGAACGAACGTGTGCCTTTGCTAAAGGAAACCCAAGTTGCCTCGATTGTCCCGAATACTCAGTTGGCTAATGCATTGCATTGCAACAAGTCCCTTTCCGCTGCTTACTCGATTGATGCGATGATAGCCAACTATCAACTTAAATGATTGGCCTTGCACGGGCGCAACCCCAGGCCCGTGCGGCATCACGTCCCCCGAAAGCTCGAATGGGCCATTCGCTTGGCTCCCTTCCTCCCTCGCACCCGCGGGACGGGCGCGGTGATTCGCGTCCGGCGCGCCGAGGCACGGTGATACGTGTCTGGTTCGTTAATTCCCGGCCGCACGGGCGCGGGGCAGGGCGGAGCGACGGCCCGGCCGGGACTGGGGCGTGACAAGTGCTGGCACGGTGATTCCTGTCTAGTGGGGATGGTCGATTGTGCAAAAAATCAGGGCATGACAGCTAAGTCCCAGAGTCGCACAGATAGTTCGAATGCAGCGGAATAAGAATCAAATAGGTGATTGGTAACAAGTTCACAGAGTCATATTCTGACATAACGAATAGGCAGACGACCCTATGCCAAGTGAAAGAACTGTGTGACCGACTTTTGAGTATTACTTGAGCAAGCCATAGAACTAGGGCAGCAAGACTTAGAGTTAGGCTTGGGTCGATAAGTGTTCAGGTTAAGAAAATACAGGTTCATCGTAGCCACCCACCTTAGCGATGTTTGGCCTCAGCTGAGAGGTACTCCGAGCGCGCCTTTGAAAGTCTAAGTTTGAAATCTAGAAGGGCCAAGTCTGAATCCTTTGCCTCACAATAGCTTTCAGGCCAGCGACTTCTGTTCATATAGATTAAGTTAAGCTTGATTGCGACAATCCGCGCACGAGTCATTGTATTGAAACAAGTAATCAGAATATAACATACTTGAACGAACTGAGTATCATGTATTTGAACAATCGAAGTAACAAAGTAACCTAAGTATCACATATCTGAATATATCGTTCACCTGAGTCAGAAACACGCTCGCGACACCTTGTATTTGCTTATGCGATTATGTGGATTTCATTATATTTATTTGTTCTTGGCTTAACATGGTTTTATTTTAAACAGGGAATGACAAATGGTAAGTTGGTGAGTTTTGCCGTATTTCTCTTGAATCGCATGGCGCACCGCCATACAAATTAGGCTTTACATCATTGCCATAAAACTGATCCTAAGACAAGAGTAGAAAGATAACTTAATAGTTTGTGCACGGAACTAATTAAACGTGTTAGGATTTATCGAGCGGGCGAGAATCCTCCCCACCAGTGCATTCATGTACTGATAACCCACCAGATTGCTTGCAGGGTGCGGGAGAATCTCGTTCGGTACGGAGTATCCTCTCGTGTGCGCTAAGGCGTGGAGTTCACTCTGGAGCATTGGAATATTACGTCCGGAGCTGAAGCACATATACAAGACATAATATTGGCAACATCGCCTATGTATCATCCGTATTTTTAAGTATGCAGGCTAAGCAAAGACATGTTCATCGTAGTCACCCACCTTAGCGATGTTTCATCTCGGCTGAGAGATACTCCGAGCACGCCTTTGAAAGTCTAAGTCTGAACTCCAGAAAGACCAAGTCTGAATCCTTTACCTCAAGCGAGTCTTCTCGCCGAGCAAAATGGGTCGGGTCGTCGTACTTGTGCCATTTGAATCGTTTATCCGCATTGATGCGGAACGGGTCGTTACATTATACACCACTCAGAACAAGTCTCGTCCTTGAGACTTCCTGAGCGCAAACCGTTCTAGCACGCACTATCGAGTCTAACTCAAGTGTATTAATCCATTTTTTTAGACCCGTTCGAACACAAGTTCCTACTCGTTTTTCCTCATTCTGTGTCGCATGCATATTGGGTCTGTTATATTAAATGACTCTATTACTCAATTCAAGTTCTGACTCGGTCTCTACTGCACCTTAGCGCGAAACATATATCGCTTAATGCGGGGCATGATTTATTGTGTACGAAGATCTTAAGCTGAGGCGACTTATCCAAATTGTTATACTCATCATGCGAATCTAACATATTCACTTGTACTAGCATTCGAGGTCAGCATATCGCGAGTCTGGATCATGAACATATTCAGAGCGTCCCCCAAACATATGCATATCAACCAACTTAGTGATAGCAAAGTATTTGCACTCGAGTTTAACATATCACTGAGTCTTGGATCATGCACACGTTCAAGGCGTCCCTCTAACATATGTATTCAACCAAACTCCACGATAACGAAGCCGGACAAGCTACTTGCGAAAATCTCAAGGGTTATCGTCTTATGAATCACGATGATACCTCTAATGGGGTCAATTAAAATACAAGTCATTTCCAATCTCACTCAAACCAAGCATTACACAATCGTCAAGCATGATTTATCCGACCGATTACCGACTAGCGTACAAGTCCCACCATCCATTTCGTTCATGTCAAACACGACGTACACTTATCGACCCAAGCCTAACTCTAAGTCTTGCTACCTCAGTTCTATGGCTTGCTCAAGTAATACTCTAAAGTCGGTCATACAGTTCTTTCACTCGGCATAGGGTCGTCTGCCTTTTCGCTAGGTCAGCTCACAAGGTCATAGGTACATTACAAGTTCATGATTCTCAGCGTGCAATTTTGTTGCACGATACTCACCCTAATTCCTAAGGTTAAACTATTTTTCATTCGTACGAGATATTCTACCCAAGCTACTAACGAGATATTCTACCCAAGCTACTAGTTTTCATTCGTACGAGATATTCTACCCAAGCTCGTTTCACTCATATTTTCAAACATCGAGCACAAATCATCCTATCCACATCAACACGTTCATTGCGGGCTCGTGTCACACTACCACCATCGTCGTTTAAGAACGAGAAGTAAAAAGATAAAAGAACAAGAATAAATAAAAGAGACTTGCATCGTCGTGGACAACTTATGCACAAGGTATGGTTATTGGTTCCTGCCCGAACTACTATCCACAATGGCTTTTAGGCCAGCGACTTCTGTTTATATAGATTAAGTTAAGCTCGATTACGGCAATCCACGAGCGAGTCATTGTACTGAAACAAGTAATCATAATATAACACACTTGAACGAACTGAGTATCATATATATGAACAATCGAAGTAACGAAGTAACCTGAGTATCACATATCTGAATCTATCATTCACCTGAGTCAGAAACCCCCTCGCGACACCATGTATTTGCTTATGCGATTATGTAGATTTTATTATATATATTCGTGCTTGGCTTAATATGGTTTTATCTTTAGACATGGAAGGACGAATGATAAGTTGGTAAATTTTGTCATGTTTCTCTTGAATCGCACGGTGTACTGCCACACGAATAAGGCTTTACATCATTACCATGAAATTGATCCTAAGGCAAGACTAGAAAGATAACTTAATAGCTTATGCACGAAACTAATTGAAAATGTTTGGATTTGTCGAGCGGGCGAGAAGCCTCCCCACCAGTGCATTCATGTACTGATAACCCACAAGATTCCTTGCAGGGTGCGGGAGAGTCTCGTTCGGTGCAGAGTATCCCCCAGTGCGCGCTAAGGCGTGGAGTTCGTTCTGGAGCCTTGGAGTGTTGCGTCCGGAGCTGGAGCACATATTCAAGACATAATGTTGGAAATATCGCCTAAGTATCATCCCAAGTTGTAAGCTGCTTGGCACGCCTTTATTGTTTGAGAGAGAGAGAAAGCTTGAACAACTTGTAATCTCGGCCTAGCGCAGCTTGTAACCTTATTCATTATCAATAAAGAGCTTGTTTATGTATCATACTTGTGTTTATTCTATGCTTTCGCTATATGACTTTGTGAACTTGTTACCAATCGCCTGTTCGGTTCTTATTCCGCTGCATTCAGACTATCTGTGCGACTCAGTAGCTTAGCTATTTCTATGCCTATTCGGATCATGGCCTTGTGCAGGCGCAACTTGACCTCGCGCGGCATCACGTCCTGATGGGAACAATCGTCCTGCGGGAGCGATAGCGCGGTGATTCGCGCTTAGCGGGGACGACCAATCCTGCGGAGATCGGGGCATGACATGGGAGATTCGAGTCGTCGACTAGACTCTAGCTCATCGATGGTTGTGGGGGCTCGACGCGGTACTCGACAACGAACGAGTACGATGGTGCTCGACGCAGGTAGAGCACGACGCGGGTTTCGACAATGACTCGACGGGGATGCCTCGATGGTTTGGGTTAGGTTTTTGGGATGACAACTCGATGGGGACGACGACCGCCAGTTTTGGGATGACAACTCGATGAACGCCTCGATGATTGGGAACCTGACCTAGCCGGAGAAGGAGACCGGAGCTGAGCTCGTCATCCTTGAACTCAGTCCTCCTCGAGCTCATCTCTGGTTTGGATGGAGTCGGACACAGGATTAACACCAGACACATGGGAGACAATACAGGAAAAATAATTTTATTAAAATTTTTTTTTAAATTTTTTACCAAATATATATATATATATATATATATATATATATATATATATATATATATATATATATATATATATATATATATATATATATTACTTTTGCTTTCTAGAAGCCAAATTACAGTTGAAAGAAACCAAACACAAACTCAAATTTTTTATAATAAAAACTAACTTTATAATTTAATTTTAAAAATCTGTTTTCAGAAAGAATATCCAAACGGACCCAAAGTTGTTATAAAATCCAGGTTCTGTAAACACTAATTAGTCCAAAAATTAAATTAAATAATAAAAATTTAGGATATAAATTCTTCAAAAATTCTTCAATTGGACAAAACATGACTCAAATTCTAGACTGTTATAAAATCAGAAAATTTACTGTAGCGAAATAAATTTATATTTAATTTATCTAACCGAAACAAGTTTGAAAAAATTGGAAAAAAAGTCAGGCTCCGCCAACACTGTTGGCGGAAAACAGCAAAAAAAAAAACAAAAAAAAACGCGGGCCCCACGGCCAATTTCCGCCAACAGAGTTGGCTGAAATTGGGGGGGCCAATTTCAGCCAACTCAGTTGGCGGAAATTGGCCCATGGGGCCCACTTTTTTTTTTTTTTTTTTTTTTGTTTGGTTTTTTTACTTTCTTTGGTTTGATTTTTTTGTTGGTTTATTGTAATTAGTTATATTTCTGTTTTATTTATTTAGTTTAGTTTAATTTTGTAATTAGAGTTAAGTAAATTTATTTTAACGAAACAAAATTAAAATAAATTAATTGGAAAGAAATATTTAGAAATATTATTTTCGGAAATTTGTTTCCAAAGCATCAAAATTTGTATAAATTACATCTAAAACATAAAAGTTTAAAAAATTACGAAAAAAATATCAATATGAATTGGACGTTTATATTTAAAAATATTATATTTATATCATAAATTTTTTCGTCGTTAACAGACGTTAAAAAATAATAATATTAAAAATTTGCCGTAAGACTATTACGTCTGCCGTCGAGCAGATTTCGAACGGCCATAACTACTTGTTTATAAATCATTTTTGTTAAATAATAAGTCGATTTGTATATTTTCGACGAGTGTAACACAAATCATGTAGAAAAAAAATTTATCCGAAACAAGACGCATATGTTACAGGCAAAAATATAAAAATTAAAACTTTAAAGTATCATAACTTTTGACTGGGAGATCGAAATAAGGCCCAGTTTGTGCCAAAATGATTGTATGGAAAAGTACTATAGGATACAGTTTCACCGTTTGACGGACTTCGAAAATTTTTAGAATCGTCAAAAAATGATGTTTCGACCTCCAAATTTGACTTTCGATAATATTGTTTTTGAATATTTAAAATTTACTGTAGTGAAATAAATTTATATTGGATGTGGGGGCCCACAGATTTAAAATGATGTTTCGATCTCCAAAAAAAATTTAGAAACATTTAAATTAATTATGTTATGTCTATTATGAAAAATAAAGTAATAAAACAAAATAAATAATCAAACCAAACCCTAAACCAACCAAAACAAACCAACCCCAAACCATCCAAAAAATCCGTGGGCCCCACACCAAAATTCAGCCAACATAGTTGGCGAATTTTGGGGTGTGGGGCCCACGGTTTTTTGGGGTGGTTTGGGTTGGTTTGTTTTGGATTGTTTTGGTTGGTTTTTTTTAGTTGGTTTTTTTGAGTTGGTTTTGTTTTATTATTTGGTTTAGTTTTTTTATTTAGTTTTTTTTAGCCTACAGCCAACATTTTTTTATTTAGTTTTTGTATTTACTTTTATTTTGGATTTTAATTTATTTAGTTTTGTTTTGAATTATGTTTTGCTTTGGTTTTTTTATTTATGGATTGATGTTGGTTCAGGAATTGGTTCACGTGGAAGGGGATCTCGGTTTGGTTTAACAAGGAGACAATACTGAGAGACAAGAGTTAACAGAAAAAAAAGAAGAAAAGACTTGAGTGGAAAAAAAGAAGAAGAGACGTGAGTGGGAAAAAAGAAGAAGGGACGTGAGGAAAAAAGAAGAAGGGACGTGAGGAAAAAAGAAGAAGAGACCTGAGTGGAGAAAAAGAAGAAGGGACGTGAGTGGGGAAAAAGAAGAAGAGACGTGAGGAAAAAAAGAAAGAAAGAAGGGACATGTCTCATGGGGGAGGAGAGAGAGGAGTACAACAGAGAAGAAGTTGGTGCGAGCTGGGAGCTATAAGAAGAGAAGGAGGAAGCAGAACAGAATGCAAGGAGGAAGAAGAAGAGAGTGCACTACGATCATTTACAGCATTCCTTGTGAGCACGTAGCAGCAATTTGAGCAGCCTTAATTTTCTCTCATTTGTAAGGGGATACAGCAGTCTTTGTGAGCACAACAATCCTTATTGTTGAAGGTCTTTATTCTATTCTTCTTTATTTGTATATGCAATATTTGATGTTAGTTCTTATTTTTTAAATATAAGTTATGTAATGTGCAAAATTACGGACAGCCAAAATTTGTTTTTTGACAACCATAAATGTACAGATGGACAGCCAAAACGACAAACGTATTCCTGGAGGCCCTACTACGGATTTAATAATCCAGCAACGTGCGAAACATATATCTACTTTGGTATTTTATGGGAAGGTACAATAAAATATAATTGTGTAAACAAATATGAATGATATTTGTACATGTCTACTAATAACATCGTCTATGTTTTTCATATATAGCAATACGATTATACTAATAATGAACGGTGCCGGGAGCATGCCTCGTGGCGTCACGATAACAGACTTGGGTATTGGAGGTTGATCGACCACCAGGTGGCACTGTTAAAAATATTTGGCTTTTATTATGTTGACAAGATACATTTTTTGCAACACGATAGAGACCTAATATTCAGTTTAGTTGAGCATTGGTGGCCCGGACGAAATACCTTTCAGCTACCATTCGGAGAGATGACCATTATTCTAGCTGATGTGGCCAATATTTTAGGTTTACCTATTACGGGTGAACTTATAATATTTGATAAATCAATTTTCGCCGACATTATGATTACAAAGTACCTAGGTGTGGAGGTGCCGCGTAATAAACGTGGTAAAAATCTTGTGACGTTTACGTGGCTCCGTCATAACTTTTTGCACCTATATCGTATTGGTGATCAAGTTATCTCAGTTGATGAGGATCGGGTAAGTAAAGTTTTTTTTTGCAACTTATGTTATTATTTACGTAGTATATTTTTAATTAAATTTAACGCATATAATGTTTTTATCATTTGTTCAGGTCACTGCTTGCAGCAGAGCCTACTTGCTAGGTTTATTAAGCGGAATATTGTTTCCAGACTCATCCAATTTAGTTGATTTACATTTTTTACCTTTTTTGGTAGACCTGACCGCACCTACGCGCCACGCTTGGGGAGCGCCAGTGTTGGCATATTTATATAGTTCCATGACAGATTTTGTACAGTTTGAATACATAAATGCAACGAAGGTAAATCTAAGTGGTTGTGCGACATTAATACAGGTATGAAAATATGTGCACTTATATCATATGAAAAGTTTTACTTAATTTCATTTACATTGAAAATAGATGCACTTATATCATATGGTCATATTTTCTAGGTTTGGTCCTACGACCACTTTCATATTGGTAGGCCAGTCCCCCGCATTAATACCGACGTTGGTGTCTTTCCGTCAGCTTTACGGTGGACTACGGATGTAGCAGATCCAGTACACTGTGAACATGCGGCTATCTCTTTATACCGGGTCGAATTTGACACACTGAAGTATAACGAGGTAAAATATCTGTATTATTATTTTATAAAGTCATTATAACCATTATCTTATAATTTTTTGTCATAAAATAGGTGACATACTGTCCGTACCGACTTGAGCAAAATCCTACTGAAATCCAAACAATAGCCTATGACCTTAGTGTCTATAGTTGTTTCCTGATATTCGACGGTAAAATCATGTATCATCCAGCTGATCGCGTTATGCGACAATTCTGGGTGAAACAAAAGATTCTCGATGAGCCACCATGTTTAAATCGTAGTGAAGGGAGTGCAACTAAAAGGGCAAGCAAAATGATTCCACAGTGGAATTCTAGGATGGAGACACAGCCCGTGGTACAGATGTCTCAACTAATGGACTCTATAGATGAGGGTAAGTTATTTAAAAAGTTGAACAAAATTATTTTTTTAAAATTATATGAAATTAAACGCTCATATTTGTTTAAATGGTGTAGCATTAGGTGATATAGCCTATAGATCTTGGTGGGGAGCTCCTCTTATCAGTAACCGATCCTACCAATATGAGGAGTTGCGATTCCAACATCGGGCCGTTGATGATGCTAGTTATCGTGAATGGTATCAAAATGTAATGGAGAAGGTACGTATTTTATTGATAAAAAATTTTGTTTCCATAGTTTTTTATTATGAATTAATTGGATTCTACTTAATATTTCAGCTTCCAAATTTGATTGTAGCATGTGAAAATCATCCAGTGAGAGACTCGTTAAGCACAGCAGTAAGATCATTTTTGGATGATGTGCAAGCATTTCCGACTCCACCCAACCCTCCATTAAATATTCCACCAGATTATCCTCAAGGCTTAGTTAGCCGACGGCAACCACGTCCGCGTAGAAACTATCCCCATGTTTGGCATATGGATAGCCCGCCTCAACAAGATGACGAGGTCCCTGAGCAGGACATTTTCCAACAGGCTGACCAGGGCATTTCCCAACAGGCTGACCAGGGCACTTCCCAGTGGTCTGGCCATGGCACTTCTCAGTGGGCGGGCCAAGGCACTTATCAGTGGGTGGGCGAGGGAACGTCACAAGCACGTACCCCACAGATGGACCGAGAGGCGGACGAGGGGACTTCACAGCCTGGTGTTGACTATTGGGATTATTACATGCAGATATCCAATTCTATATTTGATGCACCCCGGTTTGATACAGCTACTCAGTTATCTGTGACTCCAACAGCGCCGGTGCAGACACAAGAGGCTGATGAATTTGACCCATGGGCACCATTGCCAGGGGAGAGACTTGAGGATACAGTAGCAAGAAGAAATAGACTCGGTCTTAGGCCAAGGCCTCGTAGGAATTATGACAGGATGGCAAGAGGCAGAGAATGAAATTCTTGTACTGCTAGGTTATATGAGAAATTTATGTATTAGAAATTAAATTACATCAATGAACATAACTTTTCTAAGAAAATCTATGCCAATGCATTTATTCTCTTGGTTGGTTAGTACATCTTCTTCGATTGTGTCCTAAACTATTACAGTTGCTACATCGGAGATCTCTTGATGGTTGATCCTTCGCCATGATGCGGTTCTTCTTTGGTCTTCCCGCTTTTCGTCGTACATCTGGTACTCCAATGTCACCTATAACTAATGTACTTTGTATGTTGTAAGGGACTGGAATTGGCTCCAGGTGCGGCTCATATACGCTTCTTAATGCTTCTTTGGAAAAAATACCTGGATAAAAACTCTCGATGCTAATATTTTTAGAATTACAAGCATAACATACATGTACACATGGCAGACAAGTATGATACCATTTAAAACATGTACAATATTTTTCATCTAAGTTCACAACATATGTTCTGTTTGTTTCACGATCTAGTATTTCAAACAAATAACCAACTATACTCAATATTTACAGCTGGTGTCTTTTTCTTGTGATACTGGCCATAGTATTTAACATCTTCGGACAATAATCAGTTGCAAGATTATCAGCTTTTTGTCGATTTTTGTCCTGAAGTGTTATGATTTTGGCTCGAATACCATCAAGTAGTGTTGTTATTGGTTTATCGCGTAAGTTTTTAACCCAGTTATTGAAGCATTCAGCAAGGTTCGACGTGTTAATATCTAATCTAGGACAAGGAGAATAAGCTGTTATCCAGTGTGATAAAACACGAGTTTCATCATTTACTCCAACAAGCCATTTGTAAACATCGATATTTTCAGCCTTAATTGTTTCAAAGCAAATATTCGCATCTGTCTCATTATAACATCTTGCAAGGTAGTCTAATTTACATTGAAAATAAGGCAGTCTACATACTAGTTTTAAATTTTATTTAAAATGTTGAATACAATAAAAATGAGGTGATTCCGGAAAAGTAGCACGCATGGCATTTATTAATCCTTTCTGTTTATCTGATATAAAAGAAATTGTATCCCACGTATTAAAACTACCTTCAAAAGATGTTTTCAAACCGTTTAAAAACCAAGTCCAAGAATCCGTGTTTTCGCTCTCAGCAACAGCATAAGCAATTGGATATAATTGATAGTTAGGATCATGAGCACACGCAATAAATAAAATACCTTGAAATTTAGAGGAAAGAAATGTAGCATCAGTACTAATCACAGGTAAACATTCCCTTAAAAAATCATCAATGCATGCCTTGAAACAAATAAAAATTCTTTGAAACTTATTATTTTCTGTAGTCTTTATATAACATCTGCTACCTGGATTTGTCTCAATGATTGTAAAAGCATACTCTTCAAGACTACTATATGCATCAATATAACTACCATTTATTTCTGATAGAGCAATTTCTCTAGCTTTCCAAGCTTTACAATATTTAATATGTATTCGGTGTTCCCTATAGATATCATTTATAACATGCGATGGACTATACGACTGATTATCACGAATTTTATCAATAATCTTATTCTTAACCCATATAGTTGTCGCTAATGGATGATTTTCCGTTATAAGTCCACCTAAACAAGAATGTACATTTTCTAGCGTACTAATGACGAATGTTTCGCCGTTGCCAATGGCTTTAGCGTACACTCTCCAATTACAACTAGAAACGTTACATTTATATACAATTCCACTGGCATTGTTTCTAGTAGCCCTGCAACAAATTTTTTTTGCAATTGCTATATCACTAATAAAACTTCTAAATGCATGACGATTTATAAATTCTCTTCCAATGAATAAATTATTTAAACTATCAACATTATCATCAAGTACATCATCTATATTTTCGATTAAATCATCACTATTTTCATCGTCGGTATTACCATCATCTACTCTATGTTCTTCTTCAGTAAATGAAATAACTTGGTGAGAAGAACTTGGACCACTACTAATTCTTTGTGGTGGTGGTGGAGGAGTCACAAAAATATTAATATATGTTGATTGTATATTAACTTCAAGAATAAATTTCCATGCCTCCTCACTAACTAAATTTATGCAATTAGATAGATAAATATGTACCAATAAAAATTCACAGTCAATAGCAAAATTTTTAAATATTAGATTACGTAAATTATCAAACGAAATATTTCGATCAATTAAAAGAACTTCAACTAAACCTCCTTCATAAGCTAACCCATTTAGTACACCACCAAGTGAGCATAGTATTGTTATACTTCGATCCATGGCAACAAGAAAATGGGCTTCAAAGATTGTATATTGAACTGAGCTTCTCCTGTGTCGAAAGAAAGAAATTTCGTATGAAAAGAAATAAAAATTTTGATTGCAATGTTTGATATGCTGATATCAAATAAATACTACGTTTATATAGGTAACTTCGAACCGATCGTTAGACGAACGTTGGATATGAACGTTAAAAAAATAAGAGCCGTTGAAAGAGCCGTTGTAAAATAGCCGTTGTACATAAACCAACTACTAAACCAACCCATAGACCCAACCCAATTTCAAACCAAAATCAAAACCAAATCATTCCTCGATATTTGTCTTTCTTCTTTACTTTGTCTTTTTTTTTCATATAAAAAAAAACTAAACCATTAAAATAAAAAAAAAAAATTAGAGGACACAAATAAATACTAGTTAAAATAATTTATTTTCTTCTTTAGAGGATACAAAAATTAGAGGACACAAATAAATTAGAGGACACAAATAAAAAATTAGAGGACACAAATAAATTAGAGGACACAAATTTTTTTCTTCTTCTTTATTTACTTTTTTTTTTATTTTCCGAAAATAATATTTCTAAATATTTCTTTCCAATTAATTTATTTTAATTTTATTTCGTTAAAATAAATTTACTTAAATCTAATTACAAAACTAAACTAAACTAAATAAATAAAACAAAAATATAACTAATTACAATAAACCAATAAAAAAACCAAACCAAAGAGAGAAAAAAAATCAAACCAAACCAAACAAAACAAAATAAAAATTAAGTGGGCCCCAGGGCCAATTCCGCCAACAGAGTTGGCTGAAATTGGCCCCCCCCTCCCCCCCCCAATTTCAGCCAACTCTGTTGGCGGAAATTGGCCGTGGGGCCCAAATTTTTTTAAAAAATATTTTTTTTGCTGCTTACGTGTACAGCGGTTGTGTTTTCCGCCAACACTGTTGGCGGAACCTGACTTTTTTTTCAAATTTTTCAAACTTATTTCGTTTAGATAAATTTAATATAAATTTATTTTGCTACAGTAAATTTTCTGTTATAAAATGGTCCAAACTCTAATTAGATGTATTATTTATCACCAATATCTATTGTTACTACAGTACTACTATAGCTAGCTGGACCTGGTAAAAACCTCTCTCTCTCTCTCTCTCTCTCTCTCTCTCTCTCTCCTTTGTATAGTAAAGTTTAGTATATGAATAGATATTGTAGTGCGGGTCATCACCTCCCCCTTCCTCCGCTGGGAGAGCTGCAGTTATTAATAGTGCTGCTGCTGCAGCAACAAAATCAAATCCCTTTCGAGCTCGATAGATAGAGAGCTGACAGAAAGTATCGGTACGGACGCCATAGCTGTCTAGTACTCTCCTAAGGAGAGGAGAGAAATCACTTGCATTTTTTAAGGGAATGGAATCTGGACTGCCTTTTGTTTGGCTTGGCAGAGGTTGCCACTTATGACAAAGTTCACACAGCTCTATGCGTGCAACAGCAGCAGGAACCAAGGTTGCACTAGTGAATGAACACTGATGTCTAATGTCCAGGAGCGTGCGAAACAAACAACAAATCTCTCTCTATGGTGATATTTTCGAGACTAAATCAAATATTATATGGTTGAGATCAAAGATTTACACAAAATTTTTTACTCTAACTATTCTAAATCTCCACAAAAAACTATATATAAAAATTATGTTACAACAATAACCAAAAAAGGAACATCTCGTTCTTCCTTGCAATCGCAGTTACAGATGAACATAACAGAGTTACAACTCACAGAAGAAAGTAGGAAGAAGAATAAGAAGATACTTTGCTTGCTAGGGTGATAAAGATCACTGTTGCTCAAAGCAAGATTCGTCCCCACACAATCTGCTTCCAGGAACCAGCAAGTTCACGAAGAACTTCTGGAACGTTCGCTGTCACATCTGTCTGAACTCACTGGACTCCAATGGTGGCGGCATTAGCAACTCTCATCGTCTACTAATTTTCGAAGTCCATCTTCAAAGAGGCACGATAGGGAGAGGGTGAAAACTCAAGCCGTCCATCAGTTACGGAAAGATAGGAACAAATTAATTACGAATCCCTAAAAGATAGACACGAATTAATTTCAAATCCAAAAAAAAAAGGATATGAATAACAAACCATATCTTTCCATAACCGTTCAAATATACCCGAAGCAGCAGCGCATGCGACCCGCCCATGCGGCCGCGCATACCCGAGCGCATGAGAGCGCATCAAATGCGCACAAGCGCCTTCGCCGATGCTGACGTGCTGAGTGCAAAGTGCGCCAACAAAATGCCACTTTGCTCCCTTGAGCCCGAATTCGAGTCCAAGTCCGAGTCGCTAAGTCCCTTTGGGGCTTAGCTCCTAAGAAAATAATTTCAAGAGCATGACAAAAAGTATAAATGCTTTCATTGAGGAGTTAAATCATTTTTTCTCCTAGGAAAACACCCCCCACATGGCACCCATGTGCCTCACCATACCCCATGTGCACACCTCAACTCGTACAAAGTATTATATTGAGATACCCACTTGGTGGTGTAGCCAATGTGGGACTATTTTTACTAGTGCAAAGAAAACAACACCAACAATCCCCTACATATCTCAATATATATAGGTTGAGCGTTCCCCACAGTGACTGTCCATCATGCATTAGGATAGATGTCGCTTCGACTTGAATCTTCCCGCATAGGTCGAACAACAGTATGATACAATAATGGACTAAGCCTTGAATTATGCACCACAGCTACAATTTTTCCACTCACATAATGACATCAGTTGTGCTTCCGGTTGCACATTAAAGGTCCTGTGCACGCCTGATTTCGGTGTATGTATTTTGGACATCTACAAGTTTTTCCTCAAGAGACGACCTATATCTCTTTTCATACAATCTAGGTGAGTTCTTGTAAAGAGTCATTGGCATGAAGCCTCGAGCTTCTTTGCGGTGCTACTCCGCTATGACATGGCCCAGAGCCAAGGCTATACCTCATCGTGGTGTCATGCCACTGCAGCATGAGGTCCCAGCCTCTTTACAGTACTAAACTACCCAGCATGAAGCACCGCTGTGACATGGCTCGCGTAACCGAGGATTTACATCTTTTACCTCTGTGGTGTCACACCACTGTAACATGAGGACACCGGCCTCTTTGTAGTATTGCCTATACTCTTCATTCTACAGCATTAGGCTACCTGCCTATGTGCGGTGCTACGCCGCTGTGACATGGCTCGCGAAGCCAAGGCATTACCCTTACCGAGGAACCTCTTGGTAGTGTTACCCACTGTAGCATGGAGACCTTACGTTCCTTTGTAGTACTACGCTACCATGCTTCCTATTAAGCACACCAGACATTCAAAATGCCTGAGAACTCTTAAGGCGTCTAATCCATCCTCTCACAGGACTTATTCTACACAAAAGAATAATTAGTAGACAACAGTGGTTCTGGGTCCGTAACCCCTCAATCACTACCAAAATATGATGAAGTAGCGACATTTTTAGCGACGTCAAAGTAAAACGTCGCTAATATTAAAGATTCCAGCGACTCCAAAAATAAATGTCGCTATAAGTCGCTGTTTGGCGATATATAGCGACGTTTAGCGACTATAATTCAGTTTTTTAAAAGAATAGTCACTATAAGCTTATTTAAGGTCGCTAAACGTCGCTGAGTTTTATGATTTAGCGACGTTTAGCGACGTATTTAGCTACGTTAGTATTTTCGATATTTAGCGACGTTTTTAGTGACGTCTATAACGTCGCAAAATATTTTTATTAGTGACGTCATAAATTGACGTCGCTAAACGTCGCTAAAATTTTAATATAGTTTTCGATTTTCCCCTTCTATCGAAATCTTTTCCTAATTTTTTAAAAACTCCCCCCTCTCCGGCGAACTGCACCCTCCGACGTCCTCCACAGCGGCCTACTCTGGCGTCTCCCTCCTCTCCTCCTCTAGGTAAATCCTAACTCTCTCTCTCTCTCTCTCATACACACACACACACACACACACACACAAGACACGACATGATACTGACACAGATACGACACGCACACGTGACAGACACGACATTACACTAATCCTAACCCGGTCTCTCTCTCTCTCCCTCTCTCTCTCTCACAGATGCACATGACACTGACACTGACATGACACACACACTGACACAGACACAGACACAGAATATCACAGAGGGTGTAAACCCTAACCCTAACCCGATCTCTCTCTCTCTCTCTCTCACAAATGCATACGACATGACACTGACACAGACATGACACACACACAATGACACAGACATGACACAAAATGTCATAGAGGGTGTAAACCCTAATCCTAACTCGATCCTTAAGAGACGACACATTACTACGAAGTTCTACTTAAGTAGGTTTAGTGCATGTTTGGGCCTTCCTATTGGAAGGATTGTCTTGTAAGTAACTTTGGACCATGTTTTGAGGCCTTGCCCGTTTTAGGGGTCTAGGACAATCGTCAAGCTTGCCCCCCTAATATTGGCCGTCCCTGGCTTCAGCCTAAGTAGATTGATAAATTTGTCATGGTCAAGATATTCGTCCTTAACACCTTAACCCTGACTTATATTTTATTTATTTAGATTGAGTTAGGGGTATTTATGATTAACTACAATAAGGAAGGTTCAGTCGGTTCTTTTTTGTGGATCGGTTAGTTCGATTTTGAACTCTTAAATTCTTGTTAAAGTTTACAACTTGAATTAATTAACAATCAACTTGGATAGTTACATTTGGGCCAATTTGTTTAATGACTTAAGTCTTGTAAAATTTAGGTTTAGAAGGATTCATATTAAAATTTGACAACAAAAATGACTTAAGTCTTCGTAGTAATTTGATTTATAGGCCGATACTTACAATGGATCCTCCCTAATCAGCAATGCAAGGATCGTCTCTTGAGGATTCTCTACCTTATCGAAACCCATCTCCACAATATATGCATCTATGGTGGCAGTTTCTTGACTTAAGGAGCCTTCTCTGACTTGGTGTATAGGGCTTCAAATAGCAGGTATTGTCAGTACAAACACCAGATGTAAAGGGATGAGGATGATAAAACATTCAAGGGCATTGTGTATCAAGTTAGAGCAGTTCTTACCTTCCTTCAGAGAATCACACTGTATTTAACGATGAGTATATATGCTAGGACTAGGAGTATCAGTGCATGTACTGTATTTAACGATGAGTATATACTTGAACGATGTCTATTCATTTTTGTAGAAGTATCTAGAAATGGATATGAATTACTATCTGCGTCATCATTCGTGGATGTACAATCATCATCTTGATGATATGTGCAGTGTGCGGGATGAATTTATTGAGGGTGTACAATAGTTTCTGCAGTTCGCCAAGGCGTTCCCTCAGTACATGGACGGTACCAAAATTAAGTGTCCGTGTGTGAGACGTCGCAACTTGAAATATCATCCAGAAGTGGAAGTGATATATCATTTGTACTCGAAGGATTTCACACCGAATTACTATCAGTGGACCGCACACGGAGAACTTATCTCTTTAGCATCAGAGTCAGAGCCTTATGTGGAGCCGTATATGGATGTCCACGACCACGCTGCTTATACGACGGCTGGGTGAACATAGTTTTTGATACGGCGATGCCTATTTTCGATTCGGCCAATCATGATGCAGCTGAGGAGGCATCGAATACGGATGCTGCGAAGTTTATGGAGTTGCCAGAGAATGCAAGGACTCCATTATATCCTGGTTGTGAAGATCATTCACCATTGGCGGTGGTTACATGTTTTTTGAGCATCAAGTCTGATTTTAACATGTCGCAAGAATGCTATAACCGACTGATGAATTTGATTATAGAGATCTTACTAGAGGGTGCAAAGTTGCCTAAAGACTTCTACCGATCTAAGAGGATGGTGAGATCACTCTGGATGAGATACGAGAAAATCGATGCATGTCGCAATGGGTGCATGTTGTACTAAAAAGACGACAAGGATGAAGATGCGTGCAAATTCTGTGGTGATGATCGCTACATGGCCACTGGAAGAGAAAAGTCTGTCGGTGCAAAGAAGCCTACCGATTCGATGCACTACTTGTCTTTGACGCCGCAGTTGCAGAGGTTGTTTATGGTGAAGGAGACTGCAGAAAACATAAGTTGGCACAGGCAGAAACTCATCGAAGGAGTATTGGATCATCCATCCGATGGAGAAGCATAGAAGCACTTTGATCGAGAGTATCCAGATTTTGCTTCGGATCCGCGTAATATCATATTGGGGCTCTCCTCCGACGGTTTTAGCCCATTCGGACTTTTGGGCTCCCAGTATTCGTGTTGGCTGGTGATCGTCACTCCATACAATCTACCGCCTTGGATGTGCATGAAGACTCCGTATATGTTCCTAACCGTTATTATCCCGGGTCCGAACAATCCGAAGAGGAACATCGATGTATATTTATAACCTTTGATAGATAAGTTGTATCATCTGTGGGAAGTAGGTGGCAACATGTACGATATTTCTAGAAAGTAGAATTTTCAGATGAGGGCAGCACTTATGTGGACCATCAACGACTTTTCGGCCTATGAAATGTTATCGGGATGGAGCACTCATGGTCGTCTCTCATGTCCGTATTTATGGACCGCACTAAGGCTTTCCATTTGAAACACGGGGGCAAATCGTGCTTCTTCGATTGTCATCGATAAATTCTACCGAAGGATCATCCGTACCGGAGGAACAAAAATATTTTTTGTATGGGCGTTGTGGAGAAGGCAAATCCACCGCCAAGGTTGTAACGACCCGTTCCGCTCAAGCGGACTGCCAATTCAAACGACAAAAGTTCAATGTGTCGACCCGCTTTACTTCAGCGAGAATACTCGTTTGAGGTAAGAGGATTTTCAGACTTGGTTCTTCAGGAGTTTCGACTTAGGCTTTCAGAGGCTCGCTTGGAGTATCGCTCGACCGAGGCAAATTATCGCTAAGGTGGGGGGCTACGGTGAACTTGTCTTTGCTTAGCCAGCACACTTAAAATATGGACGTATAATGCTAGTCGCTAGGTGAATCACCCCTTTCATGCTAATAAGAATACAACGCACCTAGCTAAGAAAATAATCCCAACTTGTATTGCTTGTGTTAGAACATGGAAATAAAACATTGCTTATAATCAGACCCTTGCATGCTACCTTTTCCTTATGCAACTAGACTCCGCTATGCCTCGAGTAGAACGATACATGTATACTTTATCGTGCATTGTTCACTTGCTACACTGCACGACCCTAGATTATGTTGCCCGGTAAGTCCCTTTACGGTTTCACTTCTCGGCTTAACTTCGGACCCAAACCAAGGTGAATGCTTAAGTTTTCTTATGAATGCAATACTTGCCTGCTTTTATGTCAACTTGTAATGTTGCCTCAATTCAATGTTTGCCACACGAAATTATGCCACAAATCAAGTAAACACTATTCGTATCGTGCATGCATTCGAGTTAACCAGAAGACTATCAAATAGCTCTTCTGTGCAAAATAAACCTGCAAGTATCCGGGACCGTTAGGTCGCCAAGGCAGTCCCCGTACCAGGGGTATGCATCAAGGCAAGTTGAATAATGAATGAGAATCATGTCAAGTTTACACCTGAATGATAATCATATCAAGTTTACACCTGAATGATAATCATGTCAAGTTTACATCTGAAGAGAATCATGTCAAGCAAGAATCACAGCTCGTGGAGCAAATCTCGTTCAGAACAAGAACTATGGATTATCATGTCAAGTTATGGAATTGGAAGACCAATACTGCATGTCGTGGACAACTTGGAATCAAGGGGGATCTTCAGATCTCGTTCCACGGACGGTCTTCGGGGCACCGGGGCCGATCCGATCCGGATGGAACTATCGAATAATCTCTGACTGGACAGGATGGATGGAAGCGACACACTTACCTCCGTTATCTGTGCTCTGAGACTATTAATCAGTCCTTTATGGCTATGCCAACGACAATTGTTCATATAGATAAGTCATCCTCGCCTAGCGGCAATCCGTGTGCAAGTCATTGCATCGCATCAAGAATAATCTGAAACACCTGGACGATCATGGTATAATAACACTTGTGCATAAAGAGCACTTGAACATCTTATGCAACATACCTGAGTAATCCTTATAACTCGTGCATCCGAAACATAATCTCGCTCACAACACTTGTGTTTTGTATATGCTATTGCCCTGGATTCATTATATATGTTGCTTGGCTTGAATTAACTTGGTTTGCCTTGGACAGGAAAGGACAACTGGTAAGTTGGTAAGTCTCGCCGTGTTCCCTCTTACATCGCACGATGTACTGCCACACGAGTTAGGCTTTTCATATATGCCATAAAGCTGATCCTAAGGCAAAACTAGAAAGATAACTTAATAGATGGTGCAAGAACCTATTGAACGTGTTTGGATTTGTCGAGCGGGCGAGTAACCTCCCCACCAGTGCATTCATGTACTGATAATCCATCAGATTGCTTGCAGGGTGCGGAAGAACCTCGTTCGGTGTGGATGCCTCCTTCGTGCGTACTAAGACGTGGAGTTCACTCTGAAGCCTTGGAGCGTTGCGATTCAGAACTGAAGTACGTATACAAGACATAATGCTGGAACATTGCCTATGCATCATTCCATAAATATAGCCACTTGGCACGCTTTTACTGTTTCAGAGAGAGAGGCTTAAGCGACTTGTAATCTCGGCCTAGCGCCGCCTGTAACACTTATTCAATATCAATAAAGAGTTTGTTTTACTTTTACTTGTGCTATTCAATGCTTCCGCTATTGATGACTCAGAGAACTTGTTACCAATCACTTATGCGTTTATAATTCCGTTGTACTCGGATAATCTGTGCGATTCGGTGGCTTAGACCTCTTACCGCTAGCCAGAACCACGGCCTTGCACGGGCGCGGCTTTCGCTTGTGCGGCATCACGCCCGGATGGGTCAAGAGATCGTCCCGCGGGAGCGCTGGCGCGGTGATTCTCGCCTAGCGGGGACGACCGATTAGCCTACGGGAGATCGGGGCATGACAGATTGGTATCAGAGCTTGGCTATACGCCTTTGGACTTTGTTTCGATTCTCTCAGTTTCGAAAGCTCATTCGTGGGTTATGTGCACTCTCTCTCTCAATGTCCCAAACCAACAATGAGTCTAAATGCTTTCAAAAAGTGCATGTAAAGAATGTGATTGCTTGTACGACATTGTGCTATGTTTGGCCTTTGTGCCGACCTGTATTAGACCCTTGGGATTTGACTCGGGCTAGAATCGCGACTTATGTGCAAACCCGAAATGCCTATATGTGATTATCCAACCGGTTAGTGTACGGAATCGAATATTATCCCAAACAATTATCTTTGTACACAGTCTTTCGGCTAAGTTGTGTTGAGTATCGCACGCCAAGACCATTTTTGGTGCAAGCTAAAGTTGCAACGAGTTTGGGATATCGTTCAGGAATAAGACAAGTCAGACTTAGAATGCCAACCGATAGAACATTCTCGGATTTATCGCTTAGGCGAACATAAAGAATCGTGCTTGGATTTTAGAAAATAGCTCGAACGATATTCCGTATTGGAAGATACAAATCGATTGAGGATTTAAATTAGATGACTCAATTCCGAGTGGTATATGGATCAATTAGAAATGTCCAAACGGATTTATAAGGTCTCGTACGATAATCAGATTGAACGAATTTGAGAATGTCTTGAACCAAATGATAAGGCTTATATCGAATTGGGATTCACGAAAATGGAAATGGAAATCGATATCTTGGTTAAGGAAACTTGGTAGAAACTTGGAAAATCATGCAAGAGATTTTGGATTAAAATAAACGGATTGAACTTGAATGCAATATCGCTTGAATAAGAAGTTAGCCCAAAAAGGAATATTGTGTTTTGATGGAAGTGTAAGAGATAACGGATCTGGCTTAAAGTTTGGAAGAACGATCTTGAAATCAAGTTTGAAACGATAACCTTCGAAATTAGTCCCAACGAAAATGATTGTCCTGCGGGAGCGCCGACGGGGTGATTTCACGTACGGTGGGGATGATCGAACTCACGGGAACATGTTCGATGATTATTCCAAATGAACTCGATGAATAGAACGTATCAAAAATATGGAATAGACTTGTGCTTGAATATTTGAAACTAGTTGCTTGAGGAATGTTAGAAGTAGACTATGAAATTACCGAACGGTAACATCAAAGTTGGATGATTTTGCTAGATGTATAATAATCACTACATGAATGGACATGACTCTATGGATATATAACTTGGATGGAGTAAAGAAAAATGATAAGGTGTCTCGATCGTGCCAAAAATAACCATAACGTTCAAATGTTCTTGTCTTGTGCGAGCGTAACTCTATGCTCGTACATGCGTCACGCTCGGGTTATGACGATTATCCAGCATAAGCGTTGGCGTGGTGATCTCACGTCCAACGAGGGTGATCGAACTTGCGGAAGACCAGAGCATGACAATTTAAGGATCGTCTTGACCTTTGGTTCGACACGATAAGACAAATTTGGAATACAAGTGATCGAAAATATTTCGAGGATAAGTTAGCCTAGAACCTGAAGTAAATCACGCTTGATGGTTTCGTGAACGGATACATAAATCAGGTTGGACGACTTGGAGTTATAAATAAAGGTTTAGAATCGAATTGTGGCTTGGTGGTCTAGACTTGAAATGGACAGGGATTATATCAAAACATGTTTGAAGAGATAGACTATGCAAATCACTAGGCTTGTCCTGCATCTTCGATATCGTAGATTTTACTGAACGGACTCGAACCCGCATGCAAAATGAGCATGTCATTGAGTGTAGGAAAAATCTGTGCTCGATGTTTAGAAATCTGAGTGAAACGAGCTTGGGTAGAATACCCCGTGCAAATGAACAATAGTTTGACCCTAGAAAATTGGGGCGAGCATCGTGCGACGAATTTGTATGATGAATCGCGTGCTTGCACTTGTACCTATGACCTTGTGAGCTGACCTATCAATTAGGCAGACGACCCCGTGCCGAGTGAATGAACCTGTGTTACTAACTTTAGTATATTGCTTGAACAAGCTATAGAACTGGGACAGCAGGACTTAGAGTTAGACTGGGAACGGTAACGTGAGCTATGTTGACCCGAACGAATGAACGCTAGTCGGTAAACTGAAGAGATTGTGCTTAACGGTAGTGCAAAATGCTTGAATTAGGTTGGAATGAAAATAACTTGGAATTTGATTGACCCTGTCGAAAGTAACCTTGTGATTCACAAAAGAGAACCGTTGAGATTTTTGCAAGTAGCTTGTCCGATTTTACTATATCTAAGTTTGGTTGATTGCATATGTTTGAGGGACGCCTTGAACGTGTGCATGACCCAAGACTCAATGATATATGAAACTTGAGTGCTAAGACTTCGCTATCGCTAAGTTGGTTGACATGCATATGTTTGAAGGACGCTTGAATATGTGCACGATCCAGACTCGCGATATGCTGATCTCAACGCTAGTACAAATGAATATCTGCCTGAACAAGTATAACGACTTGTATAAGTTTACCTCAGCCTTAGATTGCTATTCATGATGGATTAAAATGGACCTTGTGTTAAGCAATATGTCCCGCGCTAAGGCGCAAATGAGACCGACTCGGCATACACGCAACACGACGTAAGAAACGAGTAGAAGATTATATTCTAACAGATTTAGTGGTACCGATTGCTACGCTTGGGATATATTCGAAAATGCGATAGAATGGCCTGCGCTCAGGAAGTCTCGAGGGCGAGACTTTTTCTGAGTGGCGTATAATGTAATGACCCGTTCCGCTCAAGCGGACTGCCGATTCAAACGACAAAAGTGCAATGTTTCGACCCGCTTGGCTTCAGCAAGAATACTCGTTTGAGGCAAGAGGATTTTCAGACTTGGTTCTTCAGGAGTTCCGGCTTAGGCTTTCAGAGGCTCGCTCGGAGTATCGCTCGACTGAGGCGAATCATCGCTAAGGTGGGTGGCTACGGTGAACTTGTCTTTGCTTAGCTAGCATACTTAAAATATGGACGTTCATGCTAGTTGCTAGGTGAATCACCCCTTCCATGCTAATAAGAATACAATGCACCTAGCTAAGGAAATAATCTCAACTTGTATTACTTGCATAGAAATAAAATATTGCTTATAATCAGACCCTTGCATGCTACATTTGCCTTGTGCAATTAGAATCTGGTATGCCTCGAGTAGAACGATACATGTATACTTTGTAGCGCACCGTTCACTTGCTATACTGCACGACCCTAGATTATGTCACCCGGTAAGTCCCTTTACGGTTTTACTTCTCGGCTTACCTTCGGACCCGAGCCAAGGTGAATGCTTAAGTTTTCTTATGAATGCAATGCTTGCCTGCTTATATGTTAACTTGTAATGTTGCCTCGATTCAATGTTTGCCATACGAAATTATGCCATAAATCAAGTAAATGCTATCTGTATCATGCATGAATTTGAGTTAACTAGAAGACTATCAAATAGCTCTTCTGTGCAAAATGAACCTGCAAGTATCCGGGACCGTTAGGTCGCCAAGGCAGTCCCCGTACCAGGGGTATGCATCAAGGTAAGTTGAATACTGAACGAGAATCATGTCAAGTTTATACCTGAATGATAATCATGTCAAGTTTACACCTGAATGATAATCATGTCAAGTTTACATCTGAAGAGAATCATGTCAAGCAAGAATCACATCTCATGGAGCAAATCTCGTTCAGAACAAGAACTATGGATTATCATGTTAAGTTATGGAATTGGAAGACCAAGACTGTGTGTCGTGGACAACTTAGAATCAAGGGGGATCTTCAGATCTCGTTCCACGGGCGGTCTCCGGGGCACCAGGGCCGATCCGATCCGGATGGAACTATCGAATAATCTCTGACTGGACGAGATGGATGGAAGCGACACACGTACCTCCGTCATCTGCGCTCCGAGACTATTAATCGATCCTTATGGCTATGCCAGCGACAATTGTTCATATAAATAAGTCATCCTCGCCTAGCTGCAATTCGCGTGCGAGTCATTGCATCACATCGAGAATAATCTGAAACACCCGAACGATCATGGTATAATGAAACTTGTGCATAAAGAGCACTTGAACATCTTATGCAATATACCTAAGTAATACTCATAACTCGTGCATCCGAAACATAATCTCGCGCACAACACTTGTGTTTTGCATATGCTATTGCCCTGGATTCATTATATATGTTGCTTGGCTTGAATTAACTTGGTTTGCCTTGGATAGGGAAGGACAAATGGTAAGTTGGTAAGTCTCGTCGTATTTTCTCTCACATCGTATGGCGCACTGCCACACGAGTTAGGCTTTTCATATATGCCATAAAACTGATCCTAAGGCAAAACTAGAAAGATAACTTAATAGATGGTGCACGGAACCTATTGAACATGTTTAGATTTATCGAACGGACGAGTAGCCTCCCCACCAGTGCATTCATGTACTGATAACCCACCAGATTGCTTGCAGGGTGCGGGAGAACCTCGTTCGGTGCGGATGCCTCCTTCGTACGTGCTAAGGCGTGGAGTTCACTCTGAAGCCTTGGAGCATTGCGATTCAGAACTGAAGTACGTATGTAGGACATAATATTGGAACATCGCATATGTATCATTCCATAAATGTAGCCACTTGGCACGCTTTTACTGTTTCAGAGAGAGAGGCTTGAGCGACTTGTAATCTCGGCCTAGCGCCACCTGTAACACTTATTCAATATCAATAAAGAGTTTATTTTACTTCTACTTGTGCTATTCAATGCTTTCGATATTGACGACTCAGTAAACATGTTACCAATCACTTATGCGTTTATAATTCCGCTGCACTCGGACAATCTGTGCGACTCAGTGGCTTAGACCTCTTACCGCCAGCCAGAACCACGGTCTTGCAAGGGCGCGACTTCCGCTCGTACGGCATCACGCCCGAATGGGTCAAGTGATCGTCCCACGAGAGGGCTGGCGTGGTGATTCTCGCCTAGCGGGGATGGCCGATTAGCTTACGGGAGATCGGGGCGTGACAAAGGTGGCCCGGATACACGATATGGGAAGAGGTGTCACGCCCCAGTCCCAAAAATACGTAGGACTAGGACACGTAAGCATGCCAGCCGCATGGATATGGCAACTCCAATATATGGAAACCAAATCCACACGTACGCTGTAATATGAATATCAAATCCACAAGTGGTATAAACATATGTCATAAGTCACAGGGTATAATCTAGATCTCATCCACGAAAATCAAATATGAATAAAATAACCAATGTCTATGAAACTAGATCTCAATAAGGAGTATCTAAGGATGATAGTTGGATGAAAACAAATCCACTACCAACTCAAATGAGAAAGTAAATACAATATAAGTACAACACCATTAAACAATATAAGTACCAGCTATCAATCACGGCTCGAGAGAAGACGTCCATGAAGCATCTATAGCCATCCAAATCTGTGCTCCTGCAAATACTCAAGAACAGGTACACCTGGCAGCAGACCAGGTCCTCAGAGGGACGTAACAAGATACAGAAAATACGAGCCAACTTGAATACAGTAGACATGCATATAATTTGAAAATAAATAAGTACGCTGTACAAGACAATCTATATGAATGCAAATGAGGACAACTTTTCGACGTATGGGCAAGGGTAGCCTACTCGATCTAATCCTCACAACCTCACGCTCGTCAGTGGACATCATCAGCCATCATACCTCGGGGGTAGCGACCCTCGGACTCCATCAATCGACATACCTCGGGGGTAGCGACCATCGGACACGACCCACCATAGTGCGTGCTAGTGACTACGGTGTTACCAGAGTGGTTAAAAGCCCATACGCCTAATGATTGTCCTCTATGATACTAAGTGTCAAGTGTGTGTCAACATATCTAATATATAGTAATGACTGAAGGAACTACACATGCAATAAATAAACAGAATGAAATAATTATACAGAAATATACTAAGCATGTAAAATACTGTAAACAACTTGGCAAGGTATCTTGCCTGGGGTCCTGCTGCTGGTATGAATCAGAGTCCAAGTCACAGTCCAAATAGCCTATGTATTACAAATTCATCACGTCAAAAGATAATTTATTTTAATTTATTTAATTCTGTAATAATTACTCTAAAATCCTATTTTAATCTTATTATTCTGATTTTTAGGTTAATGCCTAAATTTTGTCCAAAGGAATTGAATTTTATCGACTCAAGACTCATGGCACGCAAATCGAGGCGATCTGTTGACCGAAAAGTCAACTGACACAAACTTGACTATCATGCATGAATTCCTGTAGATTTCAGCGTCAAAAATATGCTGGAATTTATGGCTCGTCCAAATTCAAATTTGTTTGGAAATTATGGCACATACAAGTTTCGTATCGTGCACCGATGGTTAAATTTTACCCTAGAAGTTCTACAGAATTAAAAATATAAAAATACTTCGAAATAAATTCTGGAAAAAACATATGTCAATGATCTCGACATTATCTTTCCGAAACTTTAAACGGTTCATGATTCTGATTCCTGGTTCTCCCGGAATCACGAAAACATCGAAACACGTCTATTTTCGGACATGCTGTGTTCTATGAATTTTCCAGAATTTAATAATAATAATTTCATAAAACAAATTATATAATCAGAAAGCTAACCTCAATATCTTTCTAACACAAAAAACTAGGCCTCATTTGGAGTCCGGAGCTATGCGCAATGGCTTCTGGAAGATGAAGGAACCCTAGATGGCAATTCTCCAAAATTCGGCTGAAGAAAAACCCTAGAAATAAACTTAAATTAATATATATAGAGAGGAGAGAGAAAGCAGTCGCGGCTCAGATCTTGACACGTGGCAGCCATCCAACGCTGCCCGCCCCGCAGTCACTGACAGGCGGGCCCGGCACTGTTTGCTGCGGGCGGCTGACAGGTGGGCCCCCTGTTTGCTGACTGGGCAGAAATAATTTCTTTTTGGGTTTTCTTTTTCAGAAAATAGTTTTTAATTCAGTTTTTGATAATTAACTCAAAATAAATGCTAAAAATAATCAAAAAATTACCAAAAAATTATAGAAAATATATTTTATTATTTAGAACCTAAAATAAAAGTTTGGGATATTTTTATTTAAGTTTGAACATAAAATAAATTTTTTAAAGTCCTAGAAAATTAGTGTTACTAGTTTTTAATTAACTAAAAATTATGAAAAAATCTCAATAATCTAAAATAGACTAAAATAATTCTAAATAAATATTTATATAAGTAAATATACTAAAAAAAATTATTTTCTAATTAACTAAGAGAATATTCTAAATAAATTTAACATCTATAATAAATATAATAATATAAAATATACATAAAATACCTATTTTGGGTGAGGGAGTTTACAAGAGGTAAAATTTTTACTAAGTGCTATCGAAGAGCTTGCTAAGGGTTACAAGTGTGACGGATTTGGTCACATCCATAACTGGACGAAGAGGTATATATTCTGGGATCTTCCATATTGGAGCACCAATCTGATCAGACATAACCTTGATGTCATGCATATCGAAAAGAGTATATTTGATAACATAATTAATATTGTAATGGAGGTAAAGGGGAAGACGAAAGATAATCCGGAGGCCAGGTTGGACTTAGAAGAAATATGTAGATGTCCTGCGTTGCATTTGATAGAGGGGGAAATTGAAAGTTAAAGCAGCCTAAGTTAATTTTCTCACTGGAGAAGGAGGATAAACGGAGACTTTGTAGGTGGATTCATGGTCTAAAATTTTCAGACGGGTACGTGTCAAACTTGAGAAGATACGTCGACCTCAAGGAGAACAAACTGGCGGGTATGAAGAGCCACGATTGTCACGTATTCATGGAGAGGTTAATTCCGATTGCATTTTGAGAATTCTTACCGCAGGTCATTTGGGATCCATTGACAGAGCTCAGCATATTCTTCAGAGATCTTTGTTCTACTAAGTTGCTCGTCGATCATCTAGAAAAGCAAGAGAAGGACATTGCGGTAACACTGTGCAAGCTCGAGAAGGTGTTTTCTCCTGGATTTTTTGACTCTATGCGACTCTATGGAGCATTTGCCAATTCATCTTTTCTATGAGGCACTTGTTGATGGTCCTGTCGGTTATCGATGGATGTACCCCTTCGAGCGGCATCTGAATAACCTAAAAAGAAAGGTGAAAAACAAGGCACGAGTTGAGGGCTCTATTTGTGAAGCTTATGTTCTTGAGGAGATTATAAACTTTTGCTCAACGTATTTCAAACCTCATGTTGCTACTAATAGAACGAGAGCTCTGAAAAATGACGACGAATATCAGGAATATAATAATACAATACTGAAAGTATTCAATGCGTCCGGAAAGCCTTCGGAGAAAATGAAGAAGAAATATTTGAATGACGACGACCTAAGGGCTGCTCAGTTGTTTATATTACTCAATTACGACGAGGATGAAGTGGAGAAGCTAAAGGGGTAAGTAATTAATACGTCCTCGTTTATGTCATCTCAATGTAATATTATAAGCTACTATTATGCTACTAATCAGTGGTTGCTTCATTGTTTTTCAGCACATATAATGATGAGCTGAGGTCGGTTAGACCCTACATAACAGACGAAGAAGTAGAATAAGAAATGAGACACGATTTTCCTTCTTGGTTGAGCGTATATGTAAGGAGCTTGATAATTACTTTTTCTGTATGCACTTGCACAATAAATAACTTACTATCGCTACTTTGGTATTTAGATTGATCGTCTAATAACACCCGAGACTGAATCTATTAGAACTCTAGCCAAGGGACCAATTACTGCCGTTAAAATATGGCCAAGTTACTGTGTAAATGGGTTTAGGTTCAAGTCAAAAAATACTCCGATCAGAGACAGCTTTCTGGATCTTTATTCCACAAAAAATAGTTATTTGTGTACCAAATCTTCGAACTACAAAGACGTCGATCCAGGCATTAATTTCTTTGCATCTTACGAGAGATTGTGGAGTTGACATATAATTATGGCACAGAACCTGTTTAGATCGTGCTATTCAAGTGTGAATGGTTCAATCCGATTCAAGATCAAGATTGAAAAATTGACAAGCATGGTCTTGTGGATATAAACTACAAGCGTAGATATCAAGGCTACGAACCATTTGTCCTATCAAGTCAGGCTCAACTCATGTACTTCATAACTTATCCTAGACGGGGGACAATGAGGTCAGATTTATGGGCAGTATGCAAGACTAAAGCTAGAAATACCTTTGACGTTGATGAAATAGCTTATCAGGAGGACGAGCTACCTTTTATAACAGATATTGTAGATGTGGACTCAACGGAAGTTACTCATTACACGACTAATAATGTAGAAGATATAGAATTATCTGAAGAGGAAGAGGAAGACAAAGTAGATGAAAGTGAAGATGAGGAGGAAGAGGAAGAGGTGGACGAGGAAGGCGAACAAGATAAATTTTCTGAAGATGATTGAAAATAAAATATTTTGCCTGTAGAATGTACTATATTTTGACTGTAGAATGTACTATTTTGACTAAGATATGTATTATATTTTGACTGTTGAATGTACTATCTATTTAGACTTGTGACGCCACCAGTTATTTACTGTGTAATTCTATGAATGTTGTGAGATATGCATAACATTTTGACTGTAGAATGTACTATATTTTGTGTATTTCTTTATTCATCATATGTTGTTATCAGGTATGACAGGATGACATGGAGCGTTCGGCAGGTCCCGAGGTAGACGTAGTGATCCTCCGCTACTGCCTACTGTTGGTTCTGGATCCTCATCGCCTAGTACTCCAGTATATCGACCAGTCACATCTCCGACTACAATGACGTTACCTGGTAGCACTCCTGGGATGAGTAGTTCCAGGCCTGATAGTACTCCCTCGTCTACCGTTCCTCCTACTGACGGGACCATGGAGACAGATGAGCATATAGAGGAGGTCGAGCCGACGTCGTTCCAACATCAACTAGATCCTCCATGTGCACCTCCGGAGGAGACGAGGACAGAGATTTGGGCTGACGGTACAAAGTAAGTCAATTAGATGGTTTAACATCATATATATCGTGTATTTCTTTATTCATCATATATTGACTTTTTTGATAAAAATAATTATCTCTGTATAGATATCGTCCCTCGTCGGTACCGGGACGCCTGGGCCTCTTTTTGAGGAACAACTATGGTGGCCCTTGGATCAACTACTCTGATGCTCCGGAGGAGAGAAAGGCGTTCTGGTTTGCGTACTTCAAGGTAAAAGTATATTATATCAATCATCTAATTTATGGATATTATATAACTTACTAAATTACTTATTATAGCAAACGTATTTCTATCTACCGCACCTGGTCGAGTTGATCGAGCAGATATTTCCTGCCGTTGCCGCCAAGCTGATCCGTGATGCTCTGGATGACCAGAAGGCTCATGATCACGAAGGAAAACCAATCCAAGGTTGGATCACTCCTGAGCAGTGGACTGCGATAAGGGCTAGATTCGACGATCCGAGGTACAAGGAAAGGTCTGAGAAGGCCAAGGCGGCTAGGCAGAAGGCGTCAAAGTGGTGTGGTGGCTCGATTCCGATGATTGAACATTTTCGTCGTTTGATATGTTTTTATTTCAGATATTTTTTTAACACAAGTACGATAAAATGGTAGTAGGATAAAATGTTTAATTTTAGTACTAAATAATATATTTTTAACAGGTACAGAGGGGTGATGATGCAAACATGGTGACCGTCTTCCTGGCCACCCATCGATAGGGCAGAAATCATATTGATGAGAGGGCATCGCCGACCTATGTAAGTATTACTTTACTTTGCGTTAATTTTAATATAACTTAGGCAATTATCGAGTATCCAAACTTTTCTAGGCCGAGTATCTTAGGCTGCGTGAGCGGGCGACTGCTAGTGCACCTACAGTGGAAGAGGCTGGTACTTCCTTGTAGCCCTCTCCAGCTCCATCGGCGGACGAGCTGTGGGTGACCGCTGCTGGTGGTCTCCAAAGGGGTAAGTACTACGGTATGGGATCCTATGGCACCCTTGTTGCGACGCAGTCATCTAGGGCCTCCATGACAAGTGCGCATTCCCCACAGCCATCTCAGTCGTCGGCCCGAGTCTAGAAGACCATTGATTGTTAGATTGCGTCTCTCCGTGACGAGTTACTACGAAGGATGGAGGAGCAGCCCCTGTCCTAGCCGTAGGCGGACGATGCAATGTTCATCGCACGATTTGATATGCTCGAGCGCAGCATCATGGAGCTCCGGGATATGACAGCTGATCTTAGAGCGTCGACAGAGCGCAGCGTGACAAAGCTGCAGGCATCACAGCTGTCCATGGGTGAGAGGCTGACGATGATGCAGGATTCAATGGTTCATAGTTGTACGAGTATGTTATCTACCATGGATTCATACAACCATCGATTAGCAGAGTTGGAGCAGATACGTCCTCCTGGTGCGCCTTCATCGACACAAACTCCACCGACGTCACTGCCTTCTCCATCGACATCGGTGTCGATTTTACGAAAGTAGTATGATCTGTTCTTATCCCTAATGCGCGTCGGTGGTCATCCTCCTGCATATCCGCAGTAGTCCTAGTTAGTACTGTTTATTGATTGTTTGTGTTTCAGACCTATGATATTTGGTCATTTATGAATTTTTTTATTTTTTAGCCATTCAGACATTATTTCTTGTATTCTTTTGGATGAGGCTTTCAGACTCAGTTGTGTGGATATTTGTTGTATTTTTATGACGAGATTTTCTTTTGACCCAGTTTGTAATCTCAATATTTTATTTTCTTCAAATTTTATTATATTATTCATATTAAATGTATGTTAATTTATCGGTGTTGAGTGTTTAATCGAAGGGGGTCGACGAACCCAACAAATTTAACGGAGGGTTGCTCCGGGTCTATTTGTACAAATTATGAATTCATAAACTGCAGGAAGAATGGTTTGGAAATAATTCAATATTTATTTTCACTGTATCTTTAGCAATGTTTTTAGCGATATTTTGTGACATTTAGCGACGTTTATATACGTCGCTATCCACGTCGCTGTCCGTCGCAAATATGCTGACATGGTAGTATTGCCAGGTCAATATAACATCGCTAAATGAGTCACACAACGTTGCTAAAAAGAAAAAACTTAGCGACATATAGCGACAAACAACACGTCACTAATTTAGCAACGTTGCGTCGCTACACGTCGCTAATATAGCGACGCATTTACTTCGCTAGAAAATGTCGGTATAGCGACGTTTTGCGATATTTTTTTGGTCAGCGATTAGCTTAAAGGCGACTTCAACTTAACGTCGCTACAAACATCGCTAAAATTATTTAGCGACATTTTTTGGCCATTTAGCGACGTTTTATGACGTCGCTAATTTGATTTATTCTTGTAGTGAATGTCTCAAAGGACTACCCATTGTTCCTGATATTCTCTGAGTCAATGATCATCCCTTGAACCAATAACTAGATGCCTACTAGATTTATCTTTGAACTAATAGCATAAAACTAAATGATAGGATTACTAAGACACAATGTCAGAATGTCTTCAAGCCCATCTTGATTGTTGTATCCTATACCAGCTGGCGCTTAACGCCTTTGGTGAACGGATTGGCCAGATTTTTCTGGCTTCGAACATTAATCACGACAATGACTCCAGTCTATCATTCACTGCCTTGTGCCTTAGTCGCACAGTCCTCTTTTTTCCATTGAAGAGATCATTTAATAATACCGCTGCAATTGCTTGGTTGTCGCAGTAAATCGGTATCGCCAGAATCTGCACACCCACCATTGGAAGATCATACATGAGCTCCCGACCCACTCTGCTTCATCTGCCGTAGCTGTCAGTGCATAGAACTCAGATTCCATCAAGAAATGATAGAGCATTGTCTGTTTCTTCGACTTTTACGATATAGCAGCTCCACCCATGAAGAAGACGTATCCTCCTGTAGACCTTTCTCTCTCTACTTCTGAACACCAGCTTGCATCACTGAAGTCTTCCACTACTGTCGGATAACCGTTGTAGTACAGTACATACTTCTGATTCTTTTTGAGATATCTTATCACTTTCTTCACAGCTTTTCAGTGCTCCACTCCTAGATTGCTCGTGAACCGACTCATCATCCCCATGACGAAAGCTATGTCAGGCTTAGTGGCAGTTGTTTCATACATCAAACTCCCGATGACGCTTGAGTACTCCAGCTGCCTGACACTTTCTCTTGGATTTGGCTTCAGCTTCTTGTCACACCTGTACGGAGTATCGATCCCTGAAAAATCCTGATATCCATAGCGTGTGAACATCTTCTCAATATAATAAGACTGTGGCAGTGCTACTCCGGTATCTGTCCGGATGATCTTTATCCCCAGGATAATATCAGCTTCCCCTAAGTCCTTTATACTGAACTTAGATGAGAGAAACTTCTTTGTCTCAGTGACACGTGCTAGATCCGTACCCAGGATTAGCATGCCGTCCACGTATAGACAAACGATGACTCCTCTTCCGTCAGCGAACTTAGTGTAAACATACTTGTCCATTTTACTGACTCCGTAGCCGTTTGATCTTATAACTTTATCAAACTTCTCGTGCCACATCTTGGGAGCTTGCTTCAGACCGTGTAATAATTTTACCATCTTGCAGACTTTGTCTTTAAGCCCTTTGATGACAAATCCTTCCGGTTGTTGCATGTAAATCTCTTTGGTCAATTTTTCATTCAGGAATGATGTCTTAACATCCATCTGATGAATAACTAGCTTATAAATTGTACTTAGAGAAATTAATATCCTGACGGTCTTCATTCGTATTACTGGAGCATATGTGTCAAAGTAGTCGATCCCCTGCTTCTGAGAAAATCCCTTAGCAACCAGTCTTGACTTGAACTTGTCAATAGTTCCATCGGCCTTCATCTTTTTCTTGAAGATCCACTGACATCCGATCAGTTTTGATTCTTTAGGTAGATCTATCAACACCCAAGTCTTGTTGGAGGTTATTAAATCATACTCATCATTGATAGCCTTATTCCAGAAGACAACATCTCTGGTTTTCAGTGCCTCATCATAGGTAAGCGGATCTACTTCCACATGATAGATGACGAAATTATCTCCAAAGTCCTTGTGTCTCCTTACTCGCTTAGACACCGGCTCCGCGAGTTCTGGTTCAAACATTGTCGTTGTAATAATAACTTTTTCTTGGACTACATCTTTATTGGAAGTGTTGCTCTCCTGTGCACTCACAATATTCTCCGGAATGTCCACGATAAGAATGTTTTTGTATATTGCAAACTTATTTTCAAAGAATTCTACGTCGCAAGATTCGATGATATGGTTTAACTCAATATCAAGAAACCTCCGAGCATCACTATTTTCAGTATATCTCAGGAAGATGGTCTTTGTAGTCCTCATACCCAGATTCTGAATCTTCAAGTCCGGAAGCTTCACATACACCATGCACCCCCACACTCGAATGATATTCAAGTTGGGTCTGACTTTGAACCAGACTTCATGAGGAGTGACATCGGAAGTTGCGTACGACACTCTGTTCAGAATAAACGTAGCTATAAGTACAGCTTCTCCTCAGAAGCAGTTTGGAAGACCTGTAGTTAATAGCATTGAGTTTATCATCCCTGCCTACGTCTTGTTCTTCCTTTCAACTACTATATTTGATTGAGAAGAATATGGAACAGTTGTCTCATTGACAATTCTATGTTCTTTGCATAACGATACGAATTTAATAGACATATACTCTCCACCTCGATCACTTCTGAGTCTCTTGAGTTATTTTCCTGTTTGACGTTCAACCTCAGTCCTGAACTCCTTGAACTTCTCGAATGCTTCATCTTTTGACTTGAGCAGATAAACGAATGCATACTATTAGTCGTCGTCGATGAATATAATAAAATACTTCATCATGGCCTTTGTGGAGAACTGTTTGAAGTCACAGATATGTGAGTGCACCAATTCCAGAAGATCTGTGCTTCAGTTAACCCATTTGAACAGTTTTCTTGTGATCTTTGTATGTGCACAGACCTCACAATTCTCCACCTCCTTACCCCCCATATTTGGAGGTAAGCCCTAGACTATACATCTTGTTTATTCTTTTATAATGAACATGTCCTAGTCTATTATGCCATAACTCAAGAGAATAACCAGAAGAAGAGACTGCATTAATGTTGTTTGTAGGAGTTACAAGATGAATTTTGAACATCCCTTCGGTACAAAATGCTTTTTCGAAGTATGTTCCTTTGTATGTCATCACCATCTGTCCAACATTGAAGTCCATCCTCAAGCCTGCATTGCAGAGCAGAAATTCTGAGACTAGATTCTTGGCTATTACCGATACGTGCTTCACATCCTGAAACGTCAGTGACTTCCCCGAAGTAAGATTCAGTACCACCATTCCGGTCCCAAGTACTTCAGCTTGTGCCTGGTTTTTTACAATGACCTTCTCAGTTGTAGGCTTGTAGGTGGTAAACAACTCCTTCTTCGAGCAAACATGGCAGAATGCGCCAGTATCTATCCACCAGTCAGTGTCAACACCAGCCTTCACAACCTGCATAATCATAATAATCTTGTTAGGCTTAAATTGCTCTGTTTGTTTGGGTTTAGATCTACAATCTCTCCGGTAGTGGCCCTTCTTGCCACAGTTGAAGCAAGTCATTTCTGACTTGGGCTTTGGCTTCGACTTGAACAAAGCCGACTTCACCTTGAGAAGGCTGAAGTCCTCCTTCTTGTATTGAGAAGCCTTCTACTTCCCTTTGGAGTCACCCGCATGCACCAAGTTGGATTTTACCAACTGCTTAGACAATGTGTCCACTTTGTTTTGGGCCATCAACTCATCTTTAACATGGATATTGTGCAGTAGTTGATCAAGGCTAATTTGTATTTTTTTTTATGTGTATGTTCGAGATAAAATTGCTCCATCTAGGCGGGAGCTTGGCCACAATACCCCCTACAGCAAATGCGTCGTTTAAGGGCATGCCATCATCCTTAAGTTTTTTATGTAACTTGAGAAACTCCTTGACTTGAGTCAACATAGTCTTATCATCTTCAAATCGTATATTACAGACCTTTTTAGTCACATGTATCTTATTGCGGTTCTCATCCGTCTTGTAATGCTTGTCTAGAGACTCCCAAACGACCTTAACATGGTTTGTCTTGCTGTATGACTCCGCCAGAGTATCCTCCATGGAGTTCTGAATCAGCAGTTTGCAAAGGTTATTGTCTCTTCTTCACTTGTTCTACTTTGCAGTTGCAGTAGCAACTGTCCGAATAGTAGCATCATCACCGTCTGGAACAACCAGCTCTGGTTCTGTCAGAACGTTGTCTACCTTTGCAAGTTGAAGATTAAGACAGACGTTCCTCTTCCAAGCGTTGTAATGATCCCCGTCAAACTTCTCAAGTTTGTTAAAACTTGTATCTAGAAGTTTCGCACAGTTGTTCTCCATTTTTCTCGGATCTTACTTTGAGATTGTTATTCCGGAGGCTAAATCAACGATATTGGAAAACCGCGTGGTCGAGATCAGAGGTTCACACAAAATTTTTCACTCTGACTATTCTCGATCTCCACGAAGAACTATATATAAGGATCCTGTTACAACCTGCTGATACAACAATAACCAGAAAATGAACCTCTCGTTCTTTCTTGCAATCACAGTTACAGATGGATAGAACAGAGTTATAACTTACAGAAGAGAGGAGGAGGAAGAAGAAGAGACTTTGCTTGCTGGGGTGATAAAGATCATCGTTGCTCAAAGCAAGATTCGTCCCCACGCGATATGCTTCCAGGAACCAGCAAGTTCACAAAGAATTTCTGGAACGCTCGCTATCACCTCTGTCTGAACTCGTCGGACTCCAAATGGTGGCGGCGGCAGCAGCAGCAGCAACTCTCTTCGTCTCCTAATTTTCGAACTCCATCCTCAAAGAGGCACGAAGAAAGTATTTATAGAGAGAGGGTGAGAACCTAGCCGTCCATCAGTTACGGAAACATAGGAACAAATTAATTACGAATCCCTAAAAGATAGGCACGAACTAATTTCAAATCCCACAAAAAACGGATCTGAATAACAGACCATATATTTTCATAACCGTTCAAATATATCCGCAGCAGCAGCGCATGCCGCAGCCCATGCGGTAGCGCATGCGACAACCCATGCGGTCGTGCATACCCGAGTCCGAGTCGCTAAGCCACTTTGGGGCTTAGCTCCTATGAAAATAATTCCAAGAGCATGACAAAAAACATAAATGGTTTCATTGAGGAGTTAATCATTTTTTCTCCTAGAAAAATACCCCCACATGGCACCCATGTGCCTCACCAAACCCCATGTGCACACCCCAACTGATACAAAGTATTATATTGAGATACCCACTTGGTGGTGTAGCCAATGCGGGACTATTTTTACTAGTCCAAAGAAAATAACACCAACATATGGTACCCACAACATGCTACGGTTTAATTGTATGTAACGCCTTGTTTGGACGCCCAAACAGAAATTACGTTCAAAAAGTGTGAATTTGGAATTTTATTTATGTCCGTGGCACCGTGTCTTGTTGGTTAGGATGGAAAAATTATTGGATGTGCCGGATACAATACACCATTCACATGTCGACTGTTGGATTATCATTGAGATGTATGCATGCACACATCCCTATGCAATATAACGATTGGGGATGGTCGGGTACACTGCGTCCGGCTTATACAATAAATTTTTGTTATGATGGGAGGCTTCCGTAGGGATGGACACGGTTCGAGTCCCCCATAATCCAATGGATGACAAGTCAAAAACAAAATATTTATGTATTGTATACGTTTATATATATATATATATATATATATATATATATATATATATATATTTGGATACTTTTAAAAAATATAAAATTTGCTGTACATAATTTTGTTTAAATAAATGAACTAAAACGAAAGTAATTTAGAAAAATTTGAAGTTACGAAAACTTTTGCCATCCAAGATGACAAAAAAAAAATTTGTTTTGTTTTTCAATATTTTCGCTAACTCAGTTGGCGAAAATATGACTATCGATTTTTTTTTCTTTTAATTTTTTTTGGTATTTTGTTGTTTTTTATATTGTTTTTAAATAAATTAGAACTCCACGAAATTTAACATAAAAAATAAAATATGCAACATTGAACATCAAAAATAATAAAAAAAATTTGCCGTAATAAAATTACGTCTGCCGTCGAGCATACTTCGTTTTTTTTTTTTGTTATGGGTTTTATTTGGTTTTTTTTGGATTTTCTTGTGTAGGTTTGGTTTTAGTTTTATTTGGTTTATTTGTTTTTTTTATTTAATTTTTTTTTGAAGAAAATTTGCTATACCTATAATTTTTTAAATAAATTATGAAAAACGAAAAAAGTTTAAAACAGTAACGAAATAATTTGCCAACTGAGATGGCAAAATTCTCAAAATAAATTTTTTTTTGTAACGGTGTTTTCACCGGTTTTGGGGCATATTTTAACTGATTATTTATTTTTGAAACAGTAACGGACCCTCATAACCGGTACTCTAAAAATACCTCATAGCCGCTATACTCCCACAATTGCCAAGCAGATCCTTAAAGTTTTTACCGTAATCGAAAGTTAAATCGATCTTATTACGATTAGTAAATTATTTATAAATAAAATTATCGTTAAAAAAATAAAAATAAATATTTTTGTCCCATTTTTATTCATCTTCACACTGATATATTACATGATAACGTTTGAGGGTCCGAAGACACAAATTTTTACTCGTTAACAACAAAATACCAAAAAAAATCCAAAAATAAAATTACCCAAAGTAAAATTTAGAGATCGAAATATCATTTTTTTGCGATTCTAAAATTGTTTGAAGTCCGCCAAACGTTGAAACGTCTATCCCATAGCACCTTTCGTTACGATCATTTTGACACAAACCGGGGCTCGTTTCTATCTCTAAGTCAAAAATTATGATACTTTAAAGTTTTAAATTTTATACTTTTACTTACAACATGTGCGTCTTGATTCTGATGATTTTTTTTACACGAATTGTGTTACTCTCGTTGAAAACATACAAATCGAGCTATTGTTTGACGAAAAATGATTTTCGAACAAATAGTTATGGCCGCTCGAAGTCTGCTATACGGCAGACGTAATTTTCTTTGGGCAATTTTTTTTAAAAATTTTGGATGTTAATTGCTGCATATATTTATTTTTAATGTTAAATTTAGGTTTTTTTTTCTAATTTATTTAAAAATATATTTCAAAATAACACAAAAAAAACAACAACAAAAATAAAAAAAAACCCAAACCAAAAAACCTGCTGAAAAAATTTAAAAACAAATCGATAGTCATATTTTCGCCAATTGAGTTGGTAAAATTGTTGATTTTTTTTTATTTTATATTTTTGCTATCTGGGATGATAAAAACTTTCGTAACTTCAGAATTTTTTAAACTACTTTTGTTTTAGATAATTTATTTAAAAATATTTTATGTACATCAAATATTCTGTTGAAAAAAAAATGACAAATTTTAAATTTTGTTGTTCAGATGTTTGCACCTATTTAGTTAGGTGAGTGCACCAAAATGGAAAAGTAAAAAAAAATCCAATAAATGCATATGTACAGGTCGATTTATGAACTAGTACTGCATGGACGGTTGTACAGGGCCCCACAACATGACCCATATTGCGTACGCATTTTTCCTCCTCGAGTTGCAAAAAATAAAATAAAAGTTTGGTGGGGTTTCGTTTTGTCTTGTGTGAAAGTGATCTTTAATTAGTTTTTGTATAAGGTTGAAAGAAAAAGTGTACTTGGAAGTTATAACATGGATATTCCTTTGTTTGGTTGAGAAATAAATTTCTGTTGAATAAGTATTATGATCACTATTTAAAAAGTGGTACGTTTATCACCCAATTGTAAGAAGAAGTAATAAATTACTTGCAACTCAAGGTATCTATCGGCCGGTCTAGACTTAATTTTGTTTTGAGTTTGACCGGGTCGTGGTCAGCCCAAGTAAACCAAAATGCAAATTCAATCCAGCCCATAATTCAGGTTTTTGCATGATGGGTCCAAGTCAGCTCTGGGTTGATCTGATTTATTTTTTACAAAATAAATTGTTGGGCTTTGGACTTGGTAGACTATTTTTATTAAAATGGCTTGGGCTATGGGATTTTGGCTCGGATAGACTGTTTAGAAAAAAGGCTTGAACTTTAGATATGAACTTTTCACTATTTATTTTTTGTAACATTTTGAAGCCATTTTGTTGTAGACATTTATTGCACAAACATTTATTGTATAAATATTCTAAGGCCGAATATGACGGGTACAAACATTTTAAGGCGAAATAAATATGACCGTTTTCGAATAACTATTGTATATGCTAATAGTTTCAAATTTTTGTTGTTTAGATGTTTGCACCTATTTAGTTAGGCAAAGTGAAAAAGTGAAAATTTTGAAAAATGCATCCGTACACGCCCGTTTCTGGACAAGTATAGCATATTGACGGTTGTACAGGACCCTACAACATAATCCGTATTGCATACACATTTTTCCTAAACAAAAGTTTGGTTGGAATCGATTGTCTTGTGAAAGTATACGTGTAACAACCACATTTCCATAACAAGGATATTTTTGTCATTTGACCATTATTTGAATATTAGAATATTATATATATAATATGTGACAAATGGGTTATTTATTGAATTTAGACTAGTTAAGTTGAACCACTAGTTAGTCATGACTAGATTAGGACCATTAAACCAATTTGGACTCAAGAATATAATATTCTTTCCTAATAATTTTAAGATCCTATTCATGAAAGAATGAGAGAGGCTTTTGAGTCAAATCAAACCAATATGACACAAACCCTAACCCTAAGGGGAAGTCTATATAAACATCTTTATTCATAAATGGCCTCTATTTATTTTCATTTAGTTCATCCCCAAAACTTAAGAGCAAACCCTAATTTCTTGTTGGTATTTTTTCACTTTGGTTTGGGAGTATTAGTCCCACATTGAAAAACCATCAATGTATATATCTCAATATATAGCTTTGGTTAGTATTGGTATATGCACATGGGGTGGTGACCCAAGTGGGTTGACTTTCCTAAAGGGATTAAGTGTGAACCCCATTATGACAATCTTTATTTTGTCACCACATTTGAAAAGTTTTTCTTAGAAGCTAAGCCCCATAGGGCCTTAGCGACTCGGACTAGGACTCGGACTCATACCCGGGCTTGGGCTCAAGGGCGCAAAGTGACGCTTAGTTGACGCACTTTGCACTTTGCACTTAGTACGATAGCATCGTCGCATGGCGCTCGTGCGCGAGTTCCATGCACGGTTGCTTGGTCGAGCGCATGCTTCGTGCAACTATACGGCTTGGAGTGCTTGCGGTCAGGTGCACATACGGCCATGTACGTATGCGTTCAGGTGCGCATGCGGCGAGGAGCCCATACGACCCGGAGCCCTTACGGCCAGGAGCGCATGCGGCCAGGTGCCCATGCGGCCCGGTGCGCATCCGGCCAGGAGCCCATGCGGCCCGGTGCCCATGCGGCCAGTGCCCTTGCGGCCTGGAGCTATGCGGCCAGGAAATTAGCTTGAGCGAGTAGAGTATGGAGGGGACAGAGATTGCTGTTGGCGGATAGGTACGGCGCAGGCGGCACATTGTTTTTTGTGCCACGCGACTGCAGCTTTCGGCGCCTGACGGCACTGTCTACTCTATGCAGTACAGTGCACAGGCGGCTCGTGGCTCTTTGTGCCACGCGATTGCAGTTTCGGCGCCTGATGATGTTGTCTGCTCTGTGCAGTACAGCGGCGCAGGCGGCGCATGCGGGCTAATTTTTTTCTCCGGCCGCATGTGAGATGAAATCCTTTTTAAATAGAGACTCTCCTCTTTCATTTGGTTAGTTAGAAAAAATTTAGAGAGAAAGTGGAAAACTGATAGCACCAGCAGGACATGCGGTGGTAGTTGGCATCCTTCCAAATGGATCTTTCGAGTGATCCGAACGTGACTAAAAGTGTTCCAGAAGTTCTCGTGTGAACTTGCTGGATCATGGGGGCAGATCATTGTATAGCGCGAATCTTGCCTTGAGCTCTGATAGTTTTGATCACCCCAGTAGGAGTTTTCTTCTTTGTATTTCTGTTCTTGTTTCCATTCTTCTCGGTGTAGTGTCTGCGAACGTAAAGAGAAAAATGGTTTTCTGATTCTTGTTATATTTATATTTTATTTGAGTTTTCAGTTTGTAACATGTTCCTAGTTTAGTGCTTCTGTGGGATTGTGTGTCACTGTAGAGAAACTCCTATGTGAATCTCAGTGCACCAACTTCTCTTCTGGAGTTTGAAGAGACGAACTCTTGTGTGAGTCTCTACTTTGTGGCTACCTCTTCTTCTTTGATCTGACTTCGGGACTAACAATCTCAAGGCAAGATCCGAGTTAGAAAGGACAACCGCTCAAACCTTCTCGATACTAGATTTCACAAGCTTGAGAAGTTTGATGGCGATCACTACAATATTTGGAAGAGGAAGATCTCCTTAAAACTTCGTCTTATCAAAGTTGGTTATGTGTTGGTTGATCCTGAACCTACCATTCCCGAAGATTGAGGAGAGCTTGCAGTTGATGTGGGGCAGGACGTGCACTCCAAGTGGAAGGAAGACAACGACCTCTGCTGGTTGTTGATTCTCATTGCTATGGACGACTTAATGACAGAGTTATACAACAAGAAGGAGAATGCAAGAGATGTCTAGGAATCTATTGAGAAGCACTACAAAACTAACGAGAAAATTTCTAAATCTCCTCGAGAAGTTCTTCACTTTGCTATTTGAGGACAAGAAGGTGATGTTACCACAAGTTAAGGACCTTCTGAAGATGCAGCAGAAACTGGAGGAAGAGGGTATGAAGCAGGAAGACAAATTTATGGTGGGGCTATCGTCACCAAAATTCTTTCAAGCTGGATCAGGTTCAAGACTGACATGTACCGTAAAAATATGGAGATCCAGCTCGAAGATCTTCTTCAATGGATTCACATTGAAGATGAAGCCAGGGGGCAACTGAAGATGGAATCCTTGTCCAAGCAGTTGGCTAAGGCCAACATGGTACATGCTAGTGACTCTAAAGGGAAGCAAAAAATTTTCTACAAGAAGAAGAAGGACTTCAACCAGTTGAAGGTGAAGTCGGCCTAGTTCAAGCCAAAGACGAAGACTGGTGTGACATGCTACAACTGTGGCAAGAAGGGTCACTACAAGAGCGACTGCAGGTCGAAGCCTAAGCTGAAATAGCAAGGTGAGATTAACCTAGTTACTATGATTACGCAGGTTGAATCACATGGCATGGACACTGACTGGTGGGTGGACACTAGTGCATCTTGCCACGTGTGCTTTAAGAAGGAGTTGTTCCCCAAGTATGATCCTACCTCTGAGAAAGTCTCGATGGCGGATAAGTCTCAAGTTGTAGTACTGGGGATCGGGACGGTAGTTCTAAATCTGACTTCTGAAAAGTCACTTACACTGGAGAATGTGAAGCACGCACCAATGATCACCAAGAATCTGATTTCTGGGAGTCTGCTGTGCAAGGCAGGCATGTGGATTGATATCAATGCCGGTCAGATGGTGATGTCCTACAAGAAAACATACTTCGAAAAAGCTTTTTGTACCAAAGGAATGTTTAAACTGTAGCTTGTAACTCCTTCTGTTTGTATCAATGCATGTCACGCCCCAGTTCCAAATATAAGGAACTGAGCCACGTGGCAATGGCCAGCAACACACTTCAGCGGGCATCCCAATCTAATGGACCCGACGGAGTGCACTTAAGCTGTAAAGTACAATGATAAAATCCAATCACATAACATATAAATAATGAAACTAAATCTCATCCACAGACAACAGATATAAGCGCACATAGAGGTAATCATAACTACTAATTTGCAGAAGGAAAATAATATGAGAAATGTATCATAGTACAAATACTAAAAGAGTCACACGGGGACAAACCCGCTAGTACAAATACTGAAATGAAGAAAAGTAGAAAGATAACTAGGAACGGTATCTGGAAGCTAGATAGTAATACCGTCCCAGGGTGAAGTCACTACCAGAGAGTCAGACGAAGTCCTCGGGAATGATCTCGTCCTCTACAACGGGTCCTGCTGCTGGATATGCTCCCGGTCCGTACTCCTCCGGACAATCCTCCTCGCCTAAACCTGGAAGGGAACCAGGTCCTCAGAGGGACGTAACAAGGTATAAAAATACAGCATGCCAAGTATAACAGAGAGAACAAGTACAACGACGATGTAATCTAGCATAACCACCTAAGTGAGACACGGTTTGAAGACAATGTTCGACGCGTGGGCTGTCCAAAATAAAACCGTAGCTCCGAACACAGAGACACACGGGACGTACCGTAGCTCCGAGCACAGAGTCACACGGGTGATACTACTACTCCGGATACAGGAACACTACATAACTAGGACATATACATATATATAGCATGTACAGAGGAGCCAAAACATCTAGTAACTATCTTCCCCTTTCCAAACGGTCAACGAGTGTGCGATAAACCTGAACCTCTATCTAGCAGTCTCGTCATACTGAAATACCTATCAACGATCACAACCCTAAAGTCGTCCCAGTTTCCAGTCACGCTGACAGTATCAGGATACAGAAAATCTGGCACGATGACAGTGTCTGGATGTGTCCTAGGGTTATGATGTAACCAAGAGTGTGTACATCAAGGTGTTGAGAACATCTATCACTTGTTACCAGACGTTACCAACGAATGTCTGCACCCGGTTGTGACCCGGACGCGAAGTAACGATTCTAATCCATAACGTGCATAATGCATATAATAAATAAATAAATATCTAGTAACAAAAATACAGGGTGGCAAGGTACACTTGCCTGGATTCGGCTGCTAAAGATGGGTCTCCGGTACAACGTCCAAGTCCGCGGGTCCCGTAGTACATAGAGACGAGATACAAGCTCAATCAATAGACTATTACGAGGCTAAAATAAGACGTGACACACGTCTATCATATGTTTAAACCTCTGTTATGACTCACATAGACACTAAGCTAGTGGGTTGACCACGGTTGACTTAGAGGTTCGTTACATCTAATACGATCGATCATCTGAATAATATCATCCGAATAAATCCTCGATCCCACTATTCATCACTGTGTTTATCAGCAGTTCAAGTCATGATCAATCCTCAGATTCCTCCTGGTATTCCTAGACATTATCATGCACGTTTAAATATCATTCTCGAAATAAATAATTATTAATTATCTAAACCCTCGATTATAAATTCAGTCAGTAAATTATTTGAACATCGCTCCCCAATAACCTAGCCACTCCTCAAATAAATTCATCATTAAATATTAGCTCTCAAATTAACCAATGCTTTGATATCACAACATCATTCTATGATAATTAAATCTGCACCTCAAAAATATTCAATGTTTTAATATGGCAACATCATTTCATAACCATTTAAACTGCTCATCATCAAAAATTAATATGCATATAATAAAGGAATAACACCCTAAAATTCCATACCTAGCATTCATAACCCTAAACTTATTCTTTATCATTCACAACCATCAAGTGCATATAGTACATAACATCAAACCCTAACTCAATGCATACTTAAACCTCTTAAACCCTAACCCTAACTAACTAAGTTACACATAACAATATACAAAACACAATAAAAGACTAACCAAACAATATACAATATTAGATTTAAACAGGGAGATGGGGAAGAGGCTACCTCGGCGGCGTGCGGTGGCACGAGGTTGGAGCTGTGGTGGCTACACGCCGGAGTGGAGGAAGGCCGGTCGGGTTGTGTGGTGAAGCTGGTGACACGTCGGGATGTGAACGGGGTTGATGTGGAGGTGCTGGTGATAATGATGAAGATGATGCGGGTGGCCGTCTCTGGCGGGAGGATGGTCGGCAGCGAGGTGGGGAAGGTGTTGGAGAAGTCGAGGTCGGTCGAGGTATGTAGGTCTGTAAGGGAGGCAGCGGCTGGTGGATGTTGCAGCGGCCCGCCGGAGTTGTGGGTAGTTGGGGTATCAGAGGTGGTGGTATCGACAGTGGGTGGAGCTGCGTCGTAGAGACGTCGGGGGTAGCAGCGTGGATGGTCGGCGCGGTGGGGGCACTACTCGGCCGGAGTAGAGGGAGGCCGACCGGGGAGAAGGTGAAGGTGGTGGAGATGCGGGTGGAAGCAGTCAGAGTAGGGGAAGGCCGTTGGAGCTGCAGGGATCGGCTGATGTCGACTGTAGGGGTACAACGGTTGGTTGGGTGGTCGGGTTGTGAAGAAGGAGAAGTGGCGAGGAAGGAGAAGAAGAAGAAGAAGAAGAAGAAGGGAAAGGGAAGAAGAAATTTTGTCACGCCCCAGTCCCAAAAATATACGGAACTAGGCCACGTGGCATTGGCCAGCTGATACGTCACTAGGGGATTTTCCAATTTAATGGACCCAAAGTGATGTGCTACGCTGTCCTAAAATACTACGAGTCTAAATACAGGTAAATCTATCTCATCCACAGGAATATCATGAAATATGGGAATTAGTGCTGAATATATATAAAGCTAAGTCTAAAATGTCATAATACACATCAGATAATAACTTGTGGGAACAAACCCACTACAGAAGATAAGCAAAAGTGAAATAAGATGACTAGTGCATCGTCCTCGAAATATGTAGCTCCAACTCCAGGTGTACTCAGGCAGATTCTGATGGCATCTCCTCTAACTCCTTCTCAGGGGCATATCCAGTCTCCTGTCCAGGTCCATGTACTGTGGGGTAGAGTGTCTCATCTAAACCTGGCAGGGAACCAGGTCCTCAGTGGAACGTAACAAGATACATAAAAATAATATGCCATGTATGTAAATACTGAATAAATAAATACAGGGTGCTAACCATCTAAGTGAATACAATTTGAGACAACCTAGTACGTATGGGAAAGTATGGCTAGACATATGCTGACGTAATTCACCAATCCGTAATGACTGGCTAGTATATGCCACATATGCCCCCGTTCAAGGACACTATACAATTTTCCATCTACGATGAGAATGGTCACAGGAATATATATAACATCCGTATCACTCCGTCGAGTGCGGCATCGGGATAAAGAGGTGGGTGTCCCATACGTCTTTTAGTCGTTCTCCCCGCCCAATGTAACTAATGCCAAGTCATAACTTTTCTGATTTTGTTCTAAGCCGTGATGCACGTCGTACGTACTGGTAGCTAATCAACTACGTAAACTTGCATCCCAATATGTATTGCAACCTTGTTGCGTGTTCCCGTGACAGGGTCTAGGAGAATATCAGGATACTCTCACAATTGTTGGTGAGTTTGTAAGACTAAGTTAATTATATTAATTGTCAACGTATCAGTTGACTGTACATGAGGCAGTCTCAGGTACTCATAGTTATATGAAATTCAGAAACAAGAACATATAACAATAACTGAATTTAAACAGTAAACTTGGCAAGGTATACTTGCCTACTCCCTGATAGTGTTGGAAACCTGTTCTCAAATTCAAGTTTGAGGGTGCTGGTGACAAGGGGTCACTGGCTGTGCTGGAGATATTTTCTGTTACAACACATAGGGTTCGTGAATATCATGGTATAATATAAAAGTATATATATACTTATGACAATATATATAATATAGGAATGCATATATATATAGAGTATAGTATATAACATATATTATATATAGATAATATATATATACATATATATATATATATATATATACATAAATAAAAGACAGTGCATATATAATATATATACTGTATTTATATAGTATATATTATATGTAGATAATATATATATATATAGATATATATATAATAATTTGAAAGACAGTGCAAGAAATAAATACATATATTAATACATATGCTGTATTATCCAGTGATATATTATATATATATATATATATATATATATACATACATATATATATATATATATATATATATATATATATATATATATATATATATATATATATATATATATATATATATATATATATATATATATAATAAATTGGAATGACAAGTGCAGGAAATGGAAATATATATATAAATACATATATATGCTGTATTATCCAGCACTATAATATTAAATATATTATATATAGATAATATATATATATATATATATATATATATATATATATATATATATATATATATATATATATATATATATATATATATATATATATATATATATATATATATATATATATATATATATATATATATATATATAAAATGAAATGATAGTGCAGGAATTTAAATACATATATAGATAGATATATATATAGATTGCAAGAATTGAAATATATATATACATACATATATATTAGTACATATATATATATAATTATATATAATAAACAAAATTAAAAGCATATATATATATATATAAATATATATATATAATGTATGTATATACATAATAGATATTATATATAAATATATATATATATATATATATAGATATATAAGAAAGAAAAAAGAAAAAAAAATATATACATATATATTACAATATATATATATACACTGTATATATATATATATGTATTTAGTAATAATAATAATTATTATATATATAATATATATAATTATATATAATTATATATAGAATACATATAATAAATAAATATATATATATATATATATATATATATATATATATATGTATACTACATATATATATAATTAATAAAAGAAAAACAGAATTTAAAAGGTGCATAATTAAATAATAAAATGCATAATACATATAAATATATATAATGTATATATATATTTACAGTAATTATAATAATACATAATATTTATATATCTACATAATATTATATATATATATATATATATATATATATATATATATATATATATATATATATATATATATATATATATATATATATATATATATATATATATATATATATATATATATATATATATATATATATATATATATATATTACATAGATATATATATAGCTAAATATACATATTAAATACATAATAATAATATATGTATACTGTATAAGTATACTGTATTTTTACAGTATATATAATATATATATACATATTTAATATATATTAGTATATATAAGTATATAGATATATATACTTATATATATACATATATACGTATATTAATACATACATATACATATATAATGTATAATACGTAAAAAGAGGGGGGGGGGGGGGGTGAGTCACCTGCCACGTCAGGGGGGGTCCCGCGTCGTCGCCGGTGGAGGTCAGGCGGAGCTCCGGCGAGCTACGGCGGCGGCTGCAGCAGTAGCAGCAGCTGCAACAGTCAGCAGCAGCAGCAGCTGCGGTGGCTAAGGCGGCGGTTGCGGTGGTGGTGAAGGCGGCTCAGGGTGGGGGTTCGGTGGCGGAGGTGATGGCGGTGGTGTCAGTGGTGGTGGCCTGTGGTGGCGGTGGAGATAGTGGGGGAGGTCGGGGGGAGTCGGCTCGGGTTGGTGGTCGAGAAGTGGGGAGGAGTTGCGGGGGATGTGGCAGCGACGGAGGGCGTCGTGGGACGGTGGGAGTTGGTCGGGACGGTGGAGGAGGAAGTGGCGAGTCGGTTGGGGGCGGTGGCGGAGGTCCACGGTGGTCGGGGTGGCGGTGAGGAGCGTCGGGGTGGGGAGGAGCTGTTGTGGAAGGGATGAAGGGAGGGTGCTGCGGGGGCTGCCGGAGGCGGAGGAGGCGTCGTGGGGCGGTGAGGGTGTGGTGGTCGGAGAGAGGGGGTAGGGGCGAGTCGAGTGGTGGGGTTGGTGGCGGTGCTCGGTGGCTGGAGGCGGCGGTGGAAGGGTTCGGGTGGTGGTGGCTTGTTGTGGGCAGTGAGGGAGTTTTGGGGTTGCGGGGGCTGTCGACGGCGGAGGAGATGGCCGGAGACGGTGGGGCTTGGCCGGAGGGGAGAGGGGGTCAGGGCGAGGGTCTGGCCGGAGTTGGGTGGCCGGAGGTGGCGGAGGGAGGTGGATTTTGAAAGGGAGAGGGTTAGGGTTTATATAGGGTTGGGGTGAGTGGCAAAAATGTAAATAGGTGGAAGTCTTTGGGTAATTTGGTAATTTGGATTTTATGATATTTTGAGCTGATCTTTCTGGATATTTAGGTGGGTCCCATGCCACCTATTGTCTAGCCAATGAGGTTATGCCACCTCACATGCACTTTTGCATAAAAAACCCTAACTTTTCATAAATTGCATAAAAGCCTAAAATTGGTATTTTGCGTAATTTCGCAATTTACCTGATTTAAAATACTGATTCCCCGAAATACTGAATTGTACAGAAATGAGGGGAAAAGCTGGGGAAATGTCTTGGGAAGTGTGGGGGTGAGCCTGGGCAGAGTCAGGGTCTGATTCAATAGGTGATACGGGTCACCGTATTTATTATTTAATAAATACTGCGCACGGTGTTCACTAATTATTTAGAGGCAGGTAGGGTCATAATTTTTCTACGGTGTCAATACACTAATTATAGTATAATTAGAGTAGAATATTATCGTATTTTTGTTTGGGTAAAACAGGTGCCTACTGGTCCTCAAATCTTTAGGGGTACAGAGATGGGTAAAGAGCAGAAAATTAAATAGGAATTAAATACGAACTTTTGTAACGATATTTGTGCGTCTCAAACGAGGCTCAAAATAAAGCATCTGGGAGTTGCACAAAATTCAGGAAAATAGTCTAACATGTCTAGGACAGGTATGTGAACTTTGTTTGGGAATTACAGCTAGTGTAATACTCTAATTAATTGTGTAATGGACAGGTGCACAATCAATAGGATATAAATAAATAAAATATTGAAATAAATTATAATTTGCTAAAAATGATTTTAAAATAGTAAAATCTGGTCGAGGGAGTATACAAATTCGGACGAAACAATATAGGGAGAAGGAGAAGAGAGAGAGTGGGGGTGGGGTTTCCAATGTTTTGGGATTAGGGCCGGCATTGGGAAGAGGGGTGTGAAGAGACATTAAATAGGAGTGTGTGTGGTGAGGATTGATTTCTAATTTTTGAATGGAGGGCTTAGATTTCATATGAAAGAATTTTTCATACAAAGGAGAGAGAGAGATGGATAAGACCGGTCAATGAGTGAGGGTGAGATTTCTTCATTGGCTTGGACCAATGAGGTGATGACACCTATCACCACATTTGCAAATAAGTCCCTTAATTTTGGGTATTTGCACAAACATGTAAAATAAGGGGAAATAGTGTGGGAAGTGGTGTTTAGTGTTTTGTAGGGTGAGGGGGTGTTGTGTGTTTTGCATGGGCTTAATGAATCATGTATTGGATTAAATTAGGGTTAAGTTGGGATTAGTCAAAGTTGCTATCCCCAATTTAATTAAAATAAAATGTCATGTGCTCTTAAATTAAATGGGGGCATATGTGATCTCAATTTGGAGTGACACAAAGGTCATGAAAGGTGTAGGTATAAGCCCCCTGATTTTTCAAGAATTTTTCTGGAATTTTTTGAGATTTTTCTGTCATTAAAACCTAGGCCTTTGTCAATTAAATGATTTTTTTAATTGCTATTAATTAATATTAAAATATTATGAAAATAATATTTTATGGTGTAAAATGGAAAACCGAGCACGGAGTAATTTTTGATGAATTTATTGGACTCCGGAAACCCATTTAAAGCCCTAAAAACTATTTAAAAATAAACCAATTTAAACCCTGAAATAAACCGGATTTATTTCCAAAATAAACCAAACCGAACCCAGCCGCTGACCCAAACCAAACCGATTTCTTAGTGGGTCGGGTCGGGTCGGATCTGAATCGAACCCGACCCGAAACCCGTTAACCCACTCAGAAACCCTAACCCTATCCGGCCTCGACTCCGCGGCGGCGCAGCCTATAAAGTCGCCTCGACTTCTGTGCCCCGCCGCCGTAACCTAGAATCTCCTCCCAGCGTCGACGAACGCCGCCTGAACCCTAGTCTGACAGCCAACTCCGACTTCGCCATCACCCCAGCGACCGGACACCCTACCAGAGGCCTCTGCACGACTCCCTGCCGCCGGCGTAGCCACCGACCCCATCAACCCAGTCTCCTCCTCCCTCTCCTTCTTCCTCCTTCCCCCGCGGCGCTCGACCTCGCCCCTCTCCTCCGCTCAGTCCCGCTCGTCATCACCCGATCATCGACCGCCTTCCTCCGCCCAGCCTCCATCGTCGTCCCCGAAACCCTAACTCCCCGCTGCCCTCCGCCGTGAGCCACCTCCACACTCTCCTCGACCGCCCATCGCCACCTAGCCGGCCAACCCCGCTCCCTCTTCCACCTCCTCCGTCGGATCTCCCCAACCCTAGCCACCGGCAGCCGCAGACGAGCCTCCGCCCGAGCCGCTGTCCTCCGGCGAATCCCCCAGTCCCAGCTGCTGCGATCGAAACCCTAACCCTAACCCTAGAACCTAAACGCGACACAGGACACGCAGCACAGGACACGGACACGACTCGGACACGTGAGAAACGGTCTTCGCGGAGCCCTGTTCAGGTACTCGTAAATTTCTGCTCGTAACCCCGTTTTCAATTCCGTCTGTTGCGTTGCGTAGCCTGTGTGACCCCCTCGGTGCCCGTGCAACCCGCTCGGGGCATCGCGTCCTGTGGTGATCGCAAACCGCGATCCAAAAACAGGAAAATCAACACCCCATTTCATCCCGGAACTGAGTGCGCCCCGCCAAACGGGACGACTTGGTCGCACGCGGTCTTTACCGAAACGTGCGCGACGTTGATACGGACGTGTAGGATTTCGCAGAAGTTGATTTGGATGTGCGTGCACACCGGAATCAACGCGTATCCGTTGACACCGTCCCGTATCCGTTGATTCTGGAATACGCTGTAACTTCGTGTACACACGTCGGATCGAGACGAAACTTACGCCATCAGACTCGTAGCGATACGCTGGTCCTGTGACCCAAGTTTGGTACGATTCTGAGAACGTTGACGAAATCGCGTGTCGTGGGCCCCACAAGTCCCGCTCGACGGACGATTTTGGGATCGGTTCATCGGAATTCAATTCTGAAAGTTCCGTTGGGTTCGTATCAGCGTTTCTGACCTATTGACACTGAGTTTGGTGAATTTGGAGACCTTTGATCCTGACACGCTTTTCGGTGCAAAGTGGCCCACATGTGGACCCCGCTTTGGCCCGAAAATGTTATTTTGCCCTTGTGTCCAAATTGGACGTAAGGACAGGCGTTTCTAGCTATTTGATATTTTCTGAATCTAATGGTGATGTTTGTTTCAGCAACCGGAGTAGTACCTGCAGATCACACTGAGACCAGAGCTACAGTTGGAGCCAGGACCCCAGGCAAGTGTACCTTGCCAAACTTTGCAGTCTTGTTACATATTCTCTTTGATTCTTTTACATTGTTGTGCATGCTTAACCTAGGACCGTGTGACGTACTTAGCGTCCGATTATTAGTCGGGTGCCAACACCGCACGCGGTGTTGGGTACGGTCATCTAGAGATGGACATTCGTGACACTATATATTCTCGTACTTGTCTTACCAAGTACGCTTGACCCAGGACACTTGACACTATTCATGAGACAGGATTTTCCCGAGATATTCGTGGGGATTCTGTATAGGATACAGGACTTGGACATTATATTCTTAGATATAGTATGACTTGTTGCATTAGTCTTGATCCTGCGTGTCATGGACATGAGACATGAGATTTCATTGGGTGGGGAGAGTATTACCATATGAAAGGCTGATTATATTATATATTGACATCTGGATGTGTCTTAGTCTCTGACACAGAGCTATGGCACCAGTTCTGGCCCTTCGAGAAAATACTGCTATTGGGTTCTCCGACACTGATCCTGTAGCAGTCTCAGCCCGAGTATGGAATAATGTTCTCATTTGCATATCACTAGATGGTTATTTATTCACCTTATTATTCATTTATTGCTGTACTGCATTTATTTTGGCTTGTATTTTCTGTACCTTGCTGTCCCCTGAGGACCTGAATCCGGATTATGTCCCCAGATATTGCAGACGAGATCTATCCCGAGGTTTACGGGACCGGAGCATTGGCATTAGCAGGAGCATGTGCCTACATTGGAGCAGAACCAGGATCTGAGGACGAGATCGTACCAGAGGACTTCTCTTGAGTATTGGCTTGAGATACTCATTTATTCAGTTTATAGTTATTTTATTTCCAGTCTATTTCATTGATGTACCAGACTTGTACTCGGATTATTCTCCGAGACACTTTTATTTGAGACTTGTTAGTCATTTATTTATTTCATTTCTATCATTTGATCTGTGATTATTTGTTGTGGATGAGATTAGTATAGAATGTGACTGGTACCACTGGATCTACTTATTGTTATAGTACAGCTTAAGTATGCCCTGATGGATCCATTAAATTGGGTTGTCCATCGGTGCGTACTGCTGGCCATTATCACGCGTCCGGTCCCTCGGTATTTTGGGACTGGGGCGTGACATGGTTTTTGTGGTGTCCCATGCAGGTCTACGACTAAATTGTTCGGTTTCAACTTAGGGACCGAGCAAGCCTGCAATAAGAATAGAATAAGTTTTAGGATCTCATCCACATGCTTGAAACGTTCTTGATATCTATATTGTATTCGAATTAAATTTCTTGTATCTTGCCTTGATTCCTGTGCGCCTCTTATAGTTTATTTTTGATGCAGAGTAATGGATTCAAGAGCAAACGACGAAACTCCAGCAAACACACCAATAGGTGCGGTAGCCACCTACGGAGAAGATGAAGTGGCACCATTGAGTGGAGATCCCTCTACTCACCAAGGCAGCCAAGCAGATCAGCATGCTCCTAGATTTCGGCGAGACGACATCCCACCGCCTCCGCAGTTCATTCCACCAATGCCTGTATTCCCACCAGGACAGCCTATGGACGGGCAGCAGATGTTCCAAATGATCTACGCAATGATGCAAGCCCAACAGCATATTTATCAAGAAGCTCAACGTCGTGAAGCAGATTACTTAAGGAACAGCATAGTAAATGCACTGGATCAGGCCAACCTACCAACTCGCCGACAACTGACGGGCTCTATCACCGACTTCCGCCAGCTGAAGCCCAGCACCTTCTTAGGCAAGGAGGAACCTACAGAAGTTCATGAGTGGCTTACCAACATACGACATCAAATAGAAGCAGCAGAGCTACCAAAGGAGCGTTGGATGACTGCAGTCAGAATGCAATTGACGGACAATGCACATCACTGGTGGCTATCCGAGGAGACCCGGCTCGGACCAGACCGAGTCACTTGGGAGGAGTTCTCCAGACTCTTCCAAGAGATGTACATTTCAGCTACCGCTCGATCAGAACTCAGAGACAAGTTCAACCGCCTTATCCAAGGCAATATGACAGTGGAAGAGTACAACAATGAATTTATTCGTCTGAGTCGCTTCGCCCCTACCTTGATTCCGACAGAAGAAGAGAAGGCCGAGAAGTTCTTCGATGGACTAAACTTCGAGCTACAGAAATTAATTGGATCCATTGCGCCCACATCTTACTCGGACGTCCTTGCTGCAGGCCGACGCCTGGAGCGCGTCACCAGGAGAGAGACCAGTCTGAAGCGGCCTTCCACATCAGCAACAGCCAGAGCACCACAAGAAGAATCTGCAAAGAGACCTCACCTACAGCAACAGTAGAACGCATCTACACCACAAGTAATAGTCCTCTCTACTTGTCACTACTGTGGCAAAGCAGGCCATCTCGCCAGGGAATGCAGACGCAAGTTAGGACTATGCTTAGGTTGTGGATCCAGACAGCATGCAGTGAAAGACTGCCCTGAGCGTAAAGAAGGAGCACCAAGGACAAACCAACAAGCTCTACCAGCACCAGAAGGATATCAACCAAGGCCACCCTTGGCACCTCGACCAGCACCCTTCCAGCAAGCCCAGCAACAGCAGAGGGCACCCCTTCAAGGACGCGGACAAGCTTATGCGATGACTTTGGAGGATGCGCAAATTCATGGAGTAGCTAATGCGCGTAAGTTTTTATAGTTTCTGGTTCTTGTATTATTTTAGTTTTTGCATGCTGGTTCGTGACCCTGGCCTTCACCTAGTAATTTTGAATTACTAAACACCTAGAATATTTTTATAATTGATAACCTAATATATTTTAAGTGATAATCTAGTTTTTCTGAACTGTAGTCTTCTAAATCTCCTTCATACGGGAGATTGCATAACTTTTAATGCTTAGGAAAATAGTTTCTCCTTTGTATTATTCTTACACCCTCAACCTTGACTCTCCTTGATCATGATGTGCTTCAAACAATATTTGCAACCGTGTCATCTCTGTTGATCGATTATTCTTTTGATTGCGAGGACGCAATCCTCTTAAAGGGGGTAGATTATAAGCCCCCTGATTTTTCAAGAATTTTTCTGGAATTTTTCGGGATTTTTCTGTCATTAAAACCTAGGCCTTTGTAAATTAAATGATTTTTTTAATTGCTATTAATTAATATTAAAATATTATGGAAATAATATTTTATGGTGTAAAATGGAAAACCGAGCACGGGGTAATTTTTGGTGAATTTATTGGACTCCGGAAACCCATTTAAAGCCCTAAAAACTATTTAAAAATAAACCAATTTAAACCCTGAAATAAACCGGGTTTATTTCCAAAATAAACCAAACCGAACCCAGCCGCTGACCCAAACCAAACCGATTTCTTAGTGGGTCGGGTCGGGTCGGATCTGAATCGAACCCGACCCGAAACCAGTTAACCCACTCAGAAACCCTAATCCTATCCGGCCTCGACTCCGCGGCGGCGCAGCCTATAAAGTCGCCTCGACTTCTGTGCCCCACCGCCGTAACCTAGAATCTCCTCCCTGTAACCTCCGATTTCCAATTTCCAAAATAATTAGATTTTAATTTATTTTAAAATATCAAGTTTTATAAAATATTTCTCCTTGAAAATTTTTAATTGATTTTGAACGATGTTTGATTTTAGAAGGTAATTTAAAAATCTTTATAAAAATCATTTTTTCCTAAATGACGATGTATTACAAAATAAATAAATAAATAATAATATATATTTCTAGTTTCAAATATTTATTGGCTTGAATCATAAAATTATTGTTTTAACTAAATAGTTATTTAAAGGACTAGTTCATAAAATAAAATAAATTTTTATTTATTGGGATAGTAAATAAATAAATGTCATGCTTTCTAGGACTTTGCAAAATGTATTAATTAGTAGCTAATTGGAAATTAGCTAGCTTTCCTAAAAACATTTTCTGAAATTATAATCTTTATTTTTATTTTTATTTTTTCAAGTTGCCGTTCCTATTAACTAGCCAGCACACCCTCATTTTTCCCACATGAGAAGCCCCTTTTTATAATTAATTCTGGGCCATTCATTATTGGGCCAACCCGCAACCCTTTATCCCACACCCTTTCTCCCTATTTAAGTACCTCATCACAACTCCCTAGAAACCCTAGCTAGCCTTCACAAATTCCCATAAGCCAAAGCCACCACCATTTTTTTGTGTGTGCTCGTGTCCGTGTGTCCAGCATCACCGTGTCAGCCGTGTTGGCCTCGGGTCCGACCCCGGGTGTCCCACCGTACCCATTCATTTTCTGTGTCCAGTTACAACATTACAATCGATTTTGTGTCCGACACCATCTGGACACATCCACCTCTGTACAGTACTACATCAGATTCCCGTATCCACACCCGGACACGTCCCCCACAACAAACCCTCGTGTCCATCCCGGACACGTACCCAGACACCGACACATCCAGAACCTGACCCTAACCCTAGACTCGAAGCCGCCGCCCGGAGTCGTCGTCGTCGTCGTCGCCGCTGAAGCCGGTGGCCGCCGCTGGAACGAAGCCGCCGTCGCCGCCCTGTCGCCCCGCGTCGAGCTCGGAGATCCGCCTCGGATCTCCTCAGATCCGTCGATCGACAGAGCGCCGCGTCGTCGAGATCCCGCCGACCGCCTCCTCGATCTGGCCGCCGTAGATTCAGACACACCCTGCGTCGAGCCGCGTCGAGTTCCGCCGCCGCTCCTCGACCAGACGCAGCCGCCTCCTCGAGCGCCGAGCGCCGACCCCGGCGAACCCCGCGCCGACGACCGGAGAAGCCTCGTAAGCCCCTCTCTCCTTTCCCTCTTTCCCCTTTCTGTTTCTATCTATAGTTAGTAATATATAATTAGTTATAATTAATATTTAATTAGTTTAGTGTATTAGTTAATTAAATGAGATTAGTTAATTAATTAATTAATATGATTAGTTAGTTAATTAATTAATTAAATTAGTTTAGTTAATTATTAATCAGTGGTTAATTAGTAATCAATTAGTTTAATCAAATTATTAATTAATCAGTTTAGTATATATAATTAGTTATTTTATGAAATTAGTTTAATTAATGTAATTAGTTTATGTACTTTGGTTATATTAATATAATTAGTTATATTAATATGTAAATTGGTTATTTTATATAATTTGATTTTATTAATATGTAACTAGTTTGGTAAATACAACATAATTAGTTTTATTGTTTTATTGTATGAAATTAGTTATTTATTATGTGTAAATTAGTTATGTATTATTTTTTTATAAATATACAAATATGTATTTTGGTATAAAAAGTATATATGTATATACATCTATTAGTGTATATACACAAATACGTATTTTTGTAAATTACTAATAGACACTTATATATATATTATATACGTTTTATTGGTATACTAAGTATTAATGTATGTTTCAGTATTTAAATATAAATAAATATATATTGGTATAAATGTATATATATATATATCTTGTACATACAATTAATGTATTGTATATGTATTTAATGTGATGTACTAGTATTAGTATATATTTTAATAATAATAATAAACATTGACAATACACATATATATATATATTTTAAAATGTATTTTAGCATATGTATGAGTATACATATATAATGTTCAACTAGTATAAATCAAATATATATTGTAAATACATTTAAACTGGTGCATGTATAAATATTGTAAGTATTAATAAGTGTAATGTGTATTATCTACGTATCCCTACTAGATGACCCTAGTTGACTAGTGCCATACCTGGCAGAGCCCTGAGTTCATGTATTTGTGATGTGTTAGTGTAGCACCTGATGCAAATGTTGTATTTGATATATTTTAGGACTGTTGGTTCCTCCAGACGATACTCTGGGACAGGACCTCGGTATATTCACCAGCTAAGGACCCAAGGCGAGTACATTCTCTGATTAGTTTCTAATTTATGATATCTCCTATGTTCACTGTAACTAGTGTAAATATCCATGATCTTGACACGATGGTTACACGGATTGGTATACACGGATCTCGTCATGAGATGTTATTCCTTATTCATGGTGTAGCTTGTACGAGACTTGTTTCCTTGATATCTTGTGCATGTACAGACACTAATTCCCGGGGAGATTTGCTACCTTCCTAGGGAATCCTGTGCCATAGCGTACCATGATTGGATCTACTATACCAGTCGGGGGTTTGGGGAGTACCTTAGTGTAGATATGTGATCATACCCAACTTTATATGCACCATAGCTCACCCCACATCTCACGTCGGGTGCGGCCTGACCATTTATATGCTCCATAGCTGTTACGTGTGATTAGCCTGATCTCTACATGCACCATAGCTAACCAACGGTTAGCCTGACTTTATATGAACCATAGCTAATCACATGTAACCAGCCTGATCAAGTTCCCAAGCCGATCACATGTTGAAGCTAGTATTCACACACTTAGTCATAGAACTCTTGCTCATTGACATATTGCTTCTTTTCCTGCATTTACTTACAGTATTTTCCAGTATTTCTTTCATTGTACATTTCTCGTACCTATACATGCATCTGGTATGTTTCCATCTAGAACTGCTACATAGCTTATGTCATTTATATAGAACTGCTATTTAGAGATGTACTTTGCTCCTTCCTGACTGGAAATATTTTTCCAGACTGTGACCTTAGTAGACTGGCTCTGACATACTTGGGGATTGGAAGTAATGATTGCATGTATGATTATTGTGTCATTAGACTTGTGTTGTATTCTTTTATTTCTTCATTTTCCTATCGTGCTGTAGTTGTGATTGAGTATTTCTAGATTTATTTTATGTTATCCACGTCTCCTTATGGAGTTGGATACTAGCGTGAGATTGTTTAGATAGTACTTGACCTAGACAGCGTTCTACCGCCGATGCTGCGGCGTAGGCTGGACGTACCCACGCTCTCATGCCCCTAAACCGGGTGCGGGTCGTGACACGTTTTAGTGGTGGCCCATGCCGGTCAAACTTCGCGAGCTGTGCGATGTCGTGGTAGTGCGACGTCTTAGTTGTACTACTGCGTACCTGCTATAGAATATAGGACATAGGATACTAGGATGAGAGAGGATACTCAATCACAAACTCTTGAGAGATTCCTGGGACGACCCCTTGAGAATCTTGTTAAAATTTCCAATTTAACTTTTCCTTGTTTCCGCCCGCTCTCGCTTGTTGTTACTGAACTTGATTCTTGTTGAGCATTTTTTAAATTAAAATCTTGGTATCATTGTTGAGTTTGATTCTTGTTGACCAGTTGTTAACTTTAATTCCTGGTATCGTTGTTGAGTTGATTTCAAATTGAGATGAATTTTTACGGACTAGGATTTATGGTATCATCTGATGACATATATTGATGAGGACAGTGAGGAAGGTAAAACGTCTACTTTGGTTATGGAACCTAGAATTTATCGCAGCCATATTAGCTGTGGTGACGAGAACGTAGGAACCTGACTTGGATGTACATACTATAGTTATGAAGCTTAGAGTCTTTCGCAGCCATACCGGTTGGCGTGGCGAAGATTCTAGACGACATGACTATGGAGTGCATACCTTAGTTACGAAACCTATCGTTTATCGCATCTATGCTTACTGGCGTGGCGAGGATTCTGAGTGTCATGATTTCAGACAGACGTGTATGATTATCAGGTTGTATCCTAAATTGGTTCTTAAAATATCATCCCAAGACTTATCTATTTATGTTATTCCAGGACTTTGTTCCACCGCTTCTTTCTTTACTAGCAGTAAAGATACCTTATGTCCTCAATTCAGTCCTTGAGCTCCTATTCCTTGAGGATTTCTTGTTAAGTATGATAATTAGTGGCTTGTAATTTTGTTGTGTCTTGTATTAGTATTGACTGTGTTGCTAGTGAGTTGTAAGTGTTTCTTAGTTGGACATGTGAGCAGTAGGCTTTAATCTAGAGTTAGCCCTTAGTATAGTACCTTGTACCAATGATTCTAGGAGTAGTGTCATTAGAGACTGAGAGTTAAGGAGAGTATAGAGTATCAGTGATAGTTCTCAGAGTTAGTATCAGAGCAAATTACCCGTCCTGGATAATCATAATTATGTAATTGAGTGATCTATGTAAACGATTAAGTATCCGGGAATTGTGTTAAGGATTTATGGAGCATGATGTCCAATTGGATGATTGATATCGGAAATGTTAAAAGTAAAGAAATGTATATGTATAAAGGGTTTAATGAGATGTCATAAGTAGAGAAATATCAGGATTAGTAATGGAAGTTGTGAAGCGTATCGCGGATTAGTTTAATAGGCTTTAAAGGATTGAAGGAAATACATATACAACCATCGAGATGAGGAACCATACACATACCCATGAGAGTAAAGAAACATGAGTGTTATAGAGGATACAGGTGATCATGAGTCTAATGAGCTTGATGAGATAATCCATTAATGCAGCTAGTGATATAATACCAAGAGTGCCGATGATTCTATATCAAGGATTATTGAAAATGGTGCTAGTAACAGTAAGCACTCGGTGTGATGATAATTAGATGATATACCAGTTGACATAAATTGAAATTATGAAAGAAAACACAGTTGATGGTAACTTTGATCATTGGAGGTAATAGTGCAAGTGATTCGGGCAGTACAAATTTAGTACACAGTTCTAGACAATATAGGTATTGAGTGCACCTTGAGTATCAGAGACCGTGAGCACTGATATGTACATTGAGGAGTTATAAATTAAAAGGTGGAAATGAATTTTAAATTTTCAGAATTTTTAAGGAGTTGAGATTCTATGTTGTTAAAATATTGAGGATTTAAATTTGATTCAATAAACATAGTTAAGGCTACAGAGATTTTAGAAGTGATTAAATTTTATTTCGATGTGAAGTATCTGATTTTGAGGAGGTATATGCATTTTATTTTAAGTTGATCGGGAAGTTAAACCTTGACGATTATTTTGAGGATTAATTTTTGGTAGATAAGAGATATGAATATTAATATATGATTAGTTGATATGGGTACCAGTGTACATGAATAGGAATTTGTTAGTGAATGTGCTAGAGTTAAGTGGTTGATAGCAGATACCGCAAGTAATATGTTAGCAGGTTCTTTCTTTTCTTTCCTAATGTTCTTTTTCGTCTTTTGATTGATTGATTCCCTAGTAACGTGGTTTATATTCGTGATTTTCTTGTTAGAACTTAGCTAGTAGTACACCTTAACAGAGACTGAAATACCGTGACAAGACACATGACCTATATATTTTCTTAAATTGCATAGATGTAAGTAGAATTTTCTTAAACCATGATCATTTGGGTTTGACCATAGCAAGGATCTATGACAAGGGTATGACCGACAAAAAGGGACAAGATGATTAAATTATGGATGAGCAAAAATTTAAATAAAGAATTTAGGGGATTGTTATAACAGAGTTGATGGAATCATTGTTTTTGCGAAAATCGAGATTGATTGAAATTCGAGGACAAACATTTACTTAAAGGGAGAATTAAGAAATTCACAGAGCCAAAAATTTGAGGATTTATTAATTTTAAGGAGGTCTTGATATGATTGAATTGATTATAAAAAAAAAAAAAAAAAAAATTTGAGAAATTTGAGAGATTATCATTTTATCTATTTGATTGCAAGATAGAAATTTTATATAGTATGAATGTTGCCTTGAAGATACTGGAAGCATCGCATCGTTGAGTATTTGAGGAAAAAAAAAAGAAAAGAAAAGCAGGAAATAAAATCGTAAATGGAATAGTGTCAAATTAAATTCTTGGGATGAGGAGTTAGATTGGAATAAGCGTCAATTGAATTTGAGTTAGATGATTGATGAGTGTTTAAAGTTAAATTTTGGGATGCAGATTTTTAAGTTTTATAAATATGCATTGATTGGATTTCAATTAAAAGGATTGGATAGTAAATTTTGTATTTAGTTATTTACTCAAATTTGAGGAGATTATGATACGACTGGAATTCAATTAAAAATATTGAGGATTTGAGTAGTAAAAATTTTACATTGGGATAATAAATTCAGAGGATGAAAAAAAAAATATATTAGTTCAAAATTCGGAAACATTATACATACGGATAAAGAAATATGGAATGAAATGAAGATCATGGTATATTGAGGTTGTGATTTAAATTAAATCTTGACCATGACAGTAACATTTGAAATTGAAGAAAATAATCGAGGTATAGTTGATGTTAAGATAAACAAACTCGAATTTGATGATAAGAATTTTGGACAGGTAATAAATTTTGATTCAGAAATTCTAAGATCTAATCTAATAAAGTTTGTGGAATTTGAAACTTTTATAGATATTAGTTAATGATGAATCACAAGATTGAGAAAGTAAAATGAACGAGGATAAAAAGGAAGGATTATTTTCAGATGGTAGTAAAGACTATTTTTCCTAGAAATTAAGAAAGGCGATTAGATGTCTCTTGATTACATTCTGAAGGATGTATTTAAGTTTCTTAAATCAAATTGTCGACCGTATCTTTCGAATTAACTATAACTTTCATGTCTATATCATTCATTATACTGGGTCTTCCTTGGTTTAGTTACTTTGAAAAGGTAACGTGCATTATTCAAATTATCTGTTTTTATGATCGTGTCTACTTCCCAAACCTAAACTTTCTAGAGGATTCAAGGCCGAGCCATGATTCCTTCAAGTTATTCCTGTCTTAAACCATATTTTCTTTTTCTTCATGTTTCCTTCTGTTTGGAAAATATTCATCATTATGAACAACAAATTTTTCTATCCTAGTCATCCCTAAAATTTCGAGGACGAAATTTTTCTAAGGTGGATAGACTTGTAACCTCCGATTTTCAATTTCCAAAATAATTAGATTTTAATTTATTTTAAAATATCAAGTTTTATAAAATATTTCTCCTTGAAAATTTTTAATTGATTTTGAACGATGTTTGATTTTAGAAGGTAATTTAAAAATCTTTATAAAAATCATTTTTTCCTAAATGATGATGTATTACAAAATAAATAATTAAATAATAATATATATTTCTAGTTTCAAATATTTATTGGCTTGAATCATAAAATTATTGTTTTAACTAAATAGTTATTTAAAGGACTAGTTCATAAAATAAAATAAATTTTTATTTATTGGGATAGTAAATAAATAAATGTCATGCTTTCTAGGACTTTGCAAAATGTATTAATTAGTAGCTAATTGGAAATTAGCTAGCTTTCCTAAAAACATTTTCTGAAATTATAATCTTTATTTTTATTTTTATTTTTTCAAGTTGCCGTTCCTATTAACTAGCCAGCACACCCTCATTTTTCCCACATGAGAAGCCCCTTTTTATAATTAATTCTGGGCCATTCATTATTGGGCCAACCCGCAACCCTTTATCCCACACCCTTTCTCCCTATTTAAGTACCTCATCACAACTCCCTAGAAACCCTAGCTAGCCTTCACAAATTCCCACAAGCCAAAGCCACCACCATTTTTTTTTTGTGCTCGTGTCCGTGTGTCCAGCATCACCGTGTCAGCCGTGTTGGCCTCGGGTCCGACCCCGGGTGTCCCACCGTACCCATTCATTTTCTGTGTCCAGTTACAACATTACAACCGATTTTGTGTCCGACACCATCTGGACACATCCACCTCTGTACAGTACTACATCAGATTCCCGTGTCCACACCCGGACACGTCCCCCACAACAAACCCTCGTGTCCATCCCGGACACGTACCCAGACACCGACACATCCAGAACCTGACCCTAACCCTAGACTCGAAGCCACCGCCCGGAGCCGTCGTCGTCGTCGTCGCCGCTGAAGCCGGTGGCCGCCGCTGGAACGAAGCCGCCGTCGCCGCCCTGTCGCCCCGCGTCGAGCTCGGAGATCCGCCTCGGATCTCCTCAGATCCGTCGATCGACAGAGCGCCGCGTCGTCGAGATCCCGCCGACCGCCTCCTCGATCTGGCCGCCGTAGATTCAGACACACCCTGCGTCGAGCCGCGTCGAGTTCCGCCGCCGCTCCTCGACCAGACGCAGCCGCCTCCTCGAGCGCCGAGCGCCGACCCCGGCGAACCCCGCGCCGACGACCGGAGAAGCCTCGTAAGCCCCTCTCTCCTTTCCCTCTTTCCCCTTTCTGTTTCTATCTATAGTTAGTAATATATAATTAGTTATAATTAATATTTAATTAGTTTAGTGTATTAGTTAATTAAATGAGATTAGTTAATTAATTAATTAATATGATTAGTTAGTTAATTAATTAATTAAATTAGTTTAGTTAATTATTAATCAGTGGTTAATTAGTAATCAATTAGTTTAATCAAATTATTAATTAATCAGTTTAGTATATATAATTAGTTATTTTATGAAATTAGTTTAATTAATGTAATTAGTTTATGTACTTTGGTTATATTAATATAATTAGTTATATTAATATGTAAATTGGTTATTTTATATAATTTGATTTTATTAATATGTAACTAGTTTGGTAAATACAACATAATTAGTTTTATTGTTTTATTGTATGAAATTAGTTATTTATTATGTGTAAATTAGTTATGTATTATTTTTTTATAAATATACAAATATGTATTTTGGTATAAAAAGTATATATGTATATACATCTATTAGTGTATATACACAAATACGTATTTTTGTAAATTACTAATAGACACTTATATATATATTATATACGTTTTATTGGTATACTAAGTATTAATGTATGTTTCAGTATTTAAATATAAATAAATGTATATTGGTATAAATGTATATATATATATATATCTTGTACATACAATTAATGTATTGTATATGTATTTAATGTGATGTACTAGTATTAGTATATATTTTAATAATAATAATAAACATTGACAATACACATATATATATATATTTTAAAATGTATTTTAGCATATGTATGAGTATACATATATAATGTTCAACTAGTATAAATCAAATATATATTGTAAATACATTTAAACTGGTGCATGTATAAATATTGTAAGTATTAATAAGTGTAATGTGTATTATCTACGTATCCCTACTAGATGACCCTAGTTGACTAGTGCCATACCTGGCAGAGCCCTGAGTTCATGTATTTGTGATGTGTTAGTGTAGCACCTGATGCAAATGTTGTATTTGATATATTTTAGGACTGTTGGTTCCTCCAGACGATACTCTGGGACAGGACCTCGGTATATTCACCAGCTAAGGACCCAAGGCGAGTACATTCTCTGATTAGTTTCTAATTTATGATATCTCCTATGTTCACTGTAACTAGTGTAAATATCCATGATCTTGACACGATGGTTACACGGATTGGTATACACGGATCTCGTCATGAGATGTTATTCCTTATTCATGGTGTAGCTTGTACGAGACTTGTTTCCTTGATATCTTGTGCATGTACAGACACTAATTCCCGGGGAGATTTGCTACCTTCCTAGGGAATCCTGTGCCATAGCGTACCATGATTGGATCTACTATACCAGTCGGGGGTTTGGGGAGTACCTTAGTGTAGATATGTGATCATACCCAACTTTATATGCACCATAGCTCACCCCACATCTCACGTCGGGTGCGGCCTGACCATTTATATGCTCCATAGCTGTTACGTGTGATTAGCCTGATCTCTACATGCACCATAGCTAACCAACGGTTAGCCTGACTTTATATGAACCATAGCTAATCACATGTAACCAGCCTGATCAAGTTCCCAAGCCGATCACATGTTGAAGCTAGTATTCACACACTTAGTCATAGAACTCTTGCTCATTGACATATTGCTTCTTTTCCTGCATTTACTTACAGTATTTTCCAGTATTTCTTTCATTGTACATTTCTCGTACCTATACATGCATCTGGTATGTTTTCATCTAGAACTGCTACATAGCTTATGTCATTTATATAGAACTGCTATTTAGAGATGTACTTTGCTCCTTCCTGACTGGAAATATTTTTCCAGACTGTGACCTTAGTAGACTGGCTCTGACATACTTGGGGATTGGAAGTAATGATTGCAGGTATGATTATTGTGTCATTAGACTTGTGTTGTATTCTTTTATTTCTTCATTTTCCTATCGTGCTGTAGTTGTGATTGAGTATTTCTAGATTTATTTTATGTTATCCACGTCTCCTTATGGAGTTGGATACTAGCGTGAGATTGTTTAGATAGTACTTGACCTAGACAGCGTTCTACCGCCGATGCTGCGGCGTAGGCTGGACGTACCCACGCTCTCGTGCCCCTAAACCGGGTGCGGGTCGTGACACTCCCAGCGTCGACGAACGCCGCCTGAACCCTAGTCTGACAGCCAACTCCGACTTCGCCATCACCCCAGCGACCGGACACCCTAACAGAGGCCTCTGCACGACTCCCTGCCGCCGGCGTAGCCACCGACCCCATCAACCCAGTCTTCTCCTCCCTCTCCTTCTTCCTCCTTCCCCCGCGGCGCTCGACCTCGCCCCTCTCCTCCGCTCAGTCCCGCTCGTCATCACCTGATCATCGAACGCCTTCCTCCGCCCAGCCTCCATCGTCGTCCCCGAAACCCTAACTCCCCGCTGCCCTTCGCCGCGAGCCACCTCCACACTCTCCTCGACCGCCCATCGCCACCTAGCCGGCCAACCCCGCTCCCTCTTCCACCTCCTCCGTCGGATCTCCCCAACCCTAGCCACCGGCAGCCACAGACGAGCCTCCGCCCGAGCCGCTGTCCTCCGGCGAATCCCCCAGTCCCAGCTGCTGCGATCGAAACCCTAACCCTAACCCTAGAACCTAAACGCGACACAGGACACGCAGCACAGGACACGGACACGACTCGGACACGTGAGAAACGGTCTTCGCGGAGCCCTGTTCAGGTACTCGTAACTTTCTGCTCGTAACCCCGTTTTCAATTCCGTCTGTTGCGTTGCGTAGCCTGTGTGACCCCCTCGGTGCCCGTGCAACCCGCTCGGGGCATCGCATCCTGTGGTGATCGCAAACCGCGATCCAAAAACAGGAAAATCAATACCCCGTTTTATCCCGGAACTGAGTGCGCCCCGCCAAACGGGACGACTTGGTAGCACGCGGTCTTTACCGAAACGTGCGCGACGTTGATACGGACGTGTAGGATTTCGCAGAAGTTGATTTGGATGTGCGTGCACACCGGAATCAACGCGTATCCGTCGACACCGCCCCGTATTCGTCGATTCTGGAACACGTTGTAACTTCGTGTACACACGTCGGATCAAGACAAAACTTGCGCCATCGGACTCGTAGCGATACGCTGGTCCTGTGACCCAAGTTTGGTTCGATTCTGAGAACGTTGACGAAATCGCGTGTCGTGGCCCCACAGGTCCCGCTCGACGGGCGATTTTATGATCGGCTCATCGGTATTCAATTCTGAAAGTTCCGTTGGGTTCGTATCAGCGTTTCTGACCTGTTGACACTGAGTTTGGTAAATTTGGAGACCTTTGACCCTGACACACTTTTCGGTACAAAGTGGCCCACATGTGGACCCCGCTTTGGCCCGGAAATGTCATTTTGCCCTTGTGTCCAAATTGGACGTAAGGACAGGCGTTTCTAGCTATTTGATATTTTTTGAATCTAATGGTGATGTTTGTTTCAGCAACCGGAGTAGTACCTGCAGATCACACTGAGACCAGAGCTACAGTTGGAGCCAGGACCCCAGGCAAGTGTACCTTGCCAAACTTTGCAGTCTTGTTACATATTCTCTTTGATTCTTTTACATTATTGTGCATGCTTAACCTAGGACCGTGTGACGTACTTAGCGTCCGATTATTAGTCGGGTGCCAACACCGCACGCGGTGTTGGGTACGGTCATCTAGAGATGGACATTCGTGACACTATATATTCTCGTACTTGTCTTACCAAGTACGCTTGACCCAGGACACTTGACACTATTCATGAAACAGAATTTTCCCGAGATATTCGTGGGGATTCTGTATAGGATACAGGACTTGGACATTATATTCTTAGATATAGTATGACTTGTTGCATTAGTCTTGATCCTGCGTGTCATGGACATGAGACGTGAGATTTCATTGGGTGGGGAGAGTATTACCATATGAAAGGCTGATTATATTATATATTGACATCTGGATGTGTCTTAGTCTCTGACACAGAGCTATGGCACCAGTTCTGGCCCTTCGAGAAAATACTGCTATTGGGTTCTCCGACACTGATCCTGTAGCAGTCTCAGCCCGAGTATGGAATAATGTTCTCATTTGCATATCACTAGATGGTTATTTATTCACCCTATTGTTCATTTATTGCTGCACTGCATTTATTTTGGCTTGTATTTTCTGTACCTTGCTGTCCCCTGAGGACCTGGATCCGGATTATGTCCCCAGATATTGCAGACGAGATCTATCCCGAGGTTTACGGGACCGGAGCATTGGCATTAGCAGGAGAAGGTGCCTACATTGGAGCAGAACCAGGATCTGAGGACGAGATCGTACCAGAGGACTTCTCTTGATTATTGGCTTGAGATACTCATTTATTCAGTTTATAGTTATTTCATTTCCAGTCTATTTCATTGATGTACCAGACTTGTACTCGGATTGTTCTCCGAGACACTTTTATTTGAGACTTGTTAGTCATTTATTTATTTCATTTCTGTCATTTGATCTGTGATTATTTGTTGTGGATGAGATTAGTATAGAATATGACTGGTACCACTGGATCTACTTATTGTTATAGTACAGCTTAAGTATGCCCTGATGGATCCATTAAATTGGGTTGTCCATCGGTGCGTACTGCTGGCCATTATCACGCGTCCGGTCCCTCGGTATTTTGGGACTGGGGCGTGACATGGTTTTTGTGGTGGCCCATGCAGGTCTACGACTAAATTGTTCGGTTTCAACTTAGGGACCGAGCAAGCCTGCAATAAGAATAGAATAAGTTTTAGGATCTCATCCACATGCTTGAAACGTTCTTGATATCTATATTGTATTCGAATTAAATTTCTTGTATCTTGCCTTGATTCCTGTGTGCCTCATATAGTTTATTTTTGATGCAGAGTAATGGATTCAAGAGCAAACGACGAAACTCCAGCAAACACACCAATAGGTGCGGTAGCCACCTACGGAGAAGATGAAGTGGCACCATTGAGTGGAGATCCCTCTACTCACCAAGGCAGCCAAGCAGATCAGCATGCTCCTAGATTTCGGCGAGACGACATCCCACCGCCTCCGCAGTTCATTCCACCAATGCCTGTATTCCCACCAGGACAGCCTATGGACGGGCAGCAGATGTTCCAAATGATCTACGCAATGATGCAAGCCCAACAGCATATTTATCAAGAAGCTCAACGTCGTGAAGCAGATTACTTAAGGAACAGCATAGTAAATGTACTGGATCAGGCCAACCTACCAACTCGCCGATAACCGACGGGCTCTATCACCGACTTCCGCCAGCTGAAGCCCCGCACCTTCTCAGGCAAGGAGGAACCTACAGAAGTTCATGAGTGGCTTACCAACATACGACATCAACTAGAAGCAGCAGAGCTACCAAAAGAGCGTTGGATGACTGCCGTCAGAATGCAATTGACGGACAATGCACATCACTGGTGGCTATCCGAGGAGACCCGGCTCGGACCAGACCGAGTCACTTGGGGGGAGTTCTCCAGACTCTTCCAAGAGATGTACATTCCAGCTACCGCTCGATCAGAACTCAGAGACAAGTTCAACCACCTTATCCAAGGCAATATGACAGTGGAAGAGTACAACGTGGAATTTATTCGTCTGAGTCGCTTCGCCCCTACCTTGATTCCGACAGAAGAAGAGAAGGCCGAGAAGTTCTTCGATGGACTAAACTTCGAGCTACAAAAATTAATTGGATCCATTGCGCCCACATCTTACTCGGACGTCCTTGCTGCAGCCCGACGCCTGGAGCGCGTCACCAGGAGAGAGACCAGTCTGAAGCGGCCTTCCACATCAGCAACAGCCAGAGCACCACAAGAAGAATCTGCAAAGAGACCTCACCTACAGCAACAGCAGAACGCATCTACACCACAAGTAATAGTCCTCTCTACTTGTCACTACTGTGGCAAAGCAGGCCATCTCGCCAGGGAATGCAGACGCAGGTTAGGACTATGCTTAGGTTGTGGATCCAGACAGCATGCAGTGAGAGACTGCCCTGAACGTAAAGAAGGAGCACCAAGGACAAACCAACAAGCTCTACCAGCACCAGAAGGATATCAACCAAGGCCACCCTTGGCACCTCGACCAGCACCCTTCCAGCAAGCCCAGCAACAGCAGAGGGCACCCCTTCAAGGACGCGGACAAGCTTATGCGATGACTTTGGAGGATGCACAAATTCATGGAGTAGCTAATGCGCGTAAGTTTTTATAGTTTCTGGTTCTTGTATTGTTTTAGTTTTTGCATGCTGGTTCGTGACCCTGGCCTTCACCTAGTAATTTTGAATTACTAAACACCTAGAATATTTTTATAATTGATAACCTAATATATTTTAAGTGATAATCTAGTTTTTCTGAACTGTAGTCTTCTAAATCTCCTTCATACGGGAGATTGCATAACTTTTAATGCTTAGGAAAATAGTTTCTCCTTTGTATTATTTTTACACCCTCAACCTTGACTCTCCTTGATCATGATGTGCTTCGAACAATATTTGCAACCGTGTCATCTCTGTTGATCGGTTATTCTTTTGATTGCGAGGACGCAATCCTCTTAAGGGGGGTAGATTGTAAGCTCCCTGATTTTTCAAGAATTTTTCTGGAATTTTTTGGGATTTTTCATTCATTAAAACCTAGGCCTTTGTCAATTAAATGATTTTTTTAATTGCTATTAATTAATATTAAAATATTATGGAAATAATATTTTATGGTGTAAAATGGAAAACCGAGCACGGGGTAATTTTCGGTGAATTTATTGGACTCCGGAAACCCATTTAAAGCCCTAAAAACTATTTAAAAATAAACCAATTTAAACCCTGAAATAAACCGGGTTTATTTCCAAAATAAACCAAACCGAACCCAGCCGCTGACCCAAACCAAACCGATTTCTTAGTGGGTCGGGTCGGGTCGGATCTGAATCGAACCCGACCCGAAACCCGTTAACCCACTCAGAAACCCTAATCCTATCCGGCCTCGACTCCGAGGCGGCGCAGCCTATAAAGTCGCCTCGACTTCTGTGCCCCGCCGCCGTAACCTAGAATCTCCTCCCAGCGTCGACGAACGCCGCCTGAACCCTAGTCTGACAGCCAACTCCGACTTCGCCATCACCCCAGCGACCGGACACCCTACCAGAGGCCTCTGCACGACTCCCTGCCGCCGGCGTAGCCACCGACCCTATCAACCCAGTCTCCTCCTCCCTCTCCTTCTTCCTCCTTCCCCCGCGGCGCTCGACCTCGCCCCTCTCCTCCGCTCAGTCCCGCTCGTCATCACCCGATCATCGACCGCCTTCCTCCGCCCAGCCTCCATCGTCATCCCCGAAACCCTAACTCCCCGCTGCCCTCCGCCGCGAGCCACCTCCACACTCTCCTCGATCGCCCATCGCCACCTAGCCGGCCAACCCCGCTCCCTCTTCCACCTCCTCCGTCGGATCTCCCCAACCCTAGCCACCGGCAGCCGCAGACGAGCCTCCGCCCGAGCCGCTGTCCTCCGGCGAATCCCCCAGTCCCAGCTGCTGCGATCGAAACCCTAACCCTAGAACCTAAACGCGACACAGGACACGCAGCACAGGACACGGACACGACTCGGACACGTGAGAAACGGTCTTCGCGGAGCCCTGTTCAGGTACTCGTAACTTTCTACTCGTAACCCCGTTTTCAATTCCGTCTGTTGCGTTGCGTAGCCTGTGTGACCCCCTCGGTGCCCGTGCAACCCGCTCGGGGTATCGCGTCCTGTGGTGATCGCAAACCGCGATCCAAAAACAGGAAAATCAACACCCCGTTTCATCCCGGAACTGAGTGCGCCCCGCCAAACGGGATGACTTGGTCGCACGCGATCTTTACCGAAACGTGCGCGACGTTGATACGGACGTGTAGGATTTCGCAGAAGTTGATTTGGATGTGTGTGCACACCAGAATCAACGCGTATCCGCCGACACCGCCCCGTATCCGTCGATTCTAGAACACGCTGTAACTTCGTGTACACACGTCGGATCGAGACGAAACTTGTGCCATCGGACTCGTAGCGATACGCTGGTCCTGTGACCCAAGTTTGGTTCGATTCTGAGAACGTTGACGAAATCGCGTGTCGTGGGCCCCACAGGTCCCGCTCGACGGGCGATTTTGTGATCGGCTCATCGGAATTCAATTCTGAAAGTTCCGTTGGGTTCGTATCAGCATTTCTGACCTGTTGACACTGAGTTTGGTGAATTTGGAGACCTTTGACCCTGACACGCTTTTCGGTGCAAAGTGGCCCACATGTGGACCCCGCTTTGGCCCAAAAATGTCATTTTGCCCTTGTGTCCAAATTGGACGTAAGGACAGGCATTTCTAGCTATTTGATATTTTCTGAATCTAATGGTGATGTTTGTTTCAGCAACCGGAGTAGTACCTGCAGATCACACTGAGACCAGAGCTACAGTTGGAGCCAGGACCCCAGGCAAGTGTACCTTGCCAAACTTTGCAGTCTTGTTACATATTCTCTTTGATTCTTTTACATTGTTGTGCATGCTTAACCTAGGACCGTGTGACGTACTTAGCGTCCGATTATTAGTCGGGTGCCAACACCGCACGCGGTGTTGGGTACGGTCATCTAGAGATGGACATTCGTGACACTATATATTCTCGTACTTGTCTTACCAAGTACGCTTGACCCAGGACACTTGACACTATTCATGAAACAGAATTTTCCCGAGATATTCGTGGGGATTCTGTATAGGATACAGGACTTGGACATTATATTCTTAGATATAGTATGACTTGTTGCATTAGTCTTGATCCTGCGTGTCATGGACATGAGACGTGAGATTTCATTGGGTGGGGAGAGTATTACCATATGAAAGGCTGATTATATTATATATTGACATCTGGATGTGTCTTAGTCTCTGACACAGAGCTATGGCAATAGTTCTGGCCCTTCGAGAAAATACTGCTATTGGGTTCTCCGACACTGATCCTGTAGCAGTCTCAGCCCGAGTATGGAATAATGTTCTCATTTGCATATCACTAGATGGTTATTTATTCACCCTATTGTTCATTTATTGCTGCACTGCATTTATTTTGGCTTGTATTTTCTGTACCTTGCTGTCCCCTGAGGACCTGGATCCGGATTATGTCCCCAGATATTGCAGACGAGATCTATCCCGAGGTTTACGGGACCGGAGCATTGGCATTAGCAGGAGAAGGTGCCTACATTGGAGCAGAACCAGGATCTGAGGACGAGATCGTACCAGAGGACTTCTCTTGATTATTGGCTTGAGATACTCATTTATTCAGTTTATAGTTATTTCATTTCCAGTCTATTTCATTGATGTACCAGACTTGTACTCGGATTGTTCTCCGAGACACTTTTATTTGAGACTTGTTAGTCATTTATTTATTTCATTTCTGTCATTTGATCTGTGATTATTTGTTGTGGATGAGATTAGTATAGACTGTGACTGGTACCACTGGATCTACTTATTGTTATAGTACATCTTAAGTATGCCCTGATGGATCCATTAAATTGGGTTGTCCATCGGTGCGTACTGCTGGCCATTATCACACGTCCGGTCCCTCGATATTTTGGGACTGAGGCATGACAGTAGGCTTGATGTCAGTCTTGGACCCTTTAATTGGTCCGGCTTAATGGGTTGAGTTTGTGTCTCAAAATGGATGGCAATGACACAGGTAAGCGATACAGGATTAAAGAATGGGTTTCGGATACGAGAAGTTGTGCAATTAAATTAGAGCACAAGGGATTGCGTTTGTGAGTGACGAAAAAGTCCAGTGCCTAAGTTGGTTTGTCAAGTCAAGAGTGCAATAATTAGTTGGAAATTATGGGTTAATGTTGGGCTCCGAATATTGCAACAACGGTAGGGTGCACCAAGGGTTAAAATAAATAACCAGACAACTGCAACTAATTTCTAAACCTCAAATACCTATTGCTAAACTAAAAATTTCTAACCCAAAACTAGTCTAGCTATAAAAATAAACGAGGGAGTTTACAATGCAGTATCTACTTCTGGTTATTCTCTTGAGTTGTGGCATAATAGACTAGGACATGTGTATTGTAAACGCATTAACAAGATGTCTAGTCTAGGCCTTATCTCCAAATATGGGGGTAAGGAGGTAGAAAAATGTGAAGTTTGTGCACAGAAGAAGATCGTCAGGAAGTCGTTCAGAAGAGTGAACCGAAGGACAGATCTTCTGGAGTTGGTACACTCATATTTTTGTGACTTCACGTAGTTCTCCACAAAAGCCGGAATGAAGTATTTTATCACTTTCATTGACGATTTCTTGAAGTACGCATTCGTATATCTTATCAAGTCGAAAGATGAAGCATTTAAGAAGTTCAAGGACTTCAAGGCTGAATTAGAACGTCAAACCGGTCAACAACTCAAAAGACTCAGAAGTGATCGAGGTAGAGAATATCGTTCCTTGTAATTTATATCGTTCTGCAAAGAGCATAGAATTGTCAACGAAATGACTGCTCCGTATTCTTTCCAATCTAATAATGTAGAAGAAAGGAAGAACATGACGCTGAAAGAGATGATAAACTCCATGTTGCTGACAACAGGACTTCCAAAGTGCTTCTGGGGAGAAGCAGCGCTTATGGCTACATTTATTCTGAATAGAGTACCGTTCGCGACATCTGACATTGCTCCTCATGAACTCTGATTCAAGGTCAGACCCAACTTGAATTTCATTCGAGTGTGGAGGTGTCTAGCGTATGTGAAGCTTCCAGATCTCAAGATTCAGAAGCTGGGATCGAGAACTACTAAGACCATATTTTTGGGCTATGCTGATAAGAGTGATGCTCGGAGGTTCCATGATATTGAATCTAATCATATCAAAGAATCTCGCGACGCAGAATTCTTTGAAGACAAGTTTGCTAGGTACAAGAATGTTGTTCTCGCGGATGTCCCGAAGAATATTGCTAGCACGGACGAGGCAAGTACCTCTCAGAGAGAAGTAGTCCAAAAAGAAGTTGTCATTGATGAGAAAACATTTAAACCAGAACCCGCTGAGCCGAGGGCAAAGCGAATGAGGAGGCCAAAGGACTTCGGAGAAGACTTTGTTACCTATCATGTGGAAGCTGATTCACTTACCTATGATGAGGCAATGAAGACCAGAAATGCTATTTTCTGGAAAGAGGCTATCCAAGACGAGTTTGACTCGATAACTTCTAATAATACTTGAAAGTTAGTCGATCTGCCAGAAGGAGCTAAACCCATTGGATCCATGTAGATCTTTAAGAAGAAGATAAAAGAAGATGGAACAGTTGACAAGTTCAAGGCCAGGCTAGTGGTCAATGAGCTTTCTCAGATATAGGGGGTTCACTACTTCGATACATATACTCCCGTTACACGAATGACTACTATCAGGATGCTGATCTCTCTAGGTGCTATTCACAGAATGATAATTCATCAGATGGACGTCAAGACAACATTTCTGAATGGTGAACTGACTGAGGAGATTTATATGCAGCCAAAAGGGTTTGTCGTCAAAGGTCTTGAAGATAAAGTATGCAAACTGGTAAAATTTATATATGGTCTGAAGCAAGCTCCCATAATGTCTTAAGCAAGCTCCCAAATTATGGCACGAGAAGTTTGACAAAGTTATCAGATCAAATGGGTACAAGATCAGCGAAACTAATAAGTGGGTATACATGAAGTTCGCCGACGATAGATGTGTTATTGTTTGTCTCTATGTGGACGACATGCTAATCCTAGGCATGGATGAAGAATGTCTCACTAGAATAAAGATGTTCCTCTCGTCTAAATTCAGTATGAAGGACATGGAAGATGCATATGTCATCCTTGGGATTAAGATAATTCAAACGGTAGCATGGCTTGCTCTATCACAAGCTCACTACGTGGAGAAGATGCTCATACGCTATGAATATCAGGATCTTCCAGGGATCGATACTCCATATAGTTGTGACAAAAAACTGAAGCCTAACCCTGGAAAAAAGCGTCAGACAGTTGGAGTATTCTAGCGTCATCGGAAGCTTGATGTATGCTACAAATGCTACTAGGCCTGATATTGTTTTTGTTGTGGGGATGCTGAGTAGATTCAGGCGTAACCCAGGTGTTGAACATTAGAAATCTGTAAAGTGGGTGATGAGATACCTCAAGAAGACTCATAAGTTTGTACTTTACTACAACGGAGATCCAGCAGTGGTAGAAGGATTCAGTGATGCTAGTTGGTGTTAAAAAAAGATAGCGAGAGATACACAGGAGGATATATTTTCTCAATGGGAGGAGTAGCCATATCGTGTAATTCGAAGAAGCAGACTATGCTCTCACGCTTATCGATGGAGTCTGAGTTCTATGCACTTGCACCTGTAGTAGATGAAGCAGAATAGCTTCGGGAGCTCATGTACGATCTTCCAATGGCTGGTGTATATATTCTGGCTATACTGATATACTGCGACAACCAGACAGCTGCAGCAGTAGAATCTAATAATCTCTGCAATATAAAGAAGAGAATTGTGCGGCTTCGGTACAGAGCACTGAACAATCTCATCAAGACTGGTGTCATTGCAGTGGTGGATGTTCAGAGTCAGAAGAACCTGGCGGATCCATTTACTAAAGGTCTCAGGCGCCAGCTAGTCGAAGACACAACAGGTAAAATAGGCTTGAAGGGCCTTTGATATTGTGTCTTTGTAATCCTACCATTAAGTTTTATGCTATTAGTTCAAAAAAAATCTACTAGGCATCTAGCTTTTTGTTCAAGGGAGGACCATTGACTGAAAAAATAACAGGTACAGTGGTTAGTTCTTATGGACAATGTGGGATACGTACCCGGAGCTACTGTAGTCTACTATTTTGTTCAATAGAACAATTCCTGTGTAAGGTTGGCTTCAACGCCTTAATGAGTTATCCGACAGAGTGAATGTTCGGCATGCGCTGTAGGAAGCACGTGTAGTTCAACACTACAAGGGACTTGTATCCCATTCTACAGTGGTGTGACACCACGATAAGGTAAAAGATGTAAAGCCTCGGCTGTGAGCCATGTTACAGCAGCAGTAGCACCGCAAATAGGCAGGTAGTCTAATACAGAAAAAGGTAGAGAGTTATAACACAACACTACTAAGAGGTCGGTGACTTCATGCTATAGTGGGTGACACCACATGCGGTAGTCAACCTCGGCTGCGAGCTACGTCACAGCGGTGTAGCACCTACGGGTGCGCAAGGCTTCATGATGGGATATAGTACAACACTACTAAGAGGCTAGTGACGTCATGCTACAGTGGGTGACACCAAAAGAGGTAGTTAACCTCGGCTGTGAGCCATGTCACAGCGGTGTAGCTCCGCACAGAAGCACAAGGCTTCATGCTAGAAAAAGTTAAACTCTCTTAAAAGAACTCACCTAAGTGTATGGATAGAGATATAGGCCGTCTCTTGAGGGTAAACTTGTAGACACCCAAGAAATATACACCGATACCAGGTCAGCACAAGGCCTTTAATGTGCGACCGGAGGCATAGTTGATGTTATTATGCGAGTAAGAAGAAAAACAACTATGATTCAGAATTCAAGGCTTAGTCCATTCTTGTACCATACTATTGTTTGACCCATGCGGGAAGATTCAAGTCGTGGACAACATCTATCCTAATGCATGATGGGAAGTCACTGTGAGGAACGCTCGACCATATATTGTGATATATGTGGGAGATTGTTGGTATTTTTTACTTTTCTTTGATAGTTTTAATCCCATATTGGAAAACCACCAATGTGTATATCTCAATATATAACTTTGCTTAGTATTGGTATATGCACATGGGGTGGTGGTCCATGTGGGTTAACTTTTCTAGAGGGATTAAGTGTGAACCCCATTACGATAATCTTTATTTTGTCACCACCTTTGGGAAATTTTCCTTAGGAGCTAAGCCCCATAGGGGCTTTGCGACTCGGACTCGGGCTCTAGCTCAGGCTCAAGGGCACAAAGTAGCGCTTTGTTGGCACACTTTGCACTTAGCACGTCATTGTCGTCGTATGGTGCTCGTGTGCTCCTTTTATGCACTAGTTCCATGCACGATTCCTTGCTCGGGCGCATGCTTCATGGAACTATGTAGCCTGGAGCGCATACGGCCAGATGAGTTTGCGGTCAGGTGCGCATGCGGCCAGGAGCCCATGCGGCCAGGTGCGCATGAGGCCAGGAGCCTATGCGGCCCGGAGCCCTTGCGGCCAAGAGTGCATGCGGTCTGGTGCCCATGCGTCCAAGTGCCCAATCGGCCAGGGGTCTTGCAGCCTAGAGCTATGCGGCCAGGCGCTATACGGCCATCAAATTAGCTTGAGTGAGTCGATAGTGGAGGGGACATAGACTGCTATTGGCGGCTCAGTGCGGCGCAGGCGGCATATGGTTCTCTGTGTCTGCCCACTGCTTCTGCCTGTCTTCTGCTGCTCGCAAGTGTCCTTGTATCTTCTTAACTGTCTCAACGGTGTTGACCACCAACTCTGGTCCCAGAATCTGACATTCTTCCACGTCACTACAACACATAAGAGACCTATATTTTCTTCTATATAATGCTTCAAACGGAGCCATCTGGATGCTCGCTTGATAGCTATTGTTGTAAGAAAACTCCACAAGGTGTAGGTGGTCCTCCCATGATCCTCCGAAGTCTAACATACAAGCCCTCAACATATCCTCCAATGTCTGAATAGTACGCTCTGACTGCCCATCTGTCTGCGGGTGATAAGATGTACTGAACTTCATACGAGTTCCTAGACTCTCTTGCATGCTCCTCCAAAAGTGCGATGTAAAACGCGAATCCCTGTCTGATACAATGCTGACTGGTATGCCGTACAATCTCACGATCTGCCTCATATATAAGTCAGCCAAAGCTTCTGTAGACTGGCCAACTCTAAAAGGTAAGAAATGGGCTGACTTGGTGAGTCGGTCCACTATTACCCATACTGTATCTCTTTCAGTTGGACTCTTGGGAAAATCCGTGACGAAGTCCATAGTGATGTGCTTCCACTTCCACTCTGGAATCGAAAGGGGTTGCAATAATCTTGCTGTCCTCTGGTGCTCCGCCTTTACTTGTTAACATACCAGACATTTAGCTACAAAGTGAGCTATTTCTCTTTTCATTCCATGCCACCAAAAGTGCTATCGTAAGTCATGATACATCTTGGTGCCTCCGGAATGAATAGAATATATCGAACTATGAGCTTTTGCCATCAGCTCCTGTCGAATATCTCTATTTGGAACATAAAGATGATCACCACATCGTAATGTCCCATCCTCATGAATGCGCAATCCTGTCTGCTCTCCGTCCTCTGTCCTTTCCTTCAGTCTCCTGAATCTGGTGTCTGTAGGCAAAGCTGCTTAATCCTCTCTACTAGTGAAGATTGTACTTGCAAGTTGGCTAGTATCCCATCTGCTCCAGGTAATATCACTTCAATGCCAAGCTCTTGCAAGTCCTCTAATAATTCCCTCTGTGTTGTCAAGAAGTAAGCTGCTGGCTTCCTGCTTAACGAGTCTGCTACAACGTTAGCCTTGCCTGGGTGATAATGTAGCTATATCTCAAAATCTTTTATCAACTCAAGCCATCGACGTTGCCTCATATTTAACTCCTTCTGCGTGAAGACATACTTGAGGCTTTTGTGGTCTGTATAGATCTCCACTCGTTCCCCATATAAGTAATGTCTCCATAGCTTCAGAACAAATACAACGGCTGCAAGTTCCAAGTCATGAGTTGGATAATTCTTCTCATGCACTCGTAATTGCCTAGATACATATACAATCACCTTGCCATGCTGCATCAATGTGCATCCCAAGCCTTTCCCTGATGCGTCACTGTAGATCACATAACCTCCTGATCCTGATGGAATAGTCAATACTGGGGCTGTAGTCAGTCACTTCTTCAACTCTTCAAAAGCGGCTTGATACTCGTCGGTCGATATAAATTCTTGATCCTTACAAGTCAACCGAGTCATAGTGCTGCTATCCTTGAGAAGTTCTCCATGAACCGTCAGTAATATCCTGCAAGTCCAAGGAAACTCCTCACCTCCGCTGCTGATTTAGGAACAGGCCATGTCTTAACTGCCGAGATCTTCTCTGGATCAACAGAAATACCATCTCCCGTAACGACATGCCTAAGGAATGAAACTCTATCCAGGAAGAACTCACATTTACTGAGCTTCGCATATAACTGCTCTCTCCTCAAGGACTCTAGAATAATCCGCAGGTACTTCTCGTGCTCCTCGTGGCTCTTCGAATAGACAAGTATATCATCTATGAAGACGACCACGAACTGGTCCAAATACTGGTGGAAGACTCGATTCATTAATTCCATAAAGATAGCTGGAGCATTGGTCAATCCAAATGGCATGACCAGAAACTCGTAGCGCCCATATCTTGTCCGGAATACGGTCTTCGGAATGTCCTGCTTCCGTACCTTTACCTGATGATATCCCGATCTCAAATCTATCTTCGAGAATACCTTGGCTCCACTGAGTTGATCAAATAAGTCATCAATGCATGGCAATGGGTATTTATTCTTCACAGTCACTGTATTTAAGGCTCTGTAGTCAATGCACATACGCACTGACCCATCCTTCTTTGGTACAAACAACACTGGTGCTCCCCAGGGTGATGCACTTGGTCGGATGAAACCTTTCTTCTCTAGTTCTTTCAACTGTGCCTTCAGCTCATCCATCTCCTTCTTCGCCAATCTGTAAATATGTGATGCTATAGGTGCTGCTTCCAGTGCTAATTGAATTGAAAACTCTACGTCTCTGTCTGGGGCAATTCCTCTGGAAAGACGTCTTAAAATTCTGAAATAATGGGGTGATAAACAACATCGTCAATTGCAAGCTGAATACCATCCATGGCTTCTGTGGATCCTCTTGCAAACTCAAGTTCAGGCTGGCCTGGTACCTTAAAAAGAATGCTTCCTCCAAAGCAATCGAAGAAAGCGTGTTACTTGCTTAGCCAGTCCATTCCAAGCACAATATCAAAAGATGGCATAGGAAGGACTAAGAGTCGGGCGTTCATCTCTCTGTCACGTATCACTATAGGACACGATCTACAAATTTGGCTAACTGGTACAACTCCTCCCCCGGTAAGAATTCTAACACAACTATATAAAGGTGTACTTGCAATATTGTGTTTGGCAATAAAACTAGATGATATGAATGAGTGGGTGGCTCCCGTATCAAATAATGTCACAGCCGGAAAAGTAAAAGCAAGAGTAATACCTGCTATGACATCCACCTCCTGATCCATGTCATCCACTTCCAATGCAAAAGCTCGACCGTTCCTCTGTGGCTGTCCATGATTGGCCCTCATGTACTGATCCTCCTGGGTAGGTAGCGGTGGTCCTCTCTGAAATCCTCCTACTGCTGGGGGTCGAGGTGCTCACGGTCCAGTCATCTGCTGAGCCGGCTTCGATGCTGGGAGCGCTAGTCTTTGAACTGGCGGTGGGAGTGTCAATGCTTGTTGCATAGGACAGTCTTTCATAATATGCTGTCCAGAACCATATCTCATACACTGTCCTAAACGAGTTCGACAGTCTCACATAATATGTCCACGTTTTCCACAATAATTGCAGTGGGGCTTCTCGGGGATCTGATACGATCCTGCTCTGTGCTGCTGATGCTGCTGTGCCATGGGACGTCTGATAGGTCCTCCTTGTTGTGTTCTTGCTGGTACTGGCTGTGTCCTTGGTTGAACTCCTTGTTGTGTCCTCAGTTGACCTCATTTTCCTCTGCTGATAGTTTCTTAAAATCTGGCTTATGTCAGTAACTCAGCATAAGATATCCGGGACTGTGAGCTAGTATAATGTTGGAGCTCCTGAGTCAGTCCGCGATGAAACCTCTTAGCCTTAGCCAAGTCATCTGGTATCAGGGCAGCGCCATATTTACTAAGGCGACTAAACTCGGCATCATATTCGTCCCCTGTTCTGTTCCCCTGCTCCAAGTGAAGAAACTGATCGTATAATGCATCTCTGACGATGTCCGGGAAGTACTTTCTCTCAAAGCACTCCAAGAATTGCTCCCAAGTCTGGTATATACCCAACTGGCGCTCCATGGATTCCCACTAGTGATGAAAATTACCATCTAGAAGCATCCTTACACCTGTCATCCATAGGTCCGTAGGTAACTGCGATGCTTCCCATAGCTTCTGCGTGTGAGTGATCTAGTTGGTAGTCTCCTCCGGGATCTCAGTGCCTTTGTACGACTTCAGACCCATCTGTATAAAGTCCTTTACTGAACCAACTTTAGCTCGAGGTACTGGAGCTAGTGCTTGAGCTGGTACAGTAGCCTGTGCAACCATCCTCTCAAGTGCTGCCAGAAATTTTTGCCTTTGCTCGGCTGCCTGCTGCCTCTGTTCCTGCATCATCATCTGGAAGAATTAGAACAGCTGCGTCTGGCCATCTTACGGTGCTGGGAAAGTTGGAAGGTTCCCATTAGGTGAAGCGAGAAGATCAGATGTAATTGGATTGTGAGTCTGTCTATCTGGTCCCAGAAGTCTGAGAATCGTCGAGGTTCCTCCTTGAGTCTGACCATTGACTCCTGAAGGTGTGTCGCCATCGGCGGCAGTACATCCATTTTGCATATCCATCTCTCTGTAGGTGATGTACGAAACGATTAGAAGAAGTACAGGAATCAAACAGGATGCAAGCATTAAATATGAAGGATGAGTTTTAGTCAAGCGTGGATGAGATCTTTATACTCTATTCCTATACGCAGGCTTGTTCGGTACAATTACGTAATCGAGATAATATATTATCGACCTGCATGGGCCACCACTAAAAATATGTCACACCCCAGTCCTAAAATATGTAGGTCTAGGAATAAGTAACACGCCAGCCGTATGTATACGAACTCCAATATATGGAAACCATATACACACGTACGATGTACATGAATATCCAATCCACCTGTGGTAATATACTATCTCAATAAGTCACACGCAATCTATATGTCATCCACAACACAAATAATAGATAAATGGGAAATAAATAACTGAATATCAAAGATGAGTATCAAATAAGAATCTCAAAGTATGATAGTCGGATGGAAATAAATCCACTGCAATCGACTATACCAAAACTACTAAAGAGAGAAGAGAATAAACTCTAATATAAGAATGAATGTCTCTAAAAGAATAGCAGCTAGAATCTCTAAACAGCTGCAATGAAATCACATATAATCCGAAGGCAAGACCTCCTCAGTCTGATAAGTAGCATCAGGTCCAGGTCCATACTCCTGTGGATACTCCTACTCATCTATATCTGGAAAGGTACCAGGTCCTCAGAAGGACGTAACAAGATACATATAAACATGCCAATAAAGTACTGAAAAGTAAACATCCAATGGGGTCGCCTAACTGTCTAAGTGAATGCAGTTTGAGAACAACTTTCTAACAAGTGGGCTATCTGGCCATAAAATAGGATTGGCATAATTCTCTCGGAGAATCAGGGGCCTACAAAGCATGTTGTCTTTTGAACGGCAGAGGCCGCCAAGTAGTATAGGGGTCATCACGACCGCGTATCTCCGGCGGAGCGTACGGGTTACATAAAAAGGAAAGTGCAAAGGAACCCAAATGCCTTACTTGTTGTTCTCCCCACCCCATGGTCTAAGCATGTCACATCCATGACATGATAAAACCTCTAAATAACTGCCAGGTCTACTAGCATACAAAGTTTCTATCGGTAGTTATCCCTATCCGTCGTACGACCTATACGTACCAGTGGCCAGCCGAGTACGCAAGTCCGTGTCCAACATGTGACTCACACTCATGTAAGAATAGTGTCATGGCCAATGAAACATAAGATGCCTCATGATAATGGGGTGGTCTCATAAAGTAGGTCCAATGCATATACATAAATAAAAACAGAACACGACGACACCGTCGTGGCACCCAAGTTTCCATGGACGCATAGTTTATATATAACAGTTAAAATAAATAAACTAAAATAAACAGAAATAAGACATGCATGCAATATATGGAATGTAAATACAGTACAATGGCAAGATATACTTGCCTGCAAGAAATCTGTATAGTGAATGCGTCCAAATGTCAAGGACACGGAATATGAAACTAATGGCTCCAAACAAACGTCTCCGGATACTGAAATAGACATCACCAATATTTTCGGAATCAGCAAAATAGCTAGAAATCACTACCCTTTCCGGTAATTTCGAGTCAAAGTGGGGTCCACGTGTAGCCCACTTTGCACCAAAAAGCGTGCAAAGGGTAACAGTCTCTAAATGGAAAAAATTATAGGTCAAACAAACTCTAAAAGTCAGTACGAACTCAACGGTATGTCCAAATATGGATTTCGGTGAGCCAAACACAATTTTGTCCAAAAAGTCAACCGTGGGGCCCGCCAATTGGTGACTTGGTCAACTATCTCAGAATTGCGTAAAAATTGGGTCACAGGACCAGCACGATACTATGAGTCCAGTGGCGTAAGTTTTATCGCATTCTGACGAGCGTGCACAAAATGCGCAGAGCTTTTGTAAAAGTTACGACATGGGGGATTTGCTGCGGATACGGGCTGATTTTGACGCGCACACGCATCCAAATCAATATCCGCGAAATCTCACACGTCCGGGTACACTGTGCGCACCCTTTAGTATACTTGGTACACGATGGGGCGGTCCCGTTTGACAGGGCACGCTCCGTATCGCAATTTTTGGTAATCTGGAAAAGTAAGTTTTCGGAGTTTTCTAACTGGTTTAATTCTACATACAGCAGTTAGTAAATTAATATAAATAACAGGAATTAAACTAGGTCAAGTGGTCTCCGCATACAAAAAAAAAATCGAATTCGGATCTCTGTGGTGGGAGATACGAATCCGAGAACATAGGTAGTTACCGCAGTTTTCTGTGATACCCAAATATTGTCTTTTTTTGTCAACTTGGGCGCTATTTTTGCCTAGGGTTACGTGCTGTTCAAGGTCAACTAACATACAGATATTGAAGGGGGTTAAGTTGTGAACGTACCGGTGAAGACGGGGTCGAGTTTGGTCGAGCGAGGTGACGGGAAACAGGGCTGGAACACAAGTACTTCACTGTGTATTTCCTATCGCGGCGCGCGGTGGTCGCGGACGTCGGCGAGGTATCTCCGGTGGTGTGCGGGTGGCTCTGGCGGCGGGTCGAAGGCTGAGGGCGCGGTTTTTTTTGGCAAAGGAGGAGGATGGGTGGATGGATGGATGATCTAGGGTTAGGGTTTTGGTTTCGTGGCGATGTATATATACAGAGAAGTTATAGAGCGCGGGGGGGGGGGGGGAGAATTGCAATCGCTGCTGCTGAGTATCAAGCGCGGGTGCGGGTTGATAGGATCGGGTAGTAGGGTTGGTTAGGATACGGGTAGTGGGTTCAAGTGGTTAACAGGTTTTGGGTAGATAGATCCATTAGGGCTTTATTTGTTTTTTTTCCTTTTTTTTTCCTTTTTCTTTTATTCCCTTTTTCATTTCTTTTTCTTATTTCTAATAAATTATATATATATATATATATATATATATATATATACATAGAAAATTCTAAAAATTATATTAGTGCATTCAATAAATCTGTCAGTCGTCCACAGGGTCTCCTACATGAAATAAATTAGGAAAAATTTATAATGGCTCCATGAATCCCCTAAATGCACATACACCTAAAATAAAAATCCAATAAATTCTATTTCCTCTATTTAGCTCATAATTACTATAATTCGATTATTAATTAATTAAAAGGTAAATATGGTTTTTAGGATTAGGGGTTTTACATACCCTCCCGTAAGTAAGATTTTTAAGCCTCAGGGTATCTAGATCTCTCCTAGGCCGAACGATCCCAGTGCTCCAGGAAACGTTCGAGAGATGCCCTTGTGCACAAGTTATCCTGACCAAATGCGTGAATGCAAGCTCCTATCAGATAAATATGCTATCATGCAACTGATGAACAATGAACAAGCACGCAACAAGCACATCAATCAAGCGATAGGGCCGGAGCTCTCATTACTCTTGCCTAATAGTCATACCCTCCCGTAAGTAAGGTTTTTAAGCCTCAAGGCGGACTATCAGTCTAGATTCACAAGTTCAAGCTATCCACCAAGTTCAATCTCTTCACAAGCAAAACAAGGAAACATGTTCAAGCAAAGCTAACTCTTTAAACAAGTAACAAGTAAGAACAGTTCTATAAATTCTAGCATACAATTCTATCTCTTTGGACAAATATTCAAGTATTCCAGTTTAGCATACGATATCAAGAATAAGTGCAAGCAATCTTTTACTATTTCTTATTAGCATGGCAGCGGTTCGTTCGATAGCGGTATCGTATAACTAAGCATGCAATATTTTTTATACTCTGGACTTAGCATGGCAAGGTTCTATCTCATTCAGACAAGCATTCCCAGTCTTCTAGTTAGGCAAGCAAGAAGATTCATTTCAATGACAAGCTATGTGAGTTCTCTTATTAAGCATGCTTAGGCAGATTCTATCATTCTTCTTATGAAATAATCTTTTTAAGCAAACAAGCATTAAAAAAATCATATTCATTATTAAGTTGTGCAAGAATCAAAGAATGCAGTTATGTCCACTCACTTAGATCAATCGTCTTATGGTTCAAACGAGAACATTCCGAGAAGGCTTCCGCTCGAGCAAGCAAAGCGATATCACTTGTACATAGTGCCTACGCGGAGCGGGGCACTACAGTATCCCTAGCTAAACTAATGCTAAGTGGATACCTTGGTTTTGAGCCAACATGGTATCACGCTAGCTATCCTCATATTGATACTCATACCCAATACCCACAATTACCTTAGTATCACAAGTAATACCTACTAACTTATCAAACTAAGATAACTAACTAGCTAAGGTTTATAGATGCATCCATCTATAAATATAATTAAGTATCTATCATACCTCACTTACCAATATCTAACTTATACCATATACTAACTTATAATAAAATACTACTTAACATATATTACCAATAACTAACACATACCATCTTTTAACATATAACTCACACAACAACATATAACCATAACTCAATTACTAACTTCTTACTAATATCTAACTCTATAAACTAACACACATAAACTTATCTCCAACTAACAACTAAGCTTAAATACTAACTACACGACTCCAACCTATAATTACCCGACCCTCTCTCACCATTGTAGCTGCTACTACTAGCAGCCTCATTTTTGTTGCTGCCCTTACTGGTATTGCAGCTGCTGCTGCCCCCTAGTTGCATTGCTGCTGCTGCTGCTCCTAGTTGCGTTTGCTGCTGCTGCTACTGCTACTGCTTCTAGTAGTGTTTGCTGCTACTGCTTCTAGCAATGTTTGCTGCTGCTACTGCCTGACTCCTAACAGCATGTTGTTGTTGCTACTAAACCTTGCTGCAAAATACAACAAACCCGACCCTCTTGCTGTGCACCAATGCACATCTACTATGCACTGCCCTCACATATACATCCCGAGTTCTATTTGTTTTAGTCACTTATTGCAGTGACACCTTGCTAGCAATGTCCTAACCCATTCATGGCTCGGGTAAGTTCTCCCACAGTCCACAAAAATACCCTTAATGAAAGATATAGATATAGATATACACATATAACTCCTAACTAATTGCATATATATATATATATATATATATACTATGCCTCTATATATTTATCATATATACAAATCATATGCAATATTTAAATAGCTACACACAAGTCCAATGAATTAAAATATAAAAACACAAACACGTGGAGTGCACCGCACCCGTATCACACTCAATCTATGATACGCTTGCGATAAGGTTCCACCACACCACCAAACGTATCCCGAAGAACACGAGCAAGTCTAGAATCACAATTAGAAGTACTACGAAAAGCTAGCTACCCAACTACATGTCTGTGTCAAAATATGACATGCTCAAACTCCCGTGTGGGAAGAAAACCCTAAATCAACCCATATCGTCAAATTATCGTGATACGGACTACATGTATCCAATTGTGGACACAACACTAGTGACATAAAATCAAACACATGTCAATTTAGTCTAATTAATCTATTGACAAACACATGATGTGCCAATCTCGGAATTCTCCCAAAATGGGCATAAAATACACCATAACTTCCTCCATAGGCCTCATATGGACCTAATTCCACTTCCTATGAGTAGACTTAGTACATGGAAGGGTTTCTAATGAATAAATTACAGATTTAGAGTCTAATTAGAGAGAAAAAACTAAATTATACCTATTGGGAGATGGATTCCCAGTACAAGTCTCCAAATGAGTGTCAAGAGCCTTCAACTTGTGCTCCTTCCTCCTCCTTGTAGATTATTGCCTCTTTTTTGCTCCAATAGCCTCCAATGGTGAGTAGAGAAGGAATTGAGAAAGAATTTGGGCAGGGTTTGGTGTAGGAATGAAGGAATTTGGAATGGAGAAATTCTAGATCTAGAAATAAGATGAATGAATGAAGAGAGAGAGTCTCTCTCCTCCCCCTACTTTGGTCGGCCGTTGCTTATGATGCAAGCAAGTATAAAAAGTCTAAAATATCCCTATGGGCTTATCATAAAGGAATTAATTAAGGAAGAAAGGTTCTAATCCTATTGGTTTAACTGATTAAGTCATCTTCCTAATGAATGTTCTTGATTGTTGGGCTCAATCTAACTAGAATTAATGTTGGTTCATGAGTCTAATCTAAACTAGTTAGGTCCACTAACACAAGTCCAAAATAAAATATAACATCTAACAATAAATAAATAATACAATAAATAAATATTCAATAAGCACATATTTAACTATTTATAAAATGACCAAAATATCCTTACTAGAAAATGTGGTAGTGACAGTGAGTAATAATATAGATATTAGAAGTAGTAGCTAGTTATAATCTAGAACCTTGAGATATCCTAGGTACGACCTAGTATCAACCAGTATAGGCTTAAAATCAACCTAGAAGTTAGGTATGGACCTAGAATCATGGTGTTGACCTAGGTTTGACCTAGAGACTCCATTTTAACTTATTTTAACTTATTTATTCATTTATTACACCAAATGATATGATATTCATATATAGGTTTGTGTAATACCAGTTCGGATACTGTTTTATATCATTTACTTAGGACCTCAAGCGAGTACATTCTCTGATAGTTTTTATTATTTAATAATGAATATATTTCAAGTATATAAAAGTGTTACATCTGATTCTCGATGCTATGGTACATGGATTGGTATTGATATTGGATCTTCAGTTATGAGATGTTATCTTGACTCATCGCAATGATATCGAATACCGTTCCTTGTTTGGTATTGGATAACATTGGATAATATTGGTTAACATTGGATACACTGGCTAGTAATGTGTCATGGTATCCATCGTATCAGTCGGGGCGGAGGAAGTACTAGCTAGATATATGATCAAGAATAATTGACAAGTAGTGTATATCATCGGCTACTAGCTAATCATATACTTCATGTATGGTTGAGCTAGTATTTCCTTAGTGTAAATTATTGAATCTCTCAAGCCGATCAGATATCTATTTAGTATTTCAAAACACTTAGTACAGTTGCAGTTCTTCATATTTCGTTCATAGATTACATTATTTTGCACCTGATATTGTAGTTCTTTTCTCTTTCATCTCATATATGCACTGGCTATACCATATTGCTTACATTGTCTGTCTTCCTTTACTATTGTAATTTGATCAGTTTATTGTTTCTCATTGTGTATAACATCCTCTATTTTACTTTTTTATAGTCTTTGTCAATTAATTGGAACTGCTATTAGATTTTACTCGTTCCATCCTTATTGAATATATTTTTTAGCCGATGACTTAGAGGACTGGTATCCCACGTACTACGGACCACAGGAGGGAATAACAACCATGGGCCCTGACACTCAAGAGTGATTTTCGAAAGGTCTAGCTAGAATTATTAGTTATCATAGTTAGTTGTTATTAGCATTTTTCTACCGGATTTGTCTCCGGCTTATATTTGAGACTTGGATATTATTTTTATTTTTTGTTATTATTGGATGTTGTTGATGTTAGAATTCTTTGATATCTTATCGTGCTTTAGATTTATGATTGAGTATTTATCATACCATTATTATCATATTGTCCTCCTTCTTGGAGTTGAGATATTATTGACAGATCATATATTGTGTGAGATGCTAGTTAGTTAGTGATGACTTAGACAACGTTCTATCGTCGATGCTGCAGCGTAGGATGAACGTACCCATGTACTCGTGTCCCTTTCCCGGGTGCGGGTCGTGATAATATGTTAATTAGTTTTTGTGTTTGGTTGAAAAAAAAGTGTACTTGGAAGTGACGACGGGGAAATTCCTTTGTTTGGTTGAAAAAGATATAAATTTCTGTTGGAAAGTGTTATGACACCATTTTTAAAAGTGGAATGTTTATCACCCCATTGTAAGAAGAAGTAAAAAATTACTTGCAACTCAAGGTGTCTATCAGGTCGATCCGAGCCCAATTTTGTTCGAGTTTGACCGGGTCTTGGCCATGCCAAGTAAATCAAAATACAAAATTAGTCCGGTCCAAAAATTGAGTTTTTGCATGATGGGTCCAAGTCGGTTCTTGTCATGCCCCGATCTTCCGCAGGTAATCGGCCGTCCCCGCTAAGCGCGAATCACCGTGCCAACGCTCCCACAGGACAATTTTTCTCATCTGGACGTGATGCCACACGAGCGTAAGCTGCGCCCGTGCAAGGCCATGATCCGAACATACGATAAAATAACTAAGCCAGAGAGTTGCACAGATAGTCAGAATGCAGCAGAAAAAAAAACGAACAGGTGATTGGTAACAATTTCAGAGTCGTCAATAGCGAAAGCATTGAATAACACAAGTATGGAAGTAGAACAAGCTCTTTATTGATATTGAACAAGTGTTACAAGCGACGCTAGGCCGAGATTACAAGTCGCTCAAGCCTCTCTCTCTCTGAAATGATAAAGGCGTGCCAAGTGGCTACAATTATAGAATGATACATAGGCGATGTTCCAACATTATGTCTTATATATGTGCTTCAGTTCCGGTCGCAACGTTCCAAGGCTCCAGAGCGAACTCCATGCCTCAGCACGCACGAAGAAGATTTCTATACTGAACAAGGTTCTCCTGTACCCTGCAAGCAATCTAGTGGGTTATCAGTACATGAATGCATTGGTGGGGAGGCTTCTCACCTGCTCGACAAATCCAAATACGTTATAAAGGTTTTGTGCACCATCTATTAAGTTATCTTTCTAGTCTTGCCATAGGATCAGTTTTATGGCATAATGAAAAGCCTAAATTGTGTGGCAGCTGATATATGAGTAACACGGCGAGACTTACCAACTTACCATTCTTCCTTCCCTGTCCGAGGCAACCAAGTTAAACCAAGCACGAATATATATATATAAAATCCAAGGGCAGTAGCATAAGCAAACACGAGTGTCATGAGTGAGGTTCTGTTTCAGGAGCACGGTTATATGGGTTATCAGGTATGTTGCAGAAGATGTTCAAGTATTCAGTTATGTACATATGTCTTTTACCCATATCCATTCAGGTATTTCAGATTACTGGATGCGATGCATTAACTGCACACGGATTGTCGCTAAGCGAGGATAACTTATCTATATGAACATGAGTCGCTGGCATAGCCATAAAGGACGGGTTGTAGTCTTGAGCAAGAATGGCGTACAACGAAAGAACACGAGGCACTACATGCCATCTTGCCCGAACACGAGACTACTTAGTCTTTGAGCGAGAATGATGTACAACGAAAGAACACGAGACGCTACATGTCATCCTACCCGAACATGAAGACTAATACGAATGTTCCGTCCGGATCGGATTGGTCCCAGTACCCCGGAGACCGTCCGCAGGAACCCATTTAATACCTTGTGCATAAGTTGTCCGCGACATACAAGTCTTGGGTCATTCCAGATTCACAACATGACATGATAATTTTTGATTCATTTTCTGAATGAGTATTGCTTCACGAGCTGTGATTCTTGATTTACTTGACATGATTTTCGTTCAGTGTTCAACTTGACTTCATGCATTCCCCTGGTTCGGGGACTGCCTTGGCAACCTAACGGTCTCGGATACTTGCAGGTTCATATTGCACAGAAGAACTATTTGATAGTCTTCTGGCTAACTAAATGCATGCACGATACAGACAGTGTTACTTAATTGTGGCATAAATTTACGTGGCAAGCATTGGAACGAGACAACGAGTACAAGTTATAATGCAATCAGACAAGCATGCATTTGTTGGAAACATAAGCATATGGAACATATTGTATAGTCTACCTTAGGATGTAAGTCTAGCATTTACGTTTGCACGAGTCCAAGGGGGGTAGTGCGAGGAGTGAAACCGTATAGGGACATATCAAGCGATATAGATCTTAAGCCATGCCATGTAAACAGGAGAAACAGTGCACTACGAAGGGACCGTAATGATCTACTCGAGGCATAGCGGGGTCTACTTGCATGAAGCTAAGTTAGCATGCGAGGGTCCAAGTTATAAGCTAAATTTTATTTCTATGTTCTAACACAAGCAATACAAGATGGGATTATACCCTTAGCTAGGTGCGTTATATTCTTTATTAGCATGCATGGGTGATTCACCTAGCGACTAACATGTATCGTCCATATTTTTAAGTGTGTTAGCTAAGCAAAGTCAAGTTCATCGTAGCCACCCACCTTAGCGATGATTCACCTCGGTCGAGCGATACTCCGAGCGAGCATTTGAAAGTCTAAGTCTGAACTCCTGAAGGGCCAAGCCTGCAATTATTTGCCTCAAACGAGTCTTCTTGCTGAGCAAAGCGGGTCGGGTAGTTGTGTAAACCCCCAGATTTTTTAGAATTTAAAAATAAATTTTTATAAATTTTCTGTGATTTTTAACTAATTAAAATAAATATTTTCTGGTATTAAATAATTTTTGTAATTTTATTAAATATTAAAATATTATGAAAATAATATTTTTGAGTGTAAAATAAAGAATTAGACATACTGAAATTTTTCTAGAATTTATTGGACCCCATAACTATTTTTAAAAAGACCAAAAAATATAGATTTTAATTAAACCAAAATAAACCAACTTGAACCGAATTAAACCAACCCGGTTTACTATTAAACCGAACCGAACCCATGCTGAACCGGACCAACCCTATTGGATCGGGTCGGATTCGGATTTGAACCCGACCCGCTAACCCGAACCCGACCCATACCTTATTGGATCGGGTCGGATCCGGATCTAAAACCCGAAACCCGACCCAACCCGCTACTACAGTAACTCCTAATTAATCCCTAACCCCCCGACGAATCGGCTCCCCTCCCGGCGGCCGTTTTTGCCACTGTGGCGCTCCGACTCCCCCGCGACCGTTCCCCCGCAGCCGCCCCGACTGCTCGCCTCCCCGTCTCCTGCAACCGCCACCGCCTCTCCCCTTTCCCCTCGTCTATATAAACCCTCTTCCTCGGCCACCCTCATACCCACCGCCACCGATCCCTAACTTCTCGGCCACCGCCACCATCCTCCACCACATCTTCCCTCCGACGACTCCGCTGCTACAACCTCCCGGCCACCCTCACCACTCCATCACCGCCATCCTCGACTCCTCAGCCACCCGAGCAACCCATCGAGCCCGAATCCCCACCACTTCACCACCGCCACCGCCTCTCGGGCCACCCCGAGCCTCCGCTGCCTCAGCCACCTTCTTCCCAGCGACCTCAGACTACAACCCCCGCCGACGACCGCCGTGTCCAGCCGCAGCAACCCGCCGCCGGCCGAACTACGCCACCCCGCATTCGTCGCGCCGCCGAGTGTACACAACGTACAGTCGTTACCTACCCATGTTCAGGTGAGATTTTCTCTCTCCTCGTCGCCTTATTTTCTGAAATGTCTGCTGTGACGCGTAGACCGCGTAACCCTCTCGAAATCCGTGCAAACAGTTCGGGGTATCGCATCCTGTGTCGGTCGTAAATCATTACCGACAAAATTAGGAAAATATTCTCAATTTCTAAAAATTCAGAATTTGGCCCGAACTCATAAGTTCATAGCCGATTTAATCCCAACCTGGTTAATGTTTTCAAAATTTAACTAAACAGTAATTTAGACCGTATAACATAGTTGTAAACGCTTTATTAGTGTAATTTATCGTATTTTAGATTGTATTTTATTCGCGGGTGAAAATGACCAAAAACTTGGTTAATTAAAAACCATGATTTTCTCGAAACTGGGTACGTTCCGCTAAACGAGGCAATTTGGTCGTGTGCGAACTTTATCGAAAGGTGCGCGCCATCAATACGGACGTGTGGAATTTCGCAGAAGTTGATTTGGATGTGTGTGCACACCGAAATCAACGCGTATCCGTCGACAATACCCCGTATCGGCCCTGTTCTGAAACTCGTTGTAACTTCGTGCGTGCTCGTCGTTTTGAAACAAAACTTGCGCCATCGGACTCGTAGCGATACGCTGGTCCTGTGACCCAAGTTTGGTTCGATTATGAGAACGTTGATAAAATCTCGTATCATGGGCCCCACGGCTCCACTTGGCAGGCAATTTTGTGATCGGCTCATCGAAATCCACTTCTGGATATTTCGTTGGGTTCGTATCGTTGTTATGGACTTGTAGACACTAAGTTTGATGAATTTGGAGAACTTTGTCTCTGGTACTTTTTTTCGGTACGAAATAGGCCACATGTGGACCCCGCTTTGACCAAAAACTGTCAATTTTGTCCCTGTGTCCAAATTGGACTTATATACAGGCAATTCTAGCTATTTTTGTCACTACCACATTCTGAAAACAGGGGTAATTTCGACTTTTTCTGTATTTAATATTTTGTGTATTTAAATTAAATAATTTTGTGAGATGTGTAATTAAATATATTTTTATTTACAGTGTTCATTAATGTTGAGCTGGTAGACTTGACCTAGAAGCCCACTAGACGAACACCTGACAGAAAATTTGGGGATTGTGTATTTAATTACATTAATTAAGATTTAATTATTGGATGTCATAATTAATTACTGTAATTTATTTAATTGTTGCGCGCTGCCGTTGCTTCGATATTTGGAGCGCTACCCTGGCTTTTGCCTTCCAACAAATTTTACAACCTTGCCCTAGACATGCCCGCCTTCCATTCTGCTATTTTTTGTAACTCATAATTATGCTCTCTGTACCTTATTTTTAGCCACACAAAAATTGTCGCGGACGTTTATTTAATTTTTAAAATAAATTCCAACTTTGTATCGTTGTGCGTTCCAATCGAAATTGGAGGCAATCTTGACCTATTTTTCGTACGGCCCAAATTAGGGTAATATTCTGTTCTGAGTCTTCTTCATTAATGGTATTGGTGACCCGACCTGATTTTGGCCCCATGTACTCCTAATTAATTTTAGAACACAGATTGTATTTATTTCTAATTAATTTGAGGATACCATTTTATCTGATCCCGTTAATCCCGTTTAATTCCAGTACCCTGCTAATTAAGCCCGTACCAAACACACGGTGTCCCCTTACCCTACAAAACGTCGAACACCGAATCGCCCGCCAAATTTTCATCATTTTATGTGTCCGTGCAAATATCCAAATTTAGGGGGGCTAATTTGCAATTATTACATTAGGTGTCAACACCCCATTGGTTCAAACAAATGGAGAAGCCCAATATTGACTAGTCAACACCCCATCTTCACATGTAGAAAATTTTCTTCATGACAAATCAGGACCACCCATTTAAAATGGGTGCATCCTCACCCTTGATTTCCCACATACACTCTCCCTATTTAATGTCCTATCACAAGCCCTAATCCCCAAAAATCTAGGGAATCCCCCACTCCTCACAAACCGTAGCCTCCACATTCTCATTCTTTCTTCTTCTTCATTTTTCTTCTCTTCTTCTCCTTCCTTCTTCTTCTTCTTCTTCTTCTTCTTCTTCTTCCTCTTCTTCTTCTTCTTCTTCACCTTTCTTTTAAATTTGAAAGAAAGGAGGGGGGGGGGAATTTAGAGTCACTGTTCACCTGGAGATCTCCGGCCCCTTCAGTCCGGCCGACCCGCCGGAGTTCAACCGAGCTCTCCCCTGCATCCGGCAGCCACTGCACCCGCCGACTCCTCACTCCACCACCCGACTGCTCTACAACTCCATCTCCCCCGCGTCGAGCCACCCCGACCCTGCTCTCTCCGGTGCCGGCACAGCTCTCTTGCTCCTCCTCCATACTCAGCCGACATCCCGCTGCTCCTCCTAGCTCCCCACAACTTCGGTCCTCCCTGCATCACTCTGGCAGGCGACCTAGCTCCACATCAAGCCGACCACCCCAGCCACTCCCCTTCCCTCGACTCCTCCGTCGAGCACCCCCATCTCCTCCTCGACTCCTCCCGATCTCCTCTCCGCGGTTCAGCTCCACCTCGTTCCATTCTCCGACCTTAACTCCGTTATCACCACCATCGACTTCCACGTACATCCGGCCACTGTCACGACCAGTGCCATCACCCCTCGAGCAACTCTCCTCGATTCCGGTCGAACTCCCCACCGGCTCCACTGTCAGCAGCATCGCCACCACCATCTACTACCACCACCACACGACTACCACTCCAACTCCCTCTCCATTCTCCGGCACACCCGCATTCCCCGGCGCTGTCCCCCGCAGCTCCGGTCAGCTGCCCATCCGGCCACCCTGCAGTCCTCCCGCCGACTCCCTGTTCTCCCAACTCCGATAATCCATCTCACACCCCTCGGCTCCTCCCTCATCTTCCCCGTATCACTCCCATCTCCGGCCAACCATCATCTTCACTTATCCCCTCGACACAGCCGGCACCTCCTCCAACATTTCACCACCCTACTCGTCTCCCTGGCCGAGCCTCGATGAGCTCCTCCTCCTCCTAGCTGCATCCCATCTCCGGCCCGGCAAGCCTCCAACTCCCCCTGTGAGCTCCTCTCCTTCTCCTTCTTCCCTCCTTAGTATATAAAGTAATGTATAGTATGTGTTTAATGCAATGTATAGTATATATTTAATGCAATGTATAGTATGTATTTAATGCAATGTATAGTATGAATTTATTGTATATTTATAGTGTATGTATAAAGTAGTATAATGTATGTATGTATTTAATGTATACGTATATGTATATACTAATATATGTATATGTATATGTATATTACGTATTTAATTAATGTTTAAAATGTATATGTATATTACGTACTTAATTAATGTTTAAAATGTATATGTATATATTTAATATTGTTGATATAAATATAAATACGTACTTAGTATATGCATTATTGGTATTGTATTAATTGATATATATATATATATATATATATATATATATATATATATATATATATATATATATATATATATATATATATATATATATATATATATATATATATATATGTTTTGTATATACTTAATATACTTTCAACATATATAATTTGTATATATGTATAAAAATATATATTTTGTATATGCTTTTAGTATATCCCTAATATATATAGTATAAACTTAAATTGGTGTATTAGTCTTGGTATATTTTAATAATAATGTTAACAATATATATATATATATATATATTATAAATTGTATTTTTGGCATATATATATAGTACATAAATATTGTTCAACTAATATATATATATATTATACATGAATTAATGGTACATATATATATTATATATGTATTTATTTTGGTGCAAGTATATATTGTAGGTGTTAATGTTAGTTAAAAATAGGTATATGTGTGTTAGATGTCTATCTACTAGATAACCCTAGTTGACCAGTATCATACTTGGCATAGCCCTGAGTTATGTTTTGTGTTGTGTTAGTGTAGCACCTGATACAAATGTTGTATTTGATATGTCTTTAGGACCGTTGGTTCCTCCAGGCGACACTCTGGAACAGGACCTCGGTATTCACCAGCTAAGGACCCAAGGCGAGTACATTCTCTGATTAGTTTCTAATTTATGATATCTCCTATGTTCATTGTATCTAGTGAAAATATCCATATTTCGACACGCTGGTTACACGGATTGGTGTATACGGATCTCGTCATGAGATGTTATTCCTTGTTTATGGTGTAGCTTGTACAAAACTTGTTTCCTTGTTATCTTGTGCATGTACAGACACTGATTCCCGGGGAGATTTGCTACCTCCCTAGGGAATCCGTGCCATAGCGTACCATAGTTGGATCTACTATACCAGTCGGGAGTGGGGAGTATTTTAGTGTAGATATGTGATCATACCCAACTCTACATGCATCATAGCTCACCCACGCCTCACGTCGGTGCAGCCTTACCATTTATATGCCTCATTACTGTTACATATGGTTAGCCTGACTATTACTCGCATCATAGCTATTCCTACGGATTAGTCTGACCTCAAGGATGATTGCTAACCAATGTAATGAGTTTACTAGTCCCAAGCCGATCACATGTTAAAGCTAGTACTCACACACTTAGTCATAGGATTCTTGCTCATTGACATATTATTTCTTTTCCTGCATTTACTTACAGTATTTCCAGTATTTCTTTTATTGCACATTTTTCGTACATATACATGCATCTTGTATATTTCCATCTATATACTGCTACATAGTTTATATCATTAATACAGAACTGCTATTTAGAGATATACTTTGCTCCTTCCTGACTGGGAAAATATTTTCCAGACTATGACCTTAGTGGACTTGTTTCTGACACACTTGGGGATTGGATGTTATTGATTGCAGGTATGACTATTTTGTCGTTAGACTTGTCTTGTATTTTCTTTGCTTGCCTTGATATCTCATCGTGCTTTAGTTTATGTGATTGAGTATTTCCAGCATTATTTTGTGATATCTACGTCTCCTTATGGAGTTGGGTATTCATGTGAGATTGATTAGATAGTTACATGACCTAGACAGCGTTCTACCGCCGATGCTGCGATGTAGGCTGGACGTACCCATGCTCTCGTACCCCTATATCGGGTGCGGGTCGTGACACGTTTTTAGTGGTGGCCCATGCAGGTCAGACTTCGCAAGTTGTGCGATGTCGTGGTAGTGCGACGTCATAGTTGTACTACTGCGTGCCTGCTATTGAATATAGGACATAGAATACTAGGATGAGAGAGGATACTCAATCACAAATTCTTGAGAGATTCCTGGGACGACTCCTTGAGAATCTTATTATAAATTCTAATTTAAATCCTTCGCCTTGTTTCCGTCCGTCCTCACTCGTTGATATTGAGTTTGATTCCTGTTGATCAATTATTATATTAGGATCTTGGGTTCATTGTAGAGTTTGATTTTATGCCGAGATGAATTTTACGGACTAAATTTTATAATATCATCTGATGACATATATTGATGAGAACAGTGAGAAAGGTGAAACGTCTGCTTTGGTTATGGAACCAAGAGTTTATCGCAGCTGTACCGGTTGGCGTGGCGAAGATTCTAGATGACATGACTATAGGGTTGCATACTTTAGTTACGGAACCTGTCGTTTACCGCACCTATGCTTACTGGCATGGCGAGGATTCTCAGCGTCATGATTTCTGACCGACGTGTATGATTATCAGGTTGTGTCTTAAAATTTGTTCTTAAAGTATCATCTCAAAACTTATCTATTTCTGTTATACAGGACTTTTTCCATCGTTTCTTTTTGTTACTAGCAGTAGAAACACCTTCAGTCCTCAATCCAGTCTTTTTGAGCTCATATTCTTTGAGGATTCCTTGTTAATTATGATAATTAATGACTTGTAATTATGGCTGTGTCTTGAGTATTAATATTGACTGAGTGTTGTTAGTGAGTTGTAAGTGTTTCCTAGTTGGATATGTGAGCAGTAGGCCTTAATCTAGAGTTAGTCCTTAGCATAGTACCTTGTAACAATGGTTCTAGGATAGGTGTCATTATAGCACTGTGAGTAAATGAGAGTATAGAGTATCAGTGATAGTTCCTAGAGTTAGTATCAGAGCCAACATACCCGTCCTGGATAATCATGATTATGCAATTGGATGATCTACGTGAACAATTAAGTATCCAGGAATTGTGTTAAGGATTAATGGAGCATGACGTTCAATTTGATGATTAATATCGGGTGTGTTAAAGGTAAAGAAATTTATATGCATGAGGAGTTATAATGAGATGTCATGAGAAGAGAAATATCGAAGTTGGTAATGAAGATGGTGAAGTGTATCACGGATTAGTTTAACAGGCTGTAAAAGGTTAAAGGGAAATACTTATACATCAATCGAGATGAAGAACCATATACATGCCCATGAGAGTAAAGAAACATGAGTGTTATAGAAGGTACAGGTAATCATGAGTTCTAATGAGCTTGATGAGATGATCCATTAATGAAGCTAGTGATATAATACCAAGAGTGCTAATGGTTCTATATGGAGGATTAGTCGAGAATGACGCTAATAATAGTAAGCACTCTGTGTGATGATAATTGGATGATATACCAGTTAATATAGATTAAAAATCATGGAAGAAAATACATGTGATGATAACTTTGATCATTGGAGGAAATAGTGCAAGTGATTCGGGCAGTATAATTTTTGTACACAGTTGTAGACAATGGGTGTATTGGAGTGCACCTCGAGTATTAGAGACCGTGAGCAGTTTATATGTATATTCGTGGATTTAAAATTTGAAAAGTGGAAATGAATTTCAATTTTAAGATTTTGAGGAGTTGAGATTCTATGTTATTAAACTTTGAGGATTCCAAATTTGATCCAATAAATATAGCCAAGCTATAAAGATTTTAGAAGTGATTAAAATTTTATTCGACATTGGGTATTTGACTTTGAGGAAAGTATACACTGTTTGTTTTAAATTGTTCAAATATTAAAGTTTGATGATTATTTTGAGGATTAATTTCATGGTGGATGCGAAATATATATATTAATATATGAGTAGATGATATACATGGGTAAGGATATGATGACTTGAGCATGATTGAGATGGCACCGCAGACTGACTTGGGTGTCCATCTAGAGTTGTATTGGAGAGAGAGCAGTACTTAGTATGGTGTGTTACACTTGGTGTGCTCTTAAGTGATAAGAACAAATAGTATGGACAATTGTAGTAGGAACGAGAACTAGCAGTGGGTGTACTTATAGTAGAACAGAGGTACCTAAAGAGATAGAGGTATCAAACTTTACATGCATCATTTGACCTATGATTGTGTTAGAGGTTCTTGGTATCGGATTTTGGTATTAATAGACAGGTGTGTGCAATATGGATGTATTCATGGATCTTGTGGATTAATGATTAGTTGATATGGGTATCAGTGTACAGGAATAGGAATTAGTTAGTGAATATGACAGAGTTAAGAGTATGTTAGAGATAGGAGATACCGCAAGAAATATGTTAGCAGGTTCCTTCTTTTTCTTATGTTGTTTTCGTCTTCTGATTGATTGATTCCCTAGTACCGTGGCTTGTATTCGTAATTTTCTTGTTAGAATGTAGTTAGTAGTACACCCTGACAGAGAATGCGATACCATGATAAAACAGACCAAAACCATGCATGTTTTCTCTAGGTTGTATGTTGTATGACTGTAGGTAAATTTTTCTTAGACCATGATCATTAGGGTTTTGACCATAGCAAAGATCTATGACAAGGTCATGACTTGACAAAAAGGGGCAAGATGATTAAATTTGTGGATAAGCATTACTTCAAATAAAGAATTAAGGGGTTAATATAACAGAATTGATGGATCATTGATTTTACGAAGATTGAGGTATGATTGAAATTCGAGGATAAATATTAACTTAAATGGAGAGTTAAGAAATTTACATGGCGAAATTGAGGATTTATTAATTTTAGGAAGGTTATGATATGATAGATTTGGTTATTAAAATTTGAGAAAATTAGGGAAATTATCATTATACCTATTTGATTGCAAGATAAGAATTTAAAATTTTATATTATGAATGTAGCATTTGAAGATTCCGTAAGTATCGCCTCGTTGAGTATTTTGAGAAAAAAGAAAATCAGGAAATAAAATTATTAATGGGATAGTGTCGAATTCGATTCTCGGGATGAGGATTTAGATTTTGAATATGCATTGATTGGAATTAAATTGAGGAGTAAAAATCATTAATGGATTGGTGTTTAAATTCAAACTTTTCGGATGACATTTCCAATTTTATGAATATAGTGGATTAATTAAATTGAAGGGTTGGATTTATGGATTGTGTTTTAGATGGGAGTCTTAATGTGTATTAAGTGAACTAGAGGATTGGATGTCAAAATTCGAGTATTTAATTTCTTAAATTTAAATTCAGAGGAAATTGTGAGGAAATGGAAACTGATTTTTATTTTCGAGGATATTGCAGGAATACAGTAATTTCAGAATTTTTTTTGAGATTGTGAAATGGCAAGGTGGATTACTAACTGATTTTGTGGTTGATGAATTAACTATTGATGGAAAATAAAATAATGTATAAACACTACTATGAGGACTTTAAATTTCGAGGATGAAATTCTTTTAAGGAGGGTAGACTTGTCACTACCACATTATGAAAACAGGGATAATTTTGACTTTTTCTGTATTTAATATTTCGTGTATTTAAATTAAATAATTTCGTGAGATGTGTAATTAAATATATTATTATTTACAGTGTTCATTAATGTTGAGCTGGTAGACTTGACCTAGAAGCCCACTAGACGAACACCTGACAGAAAATTTGGGGATTTTGTATTTAATTACATTAATTAAGATTTAATTATTGGATGTCGTAATTAATTACCGTAATTTATTTAATTGTTGCACGCTGCCGTTGCTTCGATATTTGGAGCGCTACCCTGGCTTTTGCCTTCCAACAAATTTCACAACCTTGTCCTAGACATGCCCGCCTTCTATTCTGCTATTTTTTGTAACTCATAATTATGCTCTCTGTACCTTATTTTTACCCGCACAAAAATCGTCGCGGACGTTTATTTAATTTCTAAAATAAATTCCAATTTTGTATCGTTGTGCGTTCCAATCAAAATTGGAGGCAATCTTGACCTATTTTTCGTACGGCCCAAATTAGGGTAATATTCTGTTCTGAGTCTTCTTCATTAATGGTATTGGTGACCCGACCTGATTTTGGCTCCATGTACTCCTAATTAATTTTAGAACACAGATTGCATTTATTTCTAATTAATTTGAGGATACCATTTTATCTGATCCCGTTAATCCCGTTTAATTCCAGTACCCTGCTAATTAAGCCCGTACCAAACACACGACGCCCCCTCACCCTACAAAACGTCGAACACCGAATCGCCCGCCAAATTTTCATTATTTTATGCGTCCGTGCAAATACCCAAATTTAGGGGGGCTAATTTGCAATTATTATATTAGGTGTCAACACCCTATTGGTTCAACCAAATGGAGAAGCCCAATATTGACTAGTCAACACCCCATCCTCACATGTAAAAAAATTTCTTCATGACAAATTAGGACCACTCATTTAAAATGGGTGCATCCTCACCCTTGATTTCCCACATATACTCTCCCTATTTAATGTCTTATCACAAGCCCTAATCCCCAAAATCTAGGGAATCCCCCACTCCTCACAAACCGTAGCGTGCACATTCTCATTCTTTCTTCTTCTTCATTTTTCTTCTCTTCTTCCCCTTCCTTCTTCTTCTTCTTCTTCACCTTTCTTTTAAATTTGAAAGAAGGGGGGGGGGGGAGGAATTTAGAGTCACTGTTCACCTGGAGATCTCCGGCCCCTTCAGTCCGGCCGACCCGCCGGAGTTCAACCGAGCTCTCCCCTGCATCCGGCAGCCACTGCACCCGCCGACTCCTCACTCCACCACCTGACTGCTCTACAACTCCATCTCCCCCGCGTCGAGCCACCCCGACCCTGCTCTCTCCGGTGCCGGCACAGCTCTGCTGCTCCTCCTCCGTACTCAGCCGACATCCCGCTGCTCCTCCTAGCTCCCCACAAATCCGGTCCTCCCTGCATCACTCCGGCAGGCGACCTAGATCCATATCGAGCCGACCACCCCAGCCACTCCCCTTCCCTCGACTCCTCCGTCGAGCACCCCCATCTCCTCCTCGACTCCTCCCGATCTCCTCTCCGCGGTTCAGCTCCACCTCGTTCTATTCTCCGACCTTAACTCCGTTATCACCACCATCGACTTCCACGTACATCCGGCCACTGTCACGACCAGTGCCATCACCCCTCGAGCAACTCCCCTCGACTCCGGTCGAACTCCCCACCGGCTCCACTGTCAGCAGCATCGCCACCACCATCTACTACCACCACCACACGACTACCACTCCAGCTCCCTCTCCATTCTCCGGCACACCCGCATTCCACGACGCTGTCCCCCGCAGCTCCGGTCAGCTGTCCATCCGGCCACCCTGCAGTCCTCCCGCCGACTCCCAGTTCTCCCAACTCCGATGATCCATCTCACACCCCTCGGCTCCTCCCTCATCTTCCCTGTATCACTCCCATCTCCGGCCAACCATCATCTTCACCTATCCCCTCAACACAGCCAGCACCTCCTCCAACATTTTACCACCCTGCTCGTCTCCCTGGCCGAGCCTCGATGAGCTCCTCCTCCTCCTAGCTGCATCCCATCTCCAGCTTGCAGATTGCAGGTATGACTATTTTGTCGTTAGACTTGTCTTGTATTTTCTTTGCTTGCCTTGATATCTCATCGTGCTTTAGTTTATGTGATTGAGCATTTCCAGCATTATTTTGTGATATCCACGTCTCCTTATGGAGTTGGGTATTCATGTGAGATTGATTAGATAGTTACATGACCTAGACAGCGTTCTACCGCCGATGCTGCGGCGTAGGCTGGACGTACCCATGCTCTCGTACCCCTATATCGGGTACGGGTCGTGACAATTTGATATCTTCTGAACATGATGATAATAATTATTTTATCAATCGGAGGAGTACCTGCAGATCCCGCGGATACTGGAGCAACAGTTGGAAACCAAATCCCAGGCAAGTGTACCTTGCCATACTTACAACACTTGTTTTATATTATTCTCTTAATTTATTTATATGATATAAATATTCAACCTAGGACCGTGTGACATTACTTAACGTCTGAACAAGATTTGGGTGTCAACACCGTACGCGAAGTTGTGTAACGTCACCTAGAGTTGTGTAACGTCACCTAGAGATTGATATCGCTACCCTATACATTTTCGTGCTTGCATTATCAAGTACGTCATACCATAGGACACTTGACACTGTTCATGAGACAGAATTTTCCTGAGATATTCATGGTGATTCTGTATAGGTTACAGGATTCGTGACATAGATTTTATTCATATGCTTAGCTATCATTATGACTCGCTACATCAGTTAGAGGTCATGATCTTGCGTGACATAGACATGAGACGTCGTGGACATGAGACGTGTGATTACATTGGGTGGGGAGAGTCTTACCATATTAAAGGCTGATTATATTATATATATATATAGTTTTCTGGAGGTGCCTTAGACTCTGACACAGAGCTTTGGCACAAGTTCTGGCCCTTCAAGATAAATGCTGCTATGGGTTTCTCCGACACAGAGCCTATGGTAGTTTCAGCCTGAGTATGATTAATGCTCTCACTTGCATATCACATAGCTGGTTATAGAGTTTACCCTAATCATTTATTATTGTACTGTATTTATTTGGCTTGAGTTATTTTTGTTCCTTGCTATGTCCCCTGAGGACCTGGAATTCGGATTATGTCCCCAGGTTTAGCAGAGGAGATCTACCCCGAGGTATACGGGACAGGAGCAGACGTTAGAGTAGTACCAGTACCAGAAGACGAGGTGATCACCGAGGATTTCTCCTGAGTATCTGCTTTATCTATACTCAGTCTTTGCTGTTGTTATACTCTTTATTTCTTGTCTAATGACTGATGTATCAGACTTATTATCGGGTTATTCCCCGAGATATTTATTGAGATTTGTTGATTATTATTTCATCTTGATGAATCTGATATTGATTGTATTTATCTTCTATGGATGAGATTAGACCCTTACTGTTGTTTTACAGCTTAAGTACACCCTGATGGGTCCATTAAATTGGGTTTTCCCATCGTTGTGTGCTGCTGGCCATTGCCACGTGTCTAGTCCCTCGATATTTTGGGACTGGGCGTGACAGAACTTTTTTGGTGGCCCATGCAGGTCTACGACTAAATTGTTTCAGTTTCAACTAAGGGACCAAGCAAGCCTGCGATAAGGATAGGATAAGTTATAGGATCTCATCCACTTGCTTGAATCATTCTTGATCTCTATATCGGATTCAAATCAATTTCTTGACTTGAATCCTGCCTTGATTTCTCTGTGCGCCTTTTATAGTTTATTTTGGATACAGAGTAATAAAATCACAAGCAAGCGACGAGACTCCTGCAGGAACACCACAAGTTGCAGTGATCACCTATGATGATGGATAAACACCAATGGTAAACCGACAAGCTTTACCAGCACCAGGAGGATATCAACCGAGGCCACCTTTGGCATCCCAGGCAGCACTCTTCTAGCATACCCAAAAACTGCAGAGGGTACTGTCACGCCCCGATCTCCCGCAAGCTATTTCGGCCGTTCCCGCTAGGCGGGAATCACCCTCGCCAGCGCTCCCGCGGAACGATCGCTTTGACCCATCTGGGCGTGATGCCGCACGAGCGTGATCCACACCCGTGCAAGGCCATGGTTCATTGGCTGGCGGTAAGAGTTCTAAGCCACAGAGTCGCACAGATTATCCGAGTACATCGGAGTCATGAACGCATAAGGATTTGGTAACAGGTTCACTGAGTCGACAAATGTAGCGGAAGCATTGAAACATAAGTTGAAGTAAAGCAAGCTCTTTTATTAATAATAACAAGTGTTACAGGCGGCGTATAGCCAAGATTACAAGTCGCTCAAGCCTCTCTCTCTGAAATAGTAAAAGCGTGCCAAGTGGCTACAATTGTGGAATGATTGTACAGGCGATGTTCAGACTATGTTCCAACATTATGTCTTGTATATGTGCTTCAGTTCCGGACGCACCGTTGCAAGGCTTCAGAGGGAACTCCTGGTCTTAGCACGCACGTTGGAGGCATCCGCACCGAACGAGGTTCTCCCGCACCCTACATACAAACTGGTGGATTATCAGTACATTGAATGCACTAGTGGGGAAGCTACTCGCCCGCTCGACAAATCCAAACACGTAACATAAGTTCCGTGCACAACTATTAAGTTGTCTTTCTAGTTGCCTTAGGATCAGTTTCATACAAATATTGAATAGCCTAACGTGTCTGTTTGTGGTATTAAACGAAAGAATGAAAGTGTATTTCAATGACAGGGTTTATGCGAAACCCGCGCCCTTTGGTTTACAAACAAACTTGTACAATTTAATCCTATACGAGGATGTGGGAGTATAATTTATTTAATCTGGGTATAAATTGCTATAGGTGTCTGATCTGCAGTCGATCACTTTAGCCCTTGGACCACGTGATGTTGAAGAAGTGCCGTGGAAGACAGGTAGCAGCTTCGAAGGTTGCAGGAGAGGGTAGATACACGATGCCGAAGTCGTCGATCCCTACTCCTTGCCTGAGCTCCGTACTCTCTCTCTCTCTCTCTCTCTCTCTCTCTCGACCTCCGGTTCGATCTTTCTTGGAAGTTCGACCTTGTTCGATCTTCAAGTTTGAAGTTTTTCGACCTTGTTCCCCATTGATAGGGGTCTCTATTTATAGAGTTTTTGTGACAGTGACCACTCCGTCGGTGTAAAAACTGAGGAGTGGGAAGTACAACACCCCTTTACACAACGGTTAAGATAACCAATGCCTGCGTATAGATGACCTTTTGAGTGAGCATGTGACGCGTGTCCAACTAAGGGGACAAAACGCGTATATTTGCTGCGAAGATCACGGCGTAGAAGCCACGTAGGTAGGTATCCCTCGTGTAGAAGAGGTTGGCGTAGAAGCCAAATGATTGTCACCCAAGCGTAGAAGCCAAGTAGGCATAGAAGCCGAAGAGGCATAGAAGCCGAAGAGGCATAGAAGCCGAACAGGCATAGAAGCCGAACAGGCGTAGAAGCCGAATAGGCATAGAAGCCGAATGGTCGTAGAGGCCGAGTGGTCGTAGAGACTGAGTGGGCGTAGAAGCCGCGTGAGCACAGATCCTGAATGGGCATAGAAGCCGCGTGAGCACAGATCCTGAATGGACGTAGAAGCCGCGTGAGCACAGATCCTGAAAGGGCGTAGAAGCCGCGTGAGCACAGATCCTGAATGGGCGTAGAAGCCGCGTGAGCACAGATCCTGAATGGGCGTAGAAGCCGCTGTGTACCGTGCCAGAGTGCTGATGTGGATGTTTTAGCCGAAATTACGGCTTTTGAAGATATAATCAAATCTCTTGCAGAGATTTGCCACTATCTTATGCATTAAATACGGAGGCATGATTTGAAGGTCTGCAGCCCTTCTGTGCACCCGTCGCAGAGACGTGCCTTGAGAGAAACTGTCACCGCTCTGTGCAATTAGATGTGGAGACGTGCCTCGAGTCCCGTACGAAGTGCAGCTTTTGATGTGGCAGGCGGTTTGTCTGCTGCGGAGCGTAAAATAGCTCATGTTTGCCTGTGTAAAACAAGGCAGCGTATTTCCTTGTACGCGAAAGAGCGGTTTACGCTGAGGGGACTTCAGTAAACGATGGTTCGGTGATGTTTTAACCAAATCCTCTGCATTAAATACAAAGATCTTCCATCGTACTGAGGGACGCGTCCCGAGAGGTCTGCTATCGTTTTCAGCCGTCGTCTGGGTAGTCGTGCAGCACTTTTTGTCAGGAGTCAGAGGTCAGATTCACTGCGTGACTTGACAGGTTCATTTCGGGGAAGACAAAGCGTTCCTCGTACGCTTTAACGCTGCTTTAAGAGCGGATGAGCTTTACGCCATGGAGGCGATGAAGAACCCTGTTTACGCTGGAGCAGCCTGGACGTACTGCACTTACGCGGATGGTCCTTTGAGCTTTATTCTTCACGCTGTGTTTTAGCGGAAAAAGCTCTGTTGCACGCCTGATGGCTCTGAAGGCCTCTGTTTACGCTGCTTTGCATCAAGAGGCTGCGTAGATCCTCCCAGCGTATTTTTCATGCTTCTACAAGACCCCCTTCAAAGCTTTTAAATTCCTCGGAATTTGAAACGCTTTGAATGAAGCATGAACGGCCCCTCGTAACTCGAAACGTTTCTGAATGGAGCGTTGAAACGGTCGATGCTGACTTTATGGCGGATTTATTGGGGACCGCTGTGATCTCTTTTGCCTATAAAAAGGCTGGTGGAGTTAACCTGTTCTCCCCACATTCCCATCACCATGCAGAGATAATCGCCGGAGTTCGTCGGGTCTACCTGAGGAAGAAGGAGATCATGTTCTTCCATCATGTAGGGAGCCAAAAAAGATGGCGTCTTCGAGCAAGTGTCCACTGCAACGATGGATCATGGAAGGATATCTTAGCCTTCCTTGCTCGGGATAATCAGCAACTTTATATGGCGTTGCCCCAGGAGAGAGGAAGGGTCGTCTTTGACCACACAGCTTGCAAGTGCTGTCTTCTCTCGTTGCCTCCGGTGACGAGAGTCAGACAGACTCGCTCTGTCCCGGCTTGAGCGGCGCACGGATCATGGGATCTGCAAAATCTATGCAGGCCCAGCTCTGTGTTCTCCCGCCACTGATCATCTTCTGGGAAGAAGAGGAAGACCACCAATGCGGGAACCTGTCAGAACAGATTTCGAGGGCGGCCTTCAGACGACGAGGGGGTATCTCCTTTTGTAGACGGAGTTTTCCTCAGATGTAATCATGAAAAATAGAGAAAAACCCTTGTAGATTGGATTTCCCTCATATGTAATCATGCTTTTGATTTTAATAAAATTGTCTTGCTTCTTCATATGATCATCTTGCCATATATTGCTGTGAAGTCTGAATATGTGTAGCTTCGACACGTCTGAATCTTTACACCGACTCTGATAGAAAGAGTATTAGGCCATGTCCTTTACGCATAGCGAATTGTCCATAGAACGCTGTCGAGCATCTTGAACATTTAGAACTATCCTGCTGCTTAGGACTGAGGGACCGCGTAGAATTCTAAAATGCTGCTTTTGATGAACAGAACTTTGTTCAGACTTCGTCTTCAAGAATGATCTCTCGAAACTCCCTTGGAACAGGGTCGAGGTTTTGGCTGTCAAACTGAGTTTGCCATTTTGATAGACGAGATGTTCAGACTGGAGTCTGGATGAACCTCCAATTTTGGACCCGAGAAGAGTAATTTCTTAATGTTTGAACTCTGTATGCTTCGGGTACTTGGGATGCTCTGGGTCAAGAACGAGTATCTTCTGTGTGAACTCTTGGCAATTGACCGCTTTGGGGACTGTTCGAATATGCAGAAAGTCGTGGAGCGTGAAATCATCAGTCTGTAGCCTCCGGGTGTAAAATACCATCGAGCGTGAAATCGTAGACTTGTGGTTCCTGAGCGTGAAGTCGTAGGTTTGTAGCCTCTCGAGCATAAAAGCTACCGAGCACAAAGGCATCCGGGCATAAAATCATAGACTTATAGCTGTCGAACGTAAAGTTGTAGATTCGTAGCTGTCGAGCGTAGAAAGCTCCTTTAGCGTAGGACTGGAGATCTGTAGCCTGTGAGCGTAGAACACCATCGAGCGTGAAATCGTAGGCTTGTGGTTCCTGAGCGTGAAGTCGTAGGTTTGTAGCCTCTCGAGCATAAAAGCTACCGAGCACAAAGGCATCCGGGCATAAAACCATCATCTCCAGGATGCTCGACTGCGTACCGTGCCAGAGTGCTGATGTGGACGTCTTAGCCGGAATTACGGCTTTTGAAGATATAATCAAATCTCTTGCAGAGATTTGCCACCATCTTATGCATTAAATGCGGAGGCGTGTTTTGAAGGTCTGCGGCCCTTATGTGCACCCGTCGCAGAGACGTGCCTTGAGAGAAACTGTCACCGCTCTGTGCAATTAGACGTAGAGACGTGCCTCGAGTCCCGTACGAAGTGCAGCTTTTGACGTGGCAGGCGGTTTGTCTGCTGCGGAGCGTAAAATAGTTCATGTTTGCCTGTGTAAAATAAGGCAGCGTATTCCCTTGTACACGAAAGAGCGGTTTACGCTGAGGGGACTTCAGTAAACGACGGTTCGGTGATGTTTTAACCAAATCCTCTGCATTAAATGCAAAAATCTACCATCATACTGAGGGGCGCGTCCCGAGAGGTCTGCCATTGTTTCCAGCCGTCGTCTGGGTAGCCGTGCAGCACTTTTTGTCAGGAGTCAGAGGTCAGATTCACTGCGTGACTTGACAGGTTCATTTCGGGGAAGACAAAGCGTTCCTCGTACGCTTTAACGCTACTTTGAGAGCGGATGAGCTTTACGCCATGAAGGCGATGAAGAACCATGTTTACGCTGGAGCGGCCTGGACGTACTGCACTTACGCGGATGGTCCTTTGAGCTTTATTCTTCACGCTGTGTTTTAGCGAAAAAAGCTCTGTTGCACGCTTGATGGCTCTGAAGGCCTCTGTTTACGCTGCTCTGCATCAAGAGGCTGCGTAGATCCTCCTAGCATATTTTTTATGCTTCTACAAGACCCCCTTCAAAGCTTTTAAATTCCTCAGAATTTGAAACGCTTTGAATGAGGCATGAACGGCCCCTCGTAACTCGAAACGTTTCTGAATGGAGCGTTAAAACGGTCGGTACTGACTTTATGGCAGATTTATTGGGGACCGCTGTGATCTCTTTCGCCTATAAAAAGGCTGGGGAGTTAACCTGTTCTTCCCACATTCCCATCACCATGCAGAGATGATCGCCGGAGTTCGTCGGGTCGACCTGAGAAAGAAGGAGATCATGCTCTTCCAGCATGTAGGGAGCCGAAAAAGACGGCATCTTCGAGTAAGTGTCCACTACAACGATGGATTATGGAAGGACATCTTAGCCTCCCTTGCTCGGGATAATCAGCAACTTTATATGGCGTTGCCCCAGGAGAGAGGAATGGTCATCTTTGACCACACAGCTTGCAAGTGCTGTCTTCTCTCGTTGCCTCCGGTGACGAGAGTCAGACAGACTCGCTCTGTCCTGGCTTGAGCGGCGCACAGAGCATGGGATCTGCAAAATCTATGCAGGCCCAGCTCTGTGTTCTCCCGCCACTGATCATCTTCTGGGAAGAAGAGGAAGACCACCAATGCGGGAACCTGTCAGAACAGATTCCGAGGGCGGCCTTCAGACGACGAGGGGGTATCTCCTTTTGTAGACGAAGTTTCCCTCAGATATAATCATGAAAAATAGAGAAAAACCCTTGTAGATTGGATTTCTCTCATATGTAATCATGATTTTGATTTTAATAAAATTGTCTTGATTCTTCATATGATCATCTTGCCATATGTTGCTGTGAAGTCTGAATATGTGTAGCTTCGATACGTCTGAATCTTTACGCCGACTCTGATAGAAAGAGTATTAGGCCCTGTCCTTTATGCATAGCGAATTGTCTATAGAACGCTGTCGAGCATCTTGAACGTTTAGAACTGTCCTGCTGCTTAGGACTGAGGGACCGCGTAAAATTTTGAACTGTTGCTTCTGATGAACAAAACTTTGTTCAGACTTCGTCTTCAAGAATGATCTCTCGAAACTCCCTTGAAACAGGGTCGAGGTTTTGGCTGTCAAACTGAGTTTGCCATTTTGATAGACGAGATGTTCAGACTGGAGTCTGGATGAACCTCCAATTTTGGACCCGAGAAGAGTAATTTCTTAATGTTTGAACTCTGTATGCTTCGGGTACTTGGGATGCTCTGGGTCAATAACGAGTATCTTCTGTGTGAACTCTTGGCAATTGACCGCTTTGGGGACTGTTCGAATATGCGGAAAGTCGTGGAGCGTGAAATCATCAGTCTGTAGCCTCCGGGCGTAAAACACCATCGAGCATGAAATTGTAGACTTGTGGTTCCTGAGCGTGAAGTCGTAGGTTTGTAGCCTCTCGAGCATAAAAACTACCGAGCACAAAGGCATCCGGGCATAAAACCATAGACTTATAGCTGTCGAACGTAAAGCTGTAGATTCGTAGCTGTCGAGCGTAGAAAGTTCCTTTAGCGTAGGACTGGAGATCTGTAGCCTGTGAGCATAGAACACCATCAAGCGTGAAATCGTAGGCTTGTGGTTCCTGAGCGTGAAGTCGTAGGTTTGTAGCCTCTCGAGCATAAAAGCTACCGAGCACAAAGGCATCTGGGCATAAAACCATACACTTATAGCTGTCGAACGTAAAGTCGTAGATTCGAAGCTGTCGAGCGTAGAAAGCTCCTTTAGCGTAGAACTGTATATCTGTAGCTCCTGAAAAGAAAATTTTTTCGAGCGTGAAGTTTGCGGATCTGTTGCTTCTGAGCGTAAACTGAGCGCCACCGAGCGTGAGATCATCAATTTGGTATCTGCTGAGCGTAAAGTCGTAGGTTTGTGGCCTCTCGAGCATAAAAGCTACCGAGCACAAAGGCATCCGGGCGTAAAACCATAGACTTATAGCTTACGAGCGTAAAACCGTAGATCTGTTGCTGTCGAGCATAGAAAGCTCCTTTAGCGTAGGACCTGCTGAACCGTCTTGCACGAAAAACTTTTCGAATTTGCTGACTGTCCGTCTTTCAAGGGTAGTAGGCTGACGTAGCATCCAATCATAACCTACCATTAATTGCGAGATTTGGTTAGGGTCTCGAGGAGTCCTTCCGAGGATTCGAGGAGTCGACCCGAACTCTATATATATCCCAAGCTTTTGAGAAAAAAACTTTTTATCTGTCTTCTGCGAAAGAGAGCTTTCGACTGTTCGAGTTTTTTTTCGTTCCTTCTCCGAGCACTTCGAGTCTTCAGAAATGACGCCGAAACAAACCTCCTCCGCTAAGGGAAAGAGCATAGGTTCTTCTTCTCATTCTTCTACCCCAGCGAGGGAGTCTTCGGTCGGGCAAGGCGAACTTCCTTCTGAGCGAAGTATCCCGCCGACGAGCAGCGCACCCGGTCTTAGAGGTAGAGCCTTTGGGGTGACAAAAATGACAAAAAATCATTCGCACACGTTGAACGTGACCGCGCTAGGTCGTCTTCTGTGCTGATAGCCTATTTCGAGGAAGATGATGCACGGAGACGTTTTCATCTTTTATGCCCACATTTCTAATGTGCCAGCGTAAAGACTCCATATTTTCGTAGTTCTGAGCGTAAAAGCTCTGGCTACCGAAAATTGGCGTATATCGTAAAATTTGAGTTTTACGCTTGTGGAGGGGACTTCCGGCATAAAATAACCAAATTTGTACAATCCTGCGTAGAGCACAGACTGTCGTTTCTTTGGTCTGTATGTTTGTGCAAGATTTGCAATAACATATTTTCCTTGCACTTTTGCAGTTGATTTGGGTGAGTCTCCACTAGCTGAGGTGATGGGCTCCGCTGCTGGGATGCTGCACTCGAACTACCTGGAGGATCTGTCCCACGTGGCATTTCCCATCTCCGGACCCCAGTATCCTGAGGGAAGGGAGTTTTTGATATCGACTCAAGGCGAGCGAATACTGCTGAGCATGATCAACGGGGAGCCCCTGACATATGTAGACGGGGAGCAGTACATAAAGCCGGCTTTCCTCTTTGGGGACATGATTGACAAACAGTCCCAGACGAAGCCCAAGAGGGAGCCCTGGGTTTTTCCTGCCGAGAATTTGGTTTTGTACCTGCCAACGATGCCGAGGGATTATCCCATCTCGGCTTTCTTCCATGCGACGCATCCCAGGAAGATGTCGTGGACGCTGACTCCTGATCTTCACGGGAAGCCGGGGAAGATTTTTCATCTGAAAGGAGCCGACCAGGGGTCGTTTGTCAGTCGCCCTTCCGGCGTTGTGACGTTTTTCAGGGGACTATGCCCGGGCAGTATCCCGAGTGAAGACAGCTCAGTGATCCAGCCGGTCCAATTGCTGACCTTCTGCAATGACTTTATGGGACGAGGCGGGGTATATCCCAAGGAGAATCCTCGGTGCAATGGGTGGATTGTCCCAACAAACTCCCGATGGACATGCCAAGTTGACTGGGCCTTGAAGCACTTCCGGAGAGAGCTGGAGGGCATTGGACTGTATGCCGCTGTGAGTGCGACGAGCGTCGGGTTGCCTCCCAATCCTAATCTGTTCTTGGCACTGATGGAGCGATATATTTCGCTCACTGGCACCTTTGCCACTCCACTGGGGGAGCTGGGATTGGCCCTTCATGAGATGGCAGTTGTCTCGAGACTGCCAGTGGGGGAGACCCCATATGAAGAGTACGTTCCCACCAAACGGGAGTTGGTGGACTTGGACCCTCGGATGGCGGAAGTGTATCAGGAGCTGATGTGTCAATACTTCACGTGCACCATTTTTTATAACGAGCCTTCTGATTTGGCTCACACCACCAAGTGGATGTCCTACCTCTTCTTCCACCGAGCCAGGGCTGCCAAGTCGGAGAAAGCCTCGGGGGGCAAGAATGAGCCCGTGAACTGTTTGGGCGTGCTTAGTGCCCAGGTCGTGGAGGATCTTATGGAGGAGGCTGAAGCTCCGGATCAGATTCTCGTCGAAGGGGTAGGAAAGTACTCTGAAGGCACTAAGGCCTTTAGTTACTTGAGACGCTATTGCCGGCCTCTGTCTAAGGAAGCCCAGCTGGCTGGTTTCCTCTCCATATGGCTGCGTCGAGTAGTAGTGCTTGGTACTGCGTCCGCGGACCGCATTCACCGGAACATCCTGTGGCCGGTAGTGCGCCTGGTGTTCGGGGCAAGACTGGGCTTGCTTCCTGCCATGGTATGCCGTATACAGGCTGGCTTGAGAGCCATGACTGATGGGTTGCTCGTCGATGAAGCTCGGCGTGAGAGTTTTCCCCGGGTGGAATTACCATACCTGTATTTGATGGGATGGTTAATTCTCCACAATTCCCGGGTGATGTCTCCTGGCTCCGGTAGCAGCTCGGGGGGTGCATTCTTGCTGAACTACAAGGACTCTCCCTGGAACGTGAGCACAGTTTTAGACTGTCGGCTGGTGTTGAACCTCAGCCACGGCTGGAAGCTCCTCTGTACTCCCCCTCCTGTACATCGCAATCAATCAGGGACGAGGCTTGAGGATTCAGGTGGAGAGAAGACCGATCTTTCTTTGGAAGCTTTTAATTAGTTGGTCTGAATTAGACCCTCCCATCTGCTGTACAGGAGCGAAGACCATTGCTTCTTCGAGCCCTACTTGCCTAGTCGGTTTGCCCGACAGTTTGGGTACGATCAGTTGCACGAGGGCAATGTCGTCACCAGCTTCAGGTCCAGGGGCGGACTCATTGATGGAGCTAGAGGGTGGCGATATTTTATTATGGGTTGTACGGGAGCAATCTTTATTGTGCCGGTCGTTACAACCTCCACGGAGCTGCGCATCCTTCATTCTTACGCCCAGTTTTACGTGACGATTAACACCTTCCATCGTGATTTTGACATGCGTGGAAGCTTCAGGGTGCCTTCTCCTAAGCCTGGGGGAAGAGTCGAAGTCCCCTCGGTTTCTTCCGACGAGGGTGAGGAGTCTGGTACTCCAGATGAGCCTCTGGTGTCAGTGCCGAGGTGTGAAGTGACTCCGCCTGCGGGGGCTTTGGTAGTCTCTTCTGGGAAGCGACGGGTTTCTGCCCCGAAGGAAGCTTCTCTTCGTAAGAGGAGGAAGGAGATGGTTGCTCGTCCTCTCCGCATTCTTGGTGTTGAGGCTCCTGGGAGTGAGCCTGCATCTCCCCATATCAGGGATGATTATTTGGCTGGAGGTTCCTCGCCTTTTATAGAGGGACCTTCTACAGTTCCGGCCGGCGGCGCCGGAGAATCCTCGCTAGAGGTAGCTGTCATGGCTGCTGCTCCAGGTAGCGGAACGAGATTGCCTGTGTGGCCGAGGCAGATGGGAAAATCTTTTCCTAGACCAGCAACGGATAAAACTCCCACCGTGTCGGTGAGTCCGCCTAGCGAGATTCCAGCTGACGAACCTCGACTGCGTCTTGGTGAAGGCTTGACGGAACTCTTGGCGATGTCGGTCGGCCCACCTCCTTCTCCAGGTATGACAGTTCGTATTGCGTCATTAAGGCGTGGTTTAGCTACATCGGCTGCAGATGCGTCGTATATGCCGTTGGCTTCGGGTAAATGTCGTCTTTATGTCTCCCTTTAGAAAGATTGCCATCATACTGATACCAATTTTCTTGTCCTTTTCTCAGGGGATGGCGTCCACGGAGAGCACAGCGTTGAAGCGCCTTCTGGCTATGCTCCGGCTCCTGACGATGATGTGGAGGCGCCCGACTTTGAGGAGGAAATATCCTCGGGGGTTAGCTCGCCCAGAGTGGTTTCGTCGTCTCAAGAGGAGGACGAACCCGTCATCGTGACCTCGCCCCTCGCGAGTATGCCGATGACTTCGATTGTTGCCGTCGCACCCTCTTCGGTTGCGCTACGCGTCGAGGCGGCGGCTGTGGCCACCTCGTCTACAATTATCCCTGGAGAGGGACTTGCTGATATTGCGGCCCCTCTCGGCGTTCAGTCAGATCTAGTTGCGTTGACCGAGCAACATACCAGCCTCTTCTACACCGATTTGAAAATGATAATATCAATGGTGTTGGCGAAGAGTCTAGATTTCGAGCGCTTGAAGAAGACTTCTCAGTTTTTGATCGGGGTCATCAGGGAGCTCGGCGATCCTGGGGCAGCTGACGCCCTGGAGGCGGTGGTTAATGGTTTAGAGCAACCCATTAACGAATATTTGCAGCTGACTCAGGGCAGCCTCGATACTGAGGTCCAGACCAGGTACGACCACATGACTGCGCGGCTCACTACGAAGCTGGAAAGCCTAGACAACTCCATCAAGACACATGAGCTGGAGATGGATAGAAGAAAGGCTGTCGTGGCAGAGGCTCTCGCTCTTGAGACGAAGTGCCGATCCGAGCATGAAGGGAATGCAGCGAGGGCCTCCAAGCTGAGGGAAAAACTTGCTCGGGCAGAGGAGTGGGCTTCTCAATCGTTGGCGGGTCTAGACGTAGCGACCGGTCGATTGAGCGCAGCGCGACGGGATTTGGACCGTATAGAAGCTGCCCGCGCAGGCTGCCTTCGGGCAAGGGCTGAGCTGTCCTGTATGAATACCCCCGAGGCATGGCTGGAGCGGGCTCGCGCCGATGCCTTGGTTCTTAGGAACGAGAGGATAGCTGCACTGGAGCGGCTGATTAGCAATCTGACTACTCCGCCATCATGATGTATCCTTTCTCTTTCTGCTTCCCCAGATGTAATTCTGCTCTCTTTTGGGAATAAATAAAAGCGACTCTTTTCTGACTTTTGTGGACCCATCATTTCGAAATATAAATGACAGTTTTTTGGCGAGAGTGATATCTGATGATAAACTCTCGATAAACTCTTAGCGGGATATATCTGTTCAGAGGTCATACGGACATGATAGAATTTAACCCAACTAATTGCGTTCTGGAAGTAGTTTTGTCAGAATTGAGATCCTCGCTATATTCCACTCGAGCAGGGAAGATTAAGCATAGTACCTTTTCAGGAATTTGCCGTTGATAGGAGCCATTAACAGGTCTCCATTAGGCTGGGCTATCCTGTAGGCGCCGTTCGAGAACGTTGTCTCGATCACATAAGGGCCTTCCCACTTGGGCTAGAATTTGCCTTTTCTTCTGTGAGTAAGAATCATCGGCCTTCTTATGGCTAGAACTAGCTCGCCGACTTTGAACACTCTTTCCTTTACTTTATGATTGAAAGTTTTGGAAATGCGTGCTTGGTAGAGCGCGATGCGCTGCTGATCTTGTAGGCGTTTCTCGTCTAATCCTTCTAGCTCTTGGAGCCTTAACAGATCCTTCTTTTCTCGAGTCAGCTCAAAAGTCACGGCTATCCTGAGTGACGGGATCTGGATTTCAATGGGGAGAACTGCTTCGCTCCCGTAGACCAGCAAGAATGGGGTACAACCTGTCGGTGTTCGTACCGTTGTGCGGTATGCCCAGAGGCTTTCGCCCAGCTTCTCATTCCAATCTCTCTTGTTTGAAGAGACAAATTTCTTCAAGAGTTTGATAATGGTTTTGTTGAAAGCTTCCGCCAAACCATTAGCAGCTGGATAATATGCTGTAGAGGCAATATTGTGTATCCGATTTTTATCGCAAAATCGATGAAACGCTTGGCTGATGAACTGAGGCCCATTGTCGTAAATTATCCTCCGGGGTACCCCGAAGCGATAAATAACGTGATGCTTGATAAAGCTGATCATATTAGAGGCCTTCACCTCTACGAGGGAGATCGCCTCTGCCCATTTGGAGAAGTAATCCGTGATGGCCAGTATGAACTGGTGACCGCTGGAAGAAGACGGGTGAATAGGACCAATGATATCCATACCCCATGCTTCGAAAGGCCAGGACGCAACCATAGGATGTAGATATTCAGACGGTTGATGTATGAAGTCTGCATGAACCTGACAGGCTCTGCATTGTCTTGCATACCGTATTGCATCTGCGATCATAGTAGGCCAATAATAGCCCATTCTCCTGATGCGATCCTGTAGCTTAGGACTGGGTTGATGCACTCCGCATACACCGTTGTGAGCTTTCCGGATAATTTGCTGTGCTTCGTCTTTAGATAGACATCTCAATAGTAGTCCGTCGTAGGTCCGGCGATACAGGCATTGTGAAGATGCATCGTAGTATAAGCGTAATGATCGTCTTTTAACGGATATTGCTTCTTTGGGGTCCTTTGGCAAGATTCCGTACGCGACAAAATTTATGAAGGGACTTCTCCAGTCTCTTTTGGAGGGATCTGCGTTCACAGCGTGGCTGTATTCTATGTGAAAGTTGTTCTTCACACAGAATAAATCTCTGTTAAGAAGGATTACCGAATCCTGCCTTCTTATAGGAATGGCTAAATCTGCAGCTAGACTGGCTAGGGCATCAGCTTCCAGATTCTGAGATCGAGGTACATGCTCTAAGAAGAACCCTTTGAATGCCATGGCTATCTCGATCGTCGCCCGGTGATAGGGGATGAGGTCTGGATTCCGGACTTCATATATCCCTCTGACTTGATTGACGATAAGCAGAGAATCACCGAAAGCTTCCAGGGATTCGACCCCCAGCTTTTTGGCGACTTGGAGCCCGATTAGAAGAGCGTTGTACTCTGCCACATTGTTGGAGCAGGGCTCGCTAAGAGAATATGCTCGGTAGATGACGAGCTGATCAGGAGTGATCAGGACGACTCCTACTCCTGAAACGATGTTTCCCCTAGGACCGGTTCTGGAGGCCCCATCGAAGAAGAGTTGCCACGCGTCACTTTCCATCGTGGAATTACATTCTGCAACTTCGTCGGGAATGTCCTCGTATAATTTGGAGGCCTCCGGGATCGGATGAGCAGCTAGAAAGTCAGCCAGCGCTTGGCCCTTGATGGACTTCTGCGGTATGTATACCATGTCATATGGTGTTAATAGCATCGCCCAAGTCGCGAGTCGGGAATTGAGAACACTTGGCTTGCTCATCAGTACTCGAAGAGGGTTGATCCTGGAGATAATGTGGATAGTCTGGCCGGTAACATAGTGCCGCGTCTTCTGGATAGCGAACATCAGGGCCAAGCATTCTTTCTCCACTGGGTTGTACCGGTGTTCGGCTCCGACCATCATCCTGCTGAGGTAGTAGATAGCCTGTTCATGACCCATGTCGTTCTTCTGTGCGAGAAGAGCTCCTAGCGAATGATCCATCGCTCGAATGTACAGCAAGAATGGCCTTCCCATGACAGAAGGCACCAGAACTGGCGGACTGGTGAGGTAGCGCTTGATATCTCCGAACGCTTGCTGACAGGCTTCGTCCCATACGAAGGATACACCTTTCTTCATGAGGTGAGAAAAGGGCTGACATCTTCCCGAGAGGTTGGATATGAATCGTCGGATATAAGCCAGACGGCCTTGAAATCCCCGGAGTTCCCTCAGATTACGGGGCGGACGCATTTCTACGATTACTTGGACTTTGTCAGGGTCCACCTGGATGCCTTTGGCGGTGATGACAAATCCTAGGAACTTGCCACTAGATACACCCAGAAAGGACTTCGTAGGGTTTATCTTGAGTTGATGTTGGCGCATTAGCTCGAATACCGTCCTCAAGTCTTGAATGTGATCACCCTTGAGGCGACTCTTGATGGCTATGTCGTACACGTAACATTCTACTATTTTGCGTAAATGCTCATGGAATATGCTGCTCATAGCCCGTTGGTATGTAGCACCGGTGTTCTTCAATCCAAAGGGCATGACCGTATAGCAATATACCCCCAATGGCGTCCGGAAGGCAGTATGCTTCTCGTCTCCAGGATGCATCTTGATCTGATTGTATCCTGAGAACCCGTCCATGAAAGACATGCGTTCAAAGCCGCAGGTGTTGTCGATCATGATGTCCGTGATGGGAAGAGGGAATTCATCCTTGGGGCAGGCCGCATTCAGATCTCGGTAGTCGATGCAGATACGTACCTTCCCATTTTTCTTCATGACTGGGACAACGTTGGCGACCCAGTCGGGATGTTGTTCTTCCCGAATGAAACCACAGGCTATCAGCTTCTTGACTTCAGCTTCAATGGCGTCTATCATGTCCGGGCGGAACCGGCGTTGGTGCTGCTTCACAGGCTTTGAGTTGGTCAATATGTTGAGTTTGTGAGTAGCCACCGTCGGGTCTAGGCTCGGCATGTCCTCATAGTCCCACGCAAAGACGTCGATATATTCCTTTATCAGCTATATAATTTCTTCCCTTTCAGCTGGGGGAAGATTGTTACTGATAAATATCGGCTTTGGCGAAAGTTCACCCCCAACATTGATTTGGATAACTTCGTCTTTGGTGGGAGGTTCTCTTTGCTCGAAGCAGAATTCCCACTGCGTATCCATTTGTTGAGCCCAAGAGTCATCCTCGAACGGCTCAGAATCCTGTTTATCTGCTTCTGAGGGAATTGTCACTACCATATTTACTGATAGTGTTTGTTCGAGAGCATCAGGTGAGTCGGAGGGTGACGAGCCGTTCTGAGAAGAGGAAAAGATGTCCTCATCTGACTTGGAATCCGTGAGGGGGGTGGCATACCCTAACCCGAAACGAGTTTGTCCATAGCGGAGGTCGCCACGCGACGGCGTTCGTCTGCCTCTCCCGTAGTTGAGGCCTGGCTTCCGCTTCAAGTCGTAGCCCATGTTTTGCATGATCTTCAGCGCTTGCGGGCTGTATCGGTGAACTTGCATTTTCCCAGTATCATCATTGAAAGGATCTTCCTGGATAGCTGGTTGATTGCGCATGCGGCCGAAGAATATTGGACGCTGACTGCTGCAGGTAGGCGGGACAACGAAGATAGAATCTTCATGGGGTCCATACGTTGTGATGACGTTGGATGATGACGCTACATCCCAGACATACGGACGGTAGGAGTTTATAGCTCCCAAGAATTTTTGTGCTATGGGTTCTACCTCGTCATGTGGAGTGGGTTCCTGTTTTAGAACTCGAGCGTCAATATACTGGAAAAGAGGATGTTTATTATCATCCGGAACTCCGTTCCTGGTTGCATTTACATCAGTTGGCTGTCTGTCGCGCCGAAGGTTGATGACCAAGGGTGGGGGCTTCCGGTTCAAAGTGATCGCCAGCGGATCACTCCCTTCTCCTGACCTGGTCTTGTTCAGGTGGATAGCCATGGGCTCTATGGCTTTTGGACGAGTGGTTCGTCCTTTCACTCTGATTGACAGCGGTAGTGTGGCAGAGGATTCTTCTGGCTCCCGGTGGGATTCCTTCTCTGCCTCGCCTAACACTTCTTCCGTGTGGTCTTGGGAGTACAACACGGCATCGGAATAGTAGGATTCTATTCCTTTGAATGGGTTTAGGTCAGCCACCTCCGTTTGTACCATTCCTTGTGCGTCTACATATTTAAGGCATTGATGTAGGGTTGAAGGAACGATGTTGTGATCGTGGATCCATGGTCTTCCCAGCAAAATATTGTAAGATACCTCTGAATCGATGATGTAACATGTGACCACCAATCTAAGGTTGTCGATCTGGATCCTCAGGCGGATTTTCCCCAACGGCTTACTTCTTCCGGCATTGAAACCCACGATCGTAGTGGTGGTGTAAGCCAATTCGCTGGTAGAAATCCTCAGCGGTCTGAGTAGACTGTGAGGGATGATGTTGATCGACGATCCCGGATCTATGTGAATCCGGTCGACCTCTATGGAATCGACGTACCCGGTGTAATAGAGGGGCCTGTCATGTCTGTTATGTTTTAACAGCATGTCGTCTTGAGTGAAAGTGATATTTGGGACCACCTCCATCACGCTGTGGCATTGAGGACACGCCACTGGTTCTTCGTCGGGGGACTTGAGCTGGGTCAAGTATGCCTCCGCCTGCATCAGCGCTTCACTCAGGGCTAGACGAGTGTCTTGGGAGAGCCTGAGTAGCTCGAAGATGGACAACCTGGCTGGCGTATTGGCTAGTTGGGCCAGGATGTCGAAGTTGTAAGGCTTCTCTAAACCTTTGCTTGGAATGTTTTTCACAGGTTTATCAAAGCGTACTTCTTTTTGCTTCCCCTTCTCCGCCGGGGTTGGTCTTGAAGGACTGATATCTGGTACGACGGGACCTTGCTCTGAAGGTTTGGCCGCGGAGCGTCTGCCGGTGCACCTTCCTGGCTTGCTCCGTAGTCGTTGAGGTAGGCCTTCCCTGAACGGGTTGCAGCAAATACCTCGTCTTCGTCTGATGCCGAAGAAGTCACGATCATATGGCATGGCCTGTATTTGGAGATCTTTTTAGATGTAGGCTTAGTAGCCTTAGTTTCTTCCTCGAACTCTGCCACCAAATCTGGATGAACCCACATAATCTCGCCTTGCCGGGTAGTCAGGGGTACCAAGTTATGATTTTGATCCCTAGCTGGAGGGAGATTGACGATGTTCATCGTTGTCCGGGAGATAGGTGCAACACCATCCGGGATCTTTTGGGGAGGCAGATTGCCAAACTGTAGAGAGATCATGTTGGCCGTGACCGTCTTCTCGGTGTTGTGCAGGGTGATGACTTTAGCATCGATTAACCCCTGAATCTTCCTTTTCAGTATGTAACACGCCTTCGTCGGGTGGTGTACGTATCTGTGGAAGACACAGTATTTGGGGTCGTTAGTATTACCGACTTCCTGGGGCCGCCTCTGCTCTGGAAGGGTGATCTTGCCACTTTTGACGAGACACTCGAATATACTTGGGACATCGTCGTCGTCGAAAGAGTAGACTTCGACGGGCCTGGAAGTCCCGGGTTTCGTTTGCGTGGTTGCCACAATCTTGGGTCTGGCCGTATTGATTGCCAGGGCTTCTTTCCCTTTGGGACCACGAGGATGGTCGCTGCTAGGAGATGACCTCTTGCCTCTGTCAGAGGCGGAGATCATGATGCCATTGTTGTGCGCCTTGCGACCGTTGTCTTCGGCGGCTACTGCCGAGATGATGAACGAGGGCCAATCATGGAACTGATATGGTCCCGTGAACACCGAGACCACGGGAAGGAGGTTCTTCCTGCAAATGTCTACCAATGCAGAGTCGGGAACTCCTGGAGGCATCTGTAAGGTGGCCTGACAAAAACGTTCGATGAAGATGCGAACGTCCTCCTTTTCCTTCTGCTTGACTTCGATGAGAGAGGACATAGACATGTCCATTCCTCCCTCGTAGAATCGCGTGAAGAATAAAGCTCTGAAGTCCTCGAAGGAAGTAATGCAGTTGTCCGCCAAGCTACGGTACCACTGATAGGCTACTCCTGAGAGACAGCCTTTGAACACCCGAGTGAGGAGGGCGTCGTTCTCTTGTAGCAACACCTGCATCATACTGAAATAGTTCATGTACTGGCTTGGTGATATTTTTCCCTCGAACAGGGCCATAGTCTGAGGTTTGTACCTCGACGAAAAAGGGACCTCCTCCCAGATAGCTGGGTAGGGCTGGTTGATTATCAGTTTCTTGAGCTGATCTTTGTGCTTCAAGTCGTCGAACTAGGCTTTCAACTCCCGTACTGCCTGTATCGGATTTTTAGTCGAAAGCGGGGCCACGGAGTGGTGCGGAGTTGGTTGTATCGTAACTCCAGCGGGAGGTAAGGCATTCTCTGAGTGAGGAAGCGGAGGAACTGTTGACTCTTGATCTAGCGCAGGCTCTTGGCCTGGGTTGGATGGTGGTAAGTCCACCCCCACACGTATCTGAGTTGGCGGGACTGATGCTTGAGCCATGGCAGTTGCGTGCCGAGTTTGCATCATCTGGTGCATGTTCTCCATCATGGATTGCATTTGTTTCAGAGATGTCTCAAGTATAGTGATGCGTTGTTCCGCGTTCCCTGACGGCGAAGCTTCCTCGCAATCATCTTCAACGGCGTAAACTCCCATCTCCCTGGGTGTCATTGAAGGATTAGTATAGGTCGCTGTAGAAGTTGACTCTACACTTTCTGCCTCTGATTCGGGGGCTTAGCGACCCCCAGCGTCGGAATCAGAAGAGGACGAAGCTGGTTGTCGTGACCTCGCGCGAGTGTTTTGGAACACCCCGGCTTCAGCGTTCGTGAGGAGCTCACTAAACCTCCTTCGGCTCGGGGGCCAGGAGGGATGACGTCTTGAGCTCGACCCTCCTCTACGTATGTGCGAAGCCATGTTCACAGATGCATGCACGGGTTCCTCTTCCTGGAAAGACTGAGAGTAGCTCAATCGGTCAAAAATCGACCATTTTGCTTTAGAATAGCAGCAGTCAATCATAATTTTATGACTATTACAATATTGCTCGCTAGGGGGCGTAATAGACATGTTGGAAGGTCCCCTTTCCTTACGCTTTTGGATTAGATATGCGCGCAAGTCAGGAGAAGTAGAGGAAGAAGACGAAGGCTTGTTTCTTCTGTTCCCATCATTGGGTATTCGGAGATTGGGTACCCCGGTTTTCCCTGTGCGACCTGTGTACAACAGGTTGGCCATCTGGGCGACGGATAATCCCCTGGGAGGGTGTCTTTCTGCAATCTGAGCTCGTTTTACGTCGAGGGACTGTGCCTGGCGTAAATTAGAGATTCTCTCAGTCTGGCGTAAAGTTGGAGAGGCCCTCAGTCGGCCATCGGCTTCTCGCGTAATCCGGAGGGTAGGCAGATTGTTCCCTTGCTGGCGTAAAGGCCGAGTAGCTGAGTATTCGCCTACTTGCTTCCCCTCACGGAGATCACAGCGCTCATCTGGTTTACCATAGAGATCAGATGTTGTCTTGCGCGTGGAGCATGATCTGTACTTCTGATTTGGCGTTGAGGCACCATCGGAAGTTTTGTCTGTACCGCGCGTAGCGGGAGACTGATTTCTGCGCGTAAAGCACAGTGGATACTCCTGGGTTAGCGCTGAGGCTTTGCCCGAAGTTTTGTCTGTACCGCGCGTAGCGGGAGACTGATTTCTGCACATAAAGCGCAGTGGATACTCCTGGGTTAGCGCTGAGGCTTTGCCGGAAGTTTTGTCTGTACCGCGCGTAGCGGGAGACTGAATTTTACGTACGGGGCACAGAGGGAGCGATGCTACCACCTCATTGGTCGGAGAGATCGGAGAGATCGGAGAGTCCACAGGAACGACGGAGGATGTCTTGGGCATCCACACTTTGTGCAGCTTCCTGTTGTCTTGGACGGAGAGAGAGTGAGAGCTACCCCCAGTTCGAAGCATGTCTTCGTAGGCAGACTGGTCGAAATGAACGACCAGTGTCTTCTTCACGGTTCCTACAGATACCGTATCGCGTTGAGCAATTTCTTCCTCATCAGAAGAGAAAGATCGTCCCCAGTAGAGTCGCCATCTTGTTTGTGGTATTAAACAAAAGAATGAAAGTGTATTTCAATGACAGGGTTTATGCGAAACCCGCGCCCTTTGGTTTACAAACAAACTTATATAATTTAATCCTATACGAGGATGTGGGAGTACAATTTATTTAATCTGGGTATAAATTGCTATAGGTGTCTGATCTGCAGTCGATCACTTTAGCCCTTGGACCACGCGATGTTGAAGAAGTGCCGTGGAAGACAGGTAGCAGCTTCGAAGGTTGCAGGAGAGGGTGGATGCACGATGCCGAAGTCGTCGATCCCTGCTCCTTGCCTGAGCTCCGTACTCTCTCTCTCTCTCTCTCTCTCTCTCTCTCTCTCTCTCTCTCTCTTGACCTCCGGTTCGATCTTTCCTGGAAGTTCGACCTTGTTCGATCTTCAAGTTTGAAATTTTTCGACCTTGTTCCCCATTGATAGTGGTCTCTATTTATAGAGTTTTGGTGACAGTGACCACTCCGTCGGTATAAAAACCGAGGAGTAGGAAGTACAGCACCCCTTTACACAACGGTTAAGATAACCAATACCTGCGTATAGATGACCTTTTGAGTGAGCATGTGACGCGTGTCCAACTAAGGGGACAAAATACGTATATTTGCTGCGAAGATCATGGCGTAGAAGCCACGTAGGTAGGTATCCCTCGTGTAGAAGAGGTTAGCATAGAAGCCAAATGACTGTCACCCTGGCGTAGAAGCCAAGTAGGCATAGAAACCGAATAGGCATAGAAGCCGAAGAGGCATAGAAGCCGAACAGGCATAGAAGCCGAACAGGCGTAGAAGCCGAATAGGCATAGAAGTCGAATGGTCGTAGAGGCCGAGTGGTCGTAGAGACTGAGTGGGCGTAGAAGCCGCGTGAGCACAGATCCTGAATGGGTGTAGAAGCCGCTGCGTACCGTGCCAGAGTGCTGATGTGGAAGTCTTAGCCGGAATTACGACTTTTGAAGATATAATCAAATCTCTTGCAGAGATTTGCCACCATCTTATGCATTAAATGCGGAGGCGTGTTTTGAAGGTCTGCGGCCCTTCTGTGCACCCGTCGCAGAGACGTGCCTTGAGAGAAACTGTCACCGCTCTGTGCAATTAGACGTGGAGTCCCGTACGAAGTGCAACTTTTGACGTGGCAGGCGGTTTGTCTGCTGCGGAGCGTAAAACAGCTCATATTTGCCTGTGTAAAACAAGGCAGCGTATTCTCTTGTACGCGAAAGAGCGGTTTACGCTGAGGGGACTTCAGTAAACGACGGTTCGATGATGTTTCAACCAAATCCTCTGCATTAAATGCAAAGATCTGCCATCATACTGAGGGGCGCGTCCCGAGAGGTCTGCCATCGTTTCCAGCCGTCGTCTGGGTAGCCGTGTAGCACTTTTTGTCAGGAGTCAGAGGTCAGATTCACTGCGTGACTTGACAGGTTCATTTCGGGGAAGATAAAGCGTTCCTCGTACGCTTTAACGCTGCTTTGAGAGCGGATGAGCTTTACGCCATGGAGGCGATGAAGAACCCTATTTACGCTGGAGCGGCCTGGACGTACTGCACTTACGCGGATGGTCCTTTGAGCTTTATTCTTCACGCTGTGTTTTAGCGGAAAAAGCTCTGTTGCACGCTTGATGGCTCTGAAGGCCTCTGTTTACGCTGCTCTGCATCAAGAGGCTGCGTAGATCCTCCCAGCGTATTTTTTATGCTTCTACAGTGTCGGGCAGTGCGCCGTGCGATGTTTGAGGAAACACGGCGAGACTTACCAACTTACCATTTTTCCTTCCCTGTCCAAGGCAAACATGATTAATTCAAGCACGGGCAAGCATAAACATTCAGGAGGCATAGCATATGCAAACACGAGGGTTCTTATAACATGATCGTTTAGGTGTTAAGTTATTCATTGATGCTATGCAATGACTCGCACGCGGATAGCCGCTAAGCGAGGATGACTTGTTATCTTTTATTTCACAGGCAAGCATGCAACAGGTTAAATACACACGATAAACACACGATGCATTACAAGCGATATTCACACGATAAACACACGATGCATTGCAAGTGATATTCACACGATAAACACACGAGGCATTGCAAGCATATACACACGAGGTTCACTGGCTGATGCCATAATGGACTAGTCAAGGACATGAATAACATGCAACAAGAAAACACGAGGAGCTCATAAAACACGATGCGTTGCAAGTTACCTAGTCCGCACACGATTGACTATAAACACGAAGTCTGCCCGGATCGGATCGGTGCCAGTGCCCCAGCACCGTCCGCAGAACTTATATCCTTGTGCACAAGTTGTCCATGATCGAATACGATTATTAAGTTACACACGAGCATACGACAAGCAGTAATGCATGACTCATTTAGCTATTGGATATGCACAGTCTCCTGGGCTGATGTAAGCCCGCACACGAGGGAGACTTGCAGGAAGATTCGAATACCTGAATGAGTCTTGCCACTGGAGTATGATTCATTTACTTGGCATGATGCAGTCTCCTGAATCGGGAACTGCCTTGGCGAGCTAACGGTTCCGGATACTTGCAGGGTTATTCAGGCACGGAATGACCACGTAGTAGTCTTCCGGGGTATGGATGAAAACAATGCAACATTCAAGCAGACAAGCATGCGTTTCTAAGGAACTTAAGCAGGCACGTTTGCTCGGACCCGAAGGTAAGCCGAGAGATGAAACCGTTAAGGGACTTAGCATGCGAGGGTCTGAATATAAGCAGTATTTTATTTCCATGTTCTAGCAAGCAATACAAGTTGGGATTATTCCCTTAGCTTGGTGCGTTGTATTCTTATTAGCATGCAGGGGGTGATTCACCTAGCAACTAGCATGTATCATTCCGTATTTTATGTGTGCTGGCTAAGCGAAGACAAGTTCACCGTAGCCACCCACCTTAGCGATGATTCGCCTCGGTAGAGCGATACGCTCAAGCGAGCCTCTGAAAGCCTAAGCCGAGTTTCCTGTAGGGACAAGTCTGGATATCCTTTGCTTCTTGATCGAGGCAAAGCGGGTCGGGACAGCTGCACTATTGCCGTTTGAAACGGCAGTCCGCTTGAGCGGAACGGGGTGTTACATCCTACCCAACTTAGAAAAAGTCTCGTCCTCGAGACTTACTAAGGACAAGCAGTGATCTAGGGTTGAGGCAAACCTAGACAAGTCATTGTATTTATTCATTTGGATCTTTACTTGCACAAGCTTTGAAATCAGAATATCGCTTAGACTGGATCGTGCGCACTTTCGAAGGGCCCCTCTAGCGTGAACACGTCAACCAGCTCAGTGATAGCGAAGTCTTAGCACTCGAGTTTCACCTTTTCTTAAGTCTTGGATGGTGCACTAGTTCAAGGCGTCCCTCGAATAGATGCATTCAACCAAACTTAGAGTTAGTGAAAATTGGACAAGCTACTAGCGATACTCTCAAGGGTTCGCACAGGTTGGCACAAAGGCCACTCGCAGCATACAACCAGACAAGCAATCATATCATTCAAAACATATTTTGAAAGTATTTAGACTTATTGTTGGAACATCCCATTGAGGCATTGAGAGAGAGCGTGCACATAACCCACGAACGAGCTTTCAAAACAGAGATATCCAATTGAAGGCCAAAGGCGTAGAAGCCAGGCTCTGATACCAACATGTCACGCCCCGATCTCCCGCAGGCTATTTCGGCCGTTCCCGCTAGGCGGGAATCACCCTCGCCAGCGCTCCCGCGGAACGATCGCTTTGACCCATCCGGGCGTGATACCGCACGAGCGTGATCCACGTCCGTGCAAGGCCATGGTTCATTGGTTGGAGGTAAGAGTTCTAAGCCACAGAGTCGCACAGATTGTCCGAGTGCAGCGGAGTCATGAACGCATAGGGATTTGGTAACAGGTTCACTGAGTCGACAAATGTAGCAGAAGCATTGAAACACAAGTTGAAGTAAAGCAAGCTCTTTTATTAATAATAACAAGTGTTACAGGCGGCGTATAGCCGAGATTACAAGTCGCTCAAGCCTCTCTCTCTGAAACAGTAAAAGCGTGCCAAGTGGCTACAATTGTGGAATGATTGTACAGGCGATGTTCAGCCTATGTTCCAATATTATATCTTGTATATGTGCTTCAGTTCCGGACGTACCGTTGCAAGGCTTCAGAGGGAACTCCTGGCCTTAGCACGCACGTTGGAGGCATCCGCACCGAACGAGGTTCTCCCGCACCCTGCATACAAACTGGTGGATTATCAGTACATTGAATGCACTGGTGGGGAAGCTACTCGCCCGCTCGACAAATCCAAATACGTAACATAAGTTTTGTGCACAACTATTAAGTTGTCTTTCTAGTTGCCTTAGGATTAGTTTTATGCAAATATTAAATAGCCTAACGTGTCGGGCAGTGTGCCGTGCGATGTTTGAGGAAACACGGCGAGACTTACCAACTTACCATTTCTTCTTCCCTGTCCAAGGCAAACATGATTAATTCAAGCACGGGCAAGCATAAACATTCATGAGGCATAGCATATGCAAACACGAGGGTTCTTATAACATGATCGTTTAGGTGTTAAGTTATTCATTGATGCTATGCAATGACTCACACGCGGATAGCCGCTAAGCGAGGATGACTTGTTATCTTTTATTTCACAGGCAAGCATGCAACAGGTTAAATACACACGATAAACACACGATGCATTGCAAGCGATATTCACACGATAAACACACGATGCATTGCAAGCGATATTCATACGATAAACACACGAGGCATTGCAAGCATATACACACGAGGATCACTGGCTGATGCCATAATGGACTAGTCAAGGACATGAATAACATGCAACAAGAAAATACGAGGAGCTCATAAAACACGATGCGTTGCAAGTTACCCAGTCCGCACACGATTGACTATAAACATGAAGTCTGCCCGGATCGGATCGGTGCCAGTGGCCCAGCACCGTCCGCAGAACTTATATCCTTGTGCACAAGTTGTCCATGATCGAACACAATTATTAAGTTACACACGAGCACACGACAAGCAGTAATGCATGACGCATTTAGCTATTGGATATGCACAGTCTCCTGGGCTGATGTAAGCCCGCACACGAGGGAGACTTGTAGGGAGATCCGAATACCTGAATGAGTCTTGCCACTGGAGTATGATTTATTTACTTGGCATGATGCAGTCTCCTGAATCGGAAACTGCCTTGGCGACCTAATGGTCCCGGATACTTGCAGGGTTATTCAGGCACGGAATGACCACGTAGTAGTCTTCCAGGGTATGGATGAAAATAATGCAACATTCAAGCAAACAAGCATGCGTTTCTAAGGAACTTAAGCAGGCACGTTTGCTCGGACCCGAAGGTAAGCCGAGAGATGAAACCGTTAAGGGACTTAGCATGCGAGGGTCTGAATATAAGCAGTATTTCATTTCCATGTTCTAGCAAGCAATACAAGTTAGGATTATTCCCTTAGCTAGGTGCGTTGTATTCTTATTAGCATGCAGGGGGTGATTCACCTAGCGACTAGCATGTATCATTCCGTATTTTATGTGTGCTGGCTAAGCAAAGACAAGTTCACCGTAGCCACCCACCTTAGCGATGATTCACCTCGGTAGAGCGATACGCTCAAGCGAGCCTCTGAAAGCCTAAGCCGGGTTTCCTGTAGGGACAAGTCTGGATATCCTTTGCTTCTTGATCGAGGCAAAGCGGGTCGGGACAGCTGCACTATTGCCGTTTGGAACGGCAGTCCGCTTGAGCGGAACGGGGTGTTACAGGCACCACCGCAAGGACGCGGACAAGCTTTTCCGATGACCATAGAAGACGCACAGACTCGTGGAGTATCAAATATGCATAATATTTAAGTTATTCTTAGCTATATATTCATAGTATTGCTTAGCACGTGCTTGTTAGTCCAATCCTTAGCCTTAAACCTGGTATTTTGAACTTGTTAATAATTGATAACCTAGTTTTTCTATGTTGTAGTTTTCTTTACTATAACCAGATTTCCTTCACTCTTGAATTATCTAATTTTTATTATCTAGGGAAATGTTTTATTCCTTCCCTAGGTGTTTTACTTAACCCTCATCCTTCAATTTCTCTTTGGTCATGATTCTTTAATTGTGTCATGCTACAAACATATTTTGCAACCGTGTCATCTCTTCTGACCAGTTATATTTCGTTATTCTTTGATTGCGAGGACGCAATCCTCTTAAGAAAGGTAGATTATAAACCCCAAATTTTTTCAGAATTTAAAAATAAATTTTCGGAATTTTTTTGTGATTTTTAACTAATTAAAATAAATATTTTCTGGTATTAAATAATTTTTGTGATTTTATTAAATATTAAAATATTATGTAAATAATATTTTTTAGTGTAAAATAAAGAAATAGACATGCTAAAAATTTTCTGGAATTTATTGGACCCCAGAACTATTTTTAAAAAGACCCAAAAACATAGATTTTAATTAAACCAAAATAAACCAACTTGAACCGAATTAAACCAACCCGGTTTACTATTAAACCGAACCGAATCCATGTTGAACCGGACCAACCCTATTGGATCGGGTCGGATTCGGATTTGAATCCGACCCGCTAACCCGAACCCGACCCATACCTTATTGGATCGGGTCGGATCCGGATCTAAAACCTGAAATCCGACCCAACCCGCTACTACAGTAACTCCTAATTAATCCCTAACCCCCCAACAAATCGGCTCCCCTCCCCGGAGGTCGTTTCCGCCGCCGGAATCCCAGCACATCCTGACCACCTTCCATCTCAGGGACCCCTCCTTCACCCCACTTTTCATGTTTTTGAGTGAACCAGGTCCCTCATCCATCCCACTTTTCATGTTTCGAGCCTTCGCTCTTGCGCTCCGCCTCCCCCGCGACCGTTCCCCCGCAGCCGCCCGACTGCTCGTCTTCCCGTCGCCTGCAACCGCCACCGCCTCTCCTTCTCCCCTCGCCCATATAAACCCTCTTCCCCGGCCACCCTCACACCCACCGCCACCGATCCCTAACTTCCCGGCCACCGCCATCATCCTCCACCATGTCTCCCATCCGACGACTCTGTTGCTATAACCTCCCGGCCGCCCTCACCACTACATCACCGCCATCCCCGACTCCTCAGCCACCCGAGCAACCCCTCGAGCCCGAATCCCCACCACTTCACTACCGCCACCACCTCTCGGGCCACCCCGAGCCTCCGCTACCTCAGCCACCTTCTTTCCGACGACCTCACACTACAACCCCGGCCGATGATCGCCGTGTCCAGCCGCAGCAACCCGCCGCCGGCCGAGCTCCGCCACCCCGCATTCGCCGCGCCGCCGAGTGTACACAACGTACAGTCGTTACCTACCCCTGTTCAGGTAAGATTTTCTCTCTCCTCGTCGTCTCATTTTCTAAACTTTCTACTTTGACGCATAGACCGCGTGACCCTCTCGAAACCCGTGCAAACAGTTCAGGGTATCGCGTCCTGTGTCGGTCGCAAATCGCGACCGACAAAATCAGAAAAATATTCCCAATTTCTGAAAAATTAGAATTTGGCCCGAACTCACAAGTTCATAGCCGATTTAATCCCAACCTGGTTAATATTTTCAAAATTTACCTACAGTAACTTAGACAGTATAACCTAGTTTTAAAATCCTATATTAGTGTAATTTATCGTATTGTAGATTGTATTTTATTCGCGGGTAAAAATGACCAAAAACTTGGTTAATTAAAAACCCTAATTTTCTCGAAACTGGATGCGCCCCGCTAAACGAGGCAACTTGGTCATGTGTGAACTTTACCGAAGGGTGTGCGCCGTCAATACGGACGTGTAGGATTTCGCAAAAGTTAATTTGGATGTGCGTGCACACCAGAATCAACGTGTATCCGTCGACAACACCCCGTATCGGCCATGTTCTGAAACTCGCTGTAACTTCGTATGTCCTCGTCGTTTCAAAACAAAAATTATGCCATCGGACTAGTAGTGATACGCTGGTCCTGTGACCCAAGTTTGGTTCGATTCTGAGAACGTTGACAAAATCCCGTATCGTGGGCCCCACGGCTCCACTTGACGGACGATTTTGTGATCGGCTCATCGGAATCCAGTTTTGGATATTCTGTTGGGTTCGTATCATTATTCTGGACTTGTGGACACTAAGTTTGACGAATTTGGAGAACTTTGTCTCTGGCACATTTTTTCGGTGCGAAGTGGGCCATAGGTGGACCCCGCTTTGACCAGAAACTGTCAATTTTGTCCCTGTGTCCAAATTGGACTTATGGACAGGCAATTCTAGCTATTTGATATCTTCTGAACATGATGGTAATGATTATTTCAGCAACCGAAGGAGTACCTACAGATCATGCGGATACTGGAGCAACAGTTGGAAATTAAATCCCAGGCAAGTGTACCTTGTCATACTTGCAGCACTTATTTTATATTATTCCCTTAATTTATTTATATGATATAAATGTTCAACCTAGGACTGTGTGACATTACTTAACGTCCGAACAAGATTTGGGTGTCAACACCGTACGCGGAGTTGTTTAACGTCACCTAGAGATTGATATCGCTACCCTATATATTTTCGTGCTTGCATTATCAAGTACGTCATACCATAGGACACTTGACACTGTTCATGAGACAGAATCTTCCTGAAATATTCATGGTGATTCTGTATAGGTTACAGGATTTGTGACATAGACTTTATTCATATGCTTAGCTATCATTATGACTCGCTGCATTAGTTAGAGGTCATGATCTTGCGTGACATGGACATGAGACGTCGTGTACATGAGACATGTGATTACATTGGATGGGGAGAGTCTTACCATATTAAAGGATGATTATATTATATATATGTAGTTTTTTGGAGGTGCCTTAGACTCTGACACAGAGCTTTGGCACAAGTTCTGGCCCTTCGAGATAAATGTTGCTATGGGTTTCTCCGACACAGAGCCTATGGTAGTTTCAGCCTGAGTATGATTAATGCTCTCACTTGCATATCACATAGCTGGTTATAGAGTTTACCCTAATCATTTATTATTGTATTGCATTTATTTGGCTTGAGTTATTCTTATACCTTGCTATGTCCCCTGAGGACCTGGAATTCGGATTATGTCCCCAGGTTTAGCAGAGGAGATCTACCCCGAGGTATACGGGACAGAAGCAGACGTTGGAGTAGTACCAGAAGATGAGGTGATCGCCGAGGATTTCTCCTGAGTATCTGCTTTAGCTATACTCAGTCTTTGCTGTTGTTATACTCTTTATTTCTTGTCTAATGACTGCTGTATCAGACTTATTATCGGATTATTCCCCGAGATATTTATTGAGATTTGTTGATTATTATTTCAACTTGATGAATCTGATATTGATTGTATTTATCTTCTGTGGATGAGATTAGACCCTTACTGTTGTTTTACAGCTTAAGTACACCCTGATGGGTCCATTAAATTGGGTTTGTCCATCGGTGTGTGCTGGTGGCCATTGCCACGTGTCTAGTCCCTCAGTATTTTGGGACTGGGGCATGACAAGTTGCACTTTCGCCGTTTGAATCGGCTGTCCGTTTGAATGGAACGGGTCGTTACAGTTCTGGGTTGGCCCTGTTTATTTTTTACAAAATAAATTGTTGGGCTTTAGACTCGGTTAGACTGTTTTATTAAAAATGGCTAGGGCTATGGGCTTTTGGCTCATGTAGACCTTTTAAAAAACGGTTGGACTTTAGATACAAAATTTTCACTATTTTTTTTTGTAACATTTTGAAGCCAATTCATTGTAGACATTTATTGTACAAATATTTTAAGGCAGAATATGACAAGTGCAAATATTTTAAGTTGAAACAAATATGATATTTTTGAATAACTATCATATATGCTAATAATTTCAATTGTTTGTTGTTTAGATGTTTGCGCCTATTTAGTTAGGGCCCGTTTGGTTGCATGAAAGTGTAGGTAAGTGTGAAAGTGAAAAAACAAAGTTTGCATACGCGATGCGTACGCATATTTTTAGACTTTTCAAAAGTTGTTTGGTTGGTGGAATTGAAAAATGTGAAAGTGGAGGAAAAATAAATTTCGTTGTTTGGATGATTGTTGAAAGTGAATGTATGTTGGAGATGTGGTAAATCTAGGTATGTTTACCCCCAATTTATTTTTACTGAAATAATTCTCATAAAATCTGAATAGTAAAATATAAATTATTATTATTATTATTATTATTTGAATGAGATTATTATTATTATTCACTTCAACTTTTCCTATTATATTTTTTCCATAAACTTTAGTTTTCCCAGTCTCTCCCACTCCATATTCAACGCTCCTCTCCTCTCCCCCATGGCTCTGCTGCTCAAGGGCGGAGCCTGTATTTTAGTTTACCCCGTACTGAACTTAAAATATCATAATTTTTTAACAAAATGAATGTTGTGTCAGTATCGTTATGTCCATATCTCATCGTGTTCATACCGTACTGTGTCTGACCAATGTAGAACTGTGTCCAACATACTAAAAAAATGGAAACTGGCAAAAATAATAATTTATCAGGTAGCCTATTTTAGGCATAAATTCGAACACTAAGAGCCTTTGGTATCATCTTTCACCATCATCAGAGAATCTGCGATATTGTAGAACTTGTCAAGGGTGCGGTTCGGACGGCGAGGAAAGTGCCGACGGAGGAGCTTGACACTGCTGTTGTAGCTCCTCCTTCGGCTGTCGTTGCAGTACGACGACGATTACGTGGTCTCGATTATTATTGGGTTCTCGGTTGAAGATGAAGCAAATGAGGGGAGAGGGTGAGTTATAGAGAAAGAGGTTGAGTGAGGGATGAGTGTACATACGGAAAGAGAGGAAGAGGGGAGAGGGGAGAGGGGGACGCTCGATAGCTGAGTTCTAGAGAAGTAACAATTCGCTGTGTAGCCCACCCCAGCCTATTAGTAGCTCTACCCTTTATGTGTTTAAAAAAATCAAGTATTATTACAACAATAAATCATTTTTCCATGACAACGTAATTTATAAGTAGATAAGAGACAACATCATAATGAAAACTCCAACTTGTGTATCTATGCACTGATCAAAGAAGGAGGAGGACAAAGGAGATCCATTCAAAGATCCCATCCAAGATAAAGAGCTCACACTTTCCAAGTCAATAAGAAAAAAAAAATTGTGGGCTGGTGCATTTGTTGGGTGGGCTGGAAGCCACCTCATCCCACCAATGGCTCCGCCTGTGCTGTCGCTCCTCTCCTCCCAGTCCCGTACACTTCCTCTCCCCTCCGTCTCTGACACCTCCAACGCCGCCTCCACCTTTGATGCCCCCACCGGAGGGGATGAAGAAGCAGTAGTGAAGCGAAGGTGGTGGGGGCGGTGACGGTGGCCGCACGCGGTGGTGGTGGTCAAGATCCAGAATATGGACGTCGACGATTCCCTGTAGCTCCGGCATTCCGCTCACCGATGACAATTTTTTTCGTCATTTTCTCTTTCTTCTACTGGAGTTCCAACGAGTTTCAACAAAAACATGATGATGTGAAACTGGACGAAAAGGAGGGAAACAGGAACTGCGCCGCGTCTAATCAAGGAAATCCAGCAGAGTTTTACCGCTGCAACCAAACAGAGAGTTCAGTCGAGTTTCAATTTTTTTTTCTCAGTTTCAGTTCAGTTGCAACGAACCAAACAGCCCCTTAGGTGAAGTGCACCAAAGCGAAAAAGTGAATTTTTTTATAAATGCATCAGTACATGTCTATTTCTCGGGGTCTATTTGGTTCGTGGAACTACACACTGGAACTGTAAAAAAATTAGGAACTCCTCGTTAGGTTCCAAAGTTCAAGCGTTTTGTTATAAATGGAGGTAAAAGATGGAACTCGGTGATTAGACAGGCTAAGTTCCTAGATTCAGAACTCCTCGATGCATTTTTTCGCGTCTGACTTTGGAAAAAAATTGAGAGAAGTGGACAGAAGTGGGAGAGTCGTCGGAGTCGGGCTCCGTGAGTGCCGTGACCTCCGCGACCTCCGTCAATTTTCGTCGCTCCCTCCGTGACCTCCACGTCGGAACTTCTTGTGTTCTTTGATAAGCGGGAGTCGAGATCTGTCGAACTAGACGACCTTCGTCAAGATCCTTCGAACTAGACGACTTTCGTGAGTGTTCTCGGCTTCACGAGCGTCGTCGTCGACCAAAGAGCTCCTAACCCCCTCGGGAGAGGGTTTAGGAGAAAGAGAACGATATATATATATATATATATATATATATAATATATATATATATATATATATATATATTTGTGAGGGATAATAAATATATGATATTTATAATACTAAATAATAGTAATTAATAAATGTTAATAATAATAATGATAATTAATTTATATTATTTAATAATAAAATATACACTAATAATATTTTCAAAAATATTAACTCTATTTAAAAGTGGGAAACTATATCACTTATTTACATACTAAAAAAAAAGTTACACTTTCCAACTCACTTCTACAACCATCCAAACGAAGAAACTCATAAAATATACATAAGCATGACGCGCATACGCAATACGTATAATGATCAACTTTTAATTTTTTTATTTCGTTTTACTTTCATGAACCAAACGGCCCATAGACAAGTGTAACATGGACGGTTGTACAGAATCCCGCAACATGATCCTGATTGCATACGCTTTTTTCCTCGAGCTGCAAAAAAATATAGTGATCGTTAATTAGTTTTTAATTTTTGGTTGAAATAAAAAGTATACTTGGAAGTGACCACGTGGATAATCGTTTGCTTGGTTGAAAAATAAAATTCGGCTGGAAAGTGTTATGATCACCATTTTTAAAGTGATATGTTTATCACCCCCTAACAAATTACTTGCAACTCAAGGTGTCTATCGGGCAGGTCTTGATTCAATTTTGTTCGAGTTGGGCCAGATTTTGGCTGGGCCAAGTAAACCAAAATGCAAACCCAGTCTGGCCCAGAATTTAGGTTTTTGCAAGTTGGGTCCAAGCCGGTTCCGGATTTACTAGGTTTATTTTTTACAATATAAATTGTTGGACTATGGGCTCGGGTAGACTGTTTTTATTAAAAAGGAGCTTGGGCTATGGGATTTTGGCTCGAGTAAACCGTTTAAAAAAAGGCTTGGAGTTTAGATAGAACATTTTCACTATTTATTATTATTTGGTAACATTTTGAAGCCATTTCACTGTAGATATTTATTGTACAAATATTAAGGCCTAATATGACATGTACAAATATTTTAAGGCGAAACAAATATGACCATTTTCGAATAACTATCATATACGTTAATAGTTTGCATATAGCTATCATTAATTTTATTGCATATATTGAATTGCATATAAATACAATAGAAATACTAAGACATGGTACTAATACTTTCATATTAATTATATTAGAGTAAAGTTAGTATTTGTGTGAATGACATTGACATTGACCTTACCTGGTTATACATCGGATTTTAAATAACTATATTGATTTTAGTTAAATGTTTAATTAGCTTTTATGGTTTAAGTAAGTACTAGTAATTATCATATTATTTTTACTTGACTATCATATTTGCAGCATGCCAGTGGTTTCCCTGTTGGCTCTCATTAATTTTATGTAATTAATTTCCATATAAATTTTTTTATTGTAATTAGACACTGCATATAATGGATTGTTTATATGTATATACTAAAAGTACAATGACATGATAATATTTTCGTATTGACTATATTAGCAATTGTGCATGTGCTTTGCACGTGTATTTTGTAATAATTTATTATATAATATTTTTTTATGGAAATATTACTTAATAAATTATTTACAATTATTTGTAATATTTTTATTTATAGAAACTTTTAATATGCTCTTTTTTATTCCCAAAGTAAAATATTTGCAATAAAATATATTTTTTGTGATTTTTTTTAAAGATAATAAAATATTTGTAAATAATTGATATTTATACCAATATAATTTTATAAAATAAAAGAAATTAATAATTATAAGTGCAATCATTAGCATCAACACGCTGATAAAAAAACTAAACTGATATGGGACTCACGTGTTTTTTTAATGGTGTAAATTGGACTTTTTCTAAAATAGCATTGATTACCATGCTTCATGTATTCATTATAACTTAATTAAATTTATTATTCGTGGACATGTATCATTTGCACCATTAGCATCTTAATTAAATATGTTATTTTAGGAATGCATCATGGATATTTGAACGGTGCATCATTTGTTATTTTAGGAATGCATGATAAGCACCATTAACATTATGTATTTATTAGCATTTTAATTAAATGTACTATTTTAGAAATGTCTCATAGGTGTTTTGAACGGTGCATCACTAGCACCATTAGTATGCTACATGCTGATTTAGAAAGACTAAAAGATATTATACGTGTAAAGACCTAACTACCCCTAGCAGAATATTTTTTATTTATTAGAATTGACAGATATATAAGGGTATTTGTGAAATAAAAAAATTCTACGGTGAATCCTAAGTTTTTGCATGATATATTAGACTAGATTAGAGTGATTTTAGTAATTGTGTGAATGGCCTAGCTGGCTACACATGTGAACTGAAATAATTGCATTGATTATTGTTAAATGATTAATTAATCTTATGATTTGAATGATTACTAATTAATTGTCATATTAATTTAAATAGCTATCATATATGCTAGTAGTTTCCATATTAGTTAATATTAATTTTATATAGTTATTTTTCACATGAATTTCTTATTGTAACTGTATATTGCATATAGTGGGTTGTCTAAAATTATATATTTCATATAGTGGGTTGTCTACAAGTATACTAAAAATACAATATCATGGTAATACTTCCATATTAACTATATTAGAGTAATTTTAGTATTTATATGAATGATCTAGCTGACTACACATTAGATTTAAAATAATTACATTAATTGTAGCTACCAACTAATCGTCAAATTATTTTGAATAACTAGTACTTTTCATATGTTACTAATCACAATTTTAGAATATCTTATTATCAAAATTTTCAATTAATATATTTTGATACACATTAGACTTGAATCATTCTGGAAGTATAATTAAAAGCATCATTAGTAACGCCATCCCTTATTCTAGATTCTAGATTCAAGGCGTAGGAGTTCATTTTGTAGAATACTAATTCTCATTCATAGTTTCAATATCTAAATTTTTGATTTCATCCCATCCATAGGTGTTAAGGGTTGGGCCTAAAAATTTCTAGATTTTAGATTATGAGAACACTTTTTTGTAGAATAGTAAGTCCCAATTTGGAACCCACGTTTCTAGATTCTAGAATTTATATTATTTTTTTCACATTAATTTTTGACCACATAATCTTTGGAACCAGAACTAATTTTATCATTTTCTACTATTCTCATACAAATCCAACCCATTCAATTTTTATTTATTTTTTAAAAATTTTGGACCCAAAATTGTATTGGAGAGTCCCAACTACTAATGATACTCTAAGGAGTCCTAAATGAAGCAAGTCGAGGACTATTTTGAAATAGATAGTCCTAGAAAATTTATAAGGAGGTTAACGATGGATCTTTTTAGGAATATTTTAACAAAATTCCATTGTAAACATAAAAATTAACATATACCTCACAAAAAAAAAATTTAAACTAACAAATGTTTCAATTCTTTTGTACGAAACAATTAAAAATTTAAGATATATCTCCATTATTTTGATTATTTTACACATAATAAAGATATTTATTAATTTTTATTTTTTAAGATATATGTTAGTTTGTATGCTTGTAATGAAAATATTTGCTAAAATATGTCATCTTTTTTTAACTCCGCCTGTTTTGGCAACATATCATTTGTTGCATAAAATTCTTACATCCAAGTTATATTCTAATCTTGTTAACTAAATCGAAATATGCCAAGTGCCAACAAACATACAAAGTCACACAATTCAGTCATGCATGTCAAGGTGATACGTTCCGCTCACCGTAACTGACGAGAAAGAGCTAAAGTCTCTGGCAGGCCTCGATCTCCGGCTATCCCGATCGTTTCCACTGGACGCGAAACACCGCGCCAACGCTCCCGCGGGACGGTCGTTCCCTCCGAAACGTGATACCGTGCGAGCGTGGAGTTTCTCTCGCACGACATCACGTCCCGAGGGAAACGACCTTCCCACGGGAGCGCTGGCACGGTGATTCGTGTCCAGCGGAAACGATCGGGACCGCGGAAGATTGGAGCGTGGCAAAGTAGTATCAGAGCCAGGTTCTCGTTCTATCATTCATGTAAAGAAAATATTCATCTTCTTAGCAACAATCATTACAAAAATTCAGATTCATTATTAAGGTGTACAAGAATCAGAGAATGAAGTTCGGCCCACTCACCTAGATCAGTTGTCTTCTGGTTCAACAAGGAGTTTTTCAAGAAAGTTTTCTTTTTGAGTCAGCAAACCGATATCTCTTGTACATAGTGCCAACGCGGAGCCGGATACTACATACTTACTGGCTCGCACACCATCACGTCCCACGGGAGTGCTGACGCGGTGATTCGTGCCCAACAGGAACGATCGGGACCGCGGGAGATCGGGACATGACAAAGTGGTATCAGAGTTAGGTTCTCGTTCTATCATTCATGTAAATGAAACATTCATCTTCTTAGCAACAAGTATTACAAAAACTCAGATTCATTATTAAGACGTGCAAGAATCAGAGAATAAAGTTATGCCCACTCACCTAGATCAGTCGTCTTCTAGTTTAACAAGAAGCACTTCAAGAATGTTTCTTTTTTGAGTCTGCAAACCGATATCTCTTGTACATAGTGCCAACGCGGAGCGGTGCACTACAATGCAAAACTAAATAATCCAAATCATGCAACCCTCACAATATTTTTTTTTTAGTTTTAGGGTCTCATATAATATTCAAAATTTATGTTTATGTTTTTATTTTTTGCGGTCATCAAAGTCAATCGTTAGGAGGAGAATCAAATAATATTCTGAAAAATATAGAGACCTAAACATAAATTTCTAATATCATACGAGACTATAATAGTCTAAAATTAAAGGTAATGCTAGAATTACAACACCCTTACAAGTAGGGGGTTTACAACAGCCACGTGGCCGGCCTCCATTGGAGGATGAGGAGATGTGGGACCGGGTGGGACCCATGTAGTCCGGGGGGTGGTGTTGATCATGTGGAACATTGTTGACAATTTTTTTTAACTCCGCCTACAGCCAGGACCGTCCCAAGGGCTTGGGCTGTACTAACCGGAGCTAAATTTAGTTTGTCTCTTGTCCTTACTCCAAAAGAAGATATAAAAAAATTGAGTTGGATTGGCAGTGACACCGAATTCTCCGGTTATGACACGTCGTGGAGCTCGAATTTCGAGTCCTCTCTTTGAGCTACTCGAGACATTCTTAGTAGAAACTCAAAATATAGGCCTGGTGGATTGCTAGTTCAACTGACAGAGAGAAGTTGGGGTGGACCGGAAAGACTCTATTGATGGAAAGGTGTGGACTTATGGGTCTGGAGGGTTGTCCTGATGAGAAGGGTTGCCCAAATCCGATAATTTGTCCGACTTATTCCAGGTCCGGCGCCACACTGCCTACAGCGGGAACATATAATTTGTTGCATAAAATTCTTGCATCCATGTTATATTCTGCAATCCAGATCACTAAATTGAAACATGCCAATTGCCAACAAACAGACAGATTTTATAATACCAAATTCATGATTCTCATTCACTCTCCTGCAGGAGGTTCTCAAACGAACTTCATCAAATATTAAAACACACAAGCTTGGTAGCACGGACACGGATTGTATATAATGATCCGGACTCAAAAGCATTTATTTTAAAGTTAATGTCTTAGTATATTTTGGAGTGTCCGTATACGCGCAATCAGTGGGGACGACCACCCATCATCTTCTTGAACTCGTGCAGATTGACACAGCCGTCTCCGTCGGAGTCGACGGAGCGGATCATCCTCTGGCAGTCCCTGACGGAGCACTTCTCCCCGAGCTTCCTCATCACCATGTGCAGCTCCTTCGCCGATATCAGACCGTTCCGGTCGAGGTCGTACGTGTCGAACGCGTCCCTCAGCTCCTTCTCCTCGTCTCCGCCGCCGCAATGGAGCTGCTCGAATTCATTGAGGTCTACGAACCCGTCGCGGTTCGAGTCCATCTCCTCCATCATCGCCTCCACCTCCGTGTCCGACACATTTGTGCCGCCCATTGCGCGCACCACGCGTCCCAGCTCGGAGCGGGAGATCCTGCCGTCCCCGTTCGCGTCGAAGCTGCTGAACACCTTCTGCACCTCCCCGCGGCATTGGTGCTTCCTCTCCATTATCGTGTTGACGAGTACTCCTCCATGAACGGCTCCTTCATGTTGTTTATATAGGCGAGAGTGAGTGCATTTGTACATGTTCATCATTCCGTTCAAAGATTGTCACTTATAAGACTACCGGTTAAAACTAGTGTGGATGTTCACCATATCTCGATCTACTAAAATAATTTTAGTTTTGATCAAATCGGACCAGATATCGATTCGGATAAAACCGATGTCTTATTCCGGTCGATATCTGGTCCGGTCCGATTTGATTTGATTTGAATTTTTTTTTTTTTATCTCATGAACACAAATTGGATCGGATATCGATCCGGATAAGACATTGGTCGGGTCAAACAAAATCCAACCATTGGATTAGTCTAAGTGGTTCAAGTTCAACATCTTTTAAACATTGATTTTTATAATAATATTCGTTTACAACAAGATTTTAAAAAAGAAAAAAAAAACAACGGATAAACACTAATACAGTCCGAAAAAGTTATCGGTCCGAAAAAGTTATCGGTTCACGGATCAGCTGGACTGGAATCTGATCCGGTTTCTAAAACACTGAAATAGACATCGGTTCTAGTTTTGGTCGACGAGCAAAAGTGAAGTCGGCGCCAGTTTGTCGGCCTGGACGCGGACGCGACGCGTGCGAGTGAATCAAAGGGCTCTCGTGGTGGCGTGAGTGCTTGGTGTAGGTTGCTTGAAGCGGACATTGCTTGAAGTGTACGCGTCCTCCACGTACGTACATTTGACGCAACGGTGGATACAATATGGGCGGCCGGAAAAAAATTTCAGGATTCGGACGGAAGTGCTTGCTTGTGTCGCGGGTGGATATAATGAAAATCAAGGCTTTGGTCAGTGTCACATCACATGTACCCACATATTTGACTGGCGCTGATCAAATTAGGACGAGGGAGTCGATCGTGACGAGAAAACTTAGTTTCATGTCTGCTGGTTACCCTTGATTATTCAGTGAGCCCAACATCTTACTTATACATAAGGAAAAAACTATTTTGTCCGCGCGAGCCGCGGATTTGGTCCGTCCGACAGGTGTCCGAATTTTATTGTCCTCGCATGTTTGGCCCGTCCGACATGTGCCTGAATTTTATTGTCCTCTCCCTATTTGCTTAGGTCCGCCATATGTTGACATGCCAATGGGATTGCGCCACGTGACGGACAGAACAAATCCGCTGGCCACTTCTGCGGACAAGGTAGCAGCGTTGTATATATAAACTGAAAAACGTACCACCACAATTATATATATATATATATATATATATATATATATATATATATATATAGACACACACACACACACACACGGATCGAGAGTCCTGTTTTCTGAGCCCGTCGATCCGATGGTGCAGGAGGGGAGTGGGGGGGGGGGGGGATTTCTTTGGCAGGGCTATGCAGGAGGATATCTTGATCCGGACAGTGTGTGTATATATATATATATATATATATATATATATATATATATATATATGGGTGCACATGGAATGTAGAAGTCCATTCCTGCATGGGAATGCATAATTATTTGAATATGTTGGATATTATCCACATTATATTTTTTAAATAAATATTTTGACATACAATTATGGTATCAAAATATTATATTTTGATTTCTCTTTGAATAATATATTATTTTAACGATATTCTACAAATATTCGGTTATATAGAAAGCTAATATTTGAGACGATTGTTGGGAACGAAACGCGAAAAACGTTTCCCAAACCAGAGAGTACCTGCGAAAGAACCGAACAAAATGCACAAACCAAAAAATACCAAACACAATCGCAGACACATAAATTTTTACATGAAAAACCCAGATGGTAAAAACTACGGGACGATCGGAGTCCAACCCTGAATAACCTCCACTAATGGAATAAAGAGAATACACCATCTACAAGCTCCTCACCGATCCAACATGGATCGAAACTCTTTGGAACAGAAAATATATTACTACCACGAAGAAAAAAGACAATGAGAAATACCCCAAATTGATCTCCTTCTCCGAAACGGCATTCAATCCTTCTTTCTCGTCTCCAAAGTTGCAATGACACTCTTGCCACTTTTTTTTCTCTCTTATTTTTTTCTTATGTTATTGTATATTGCATGAGCCTTTATATAAACCCTTGCATGAATTAGGGTTTACATATGAAAATCTATATATGAATGCCAAAAATATTTATGAAAATTCAATTACATTCAATCATATATTTAATGAAAATTAAATCATAAATTAGCTTACCATAATTAAAATTCCAATTATATGGAAAGTTAAAATATGAAAGATCCAATCATAAATATATAATTAAAGTCAAAGATAAAATTAAATATAATATTTCCTTACCATAAATGTTCCAATACACGACGCTCGATGCACTTTTCGAGCTTTTTCGACACACAGATGTCGCTCGTCGCACTCCGGGGGTATTTTCCACATAGGTTGGGAACCCCACCCACTCCAATAAATTTTCTCCTTTACAACTATGTGGAGGAGGTCGTCATCCCCACAATCTGCCTGCAGTACTCAAACTTTTTCCTTAGAAGAATCTTTGTGAATATGTCTACTCTGTTGTCATCTGTATGAACCTTCTCAAGCGCCGCTTCCTTCTTTTTATGCCACAATATTCCGTATCCAATGATACCGGGTCTCAATGTGCTTAGACCGGCTATAAAATGTCTGGTTCTTTACAAGGTGAATAGCACTCTGACTATCGCAAAGCAAATAATACTGCTCTTGCTTTAGCCCAATTTTCTGCAACAACTTCTTCATCCATATCAACTCCTTGCAAGCCTCTGTCGCTGTAATGTACTCTGTCTCTGTCGTCAACAAGGCAACACACTTCTGCAACAGCGACTGCCACGATACTGCTCCTCCAGCAAACATCATCACATAGCCCAAAGTCGATTGCCTTGTGTCTACATCTCCAGCCATATCAGCGTCGGTATACCCAACCAGTTCGGCTCATCACCACCAAAAAAGAAGTCTTCAATCAGCAGTACCCTAAAGATATCGTAGAATCCACTTGACCGCACTCCAATATACCCTTCTAGGATTAGAAGTATACCTGCTAACTGTGCCAACTGCGTGAGCAATGTCTGGTCTCGTATACAACATAGCATACATAAGACTCCCCACAGCTGAGGCATATGGAACCCGCTCCATATATTCCTTCTCGTCCTCGGTAAATGGACACTGTTCCTCAGTGAACTTAAAGTGAGCCGCAAGGAGGTTACTCACTTTCTTCGACCCGTCCATCCCGAAACGCTGAAGTACCCGGTGAATGAACTTCTTTTGGGATAAGTGTAGAAGCATGGACTCTCTCTCTCTCTCTCGGCTGATCTCCATCCAAAGAATAGTCTTCGCTGCACCAAAATTTTTTATAGAGAAGGCCGCGTCCAGTTGACGCTTCAACTACGCTATTCCGGTGGCATTCCGACCCACCAACAGCATGTCATCAACATAAAGCAACAAAATAATAAAATTATCCTCGGTAAAGTACCTCACAAATATACAGTGGTTCAACGTCGTCCGTGCGTAACCATGCTTCCCCATAAATGACTCGAACTTCCTGTACCACTTCCTTGGAGCCTGCTTCAGACCATAAAAGCTCTTCCTCAACTGGCAGACCAAGTGTGACTTATCCTTCTCACAGAATCTCTCTGGATGCTCCATGTACAACTCCTCCTCAAGATCACCGTGGAGGAATGCCATCTTCACGTCCATTTACTCGACCTCCAAGTCAAAACTGGCTGCCAATGCTAGCACCACCCAAATAGATGACTGCTTGACGACTGACAAAAAGATCTCATCATAATATATGCCTTTTCGCTGACCGTAGTCTTTAACTACCAGCTTCGCTTTGTATCGAGGGCGAGTATCATCATCTGTCTGCTTTACTCTGAACATCAATCGATTCTTCAAAGCCTTCTTGTCCTTTGGAAGCCGCACAAGATCATAAGTAGAGTTGGACTCCAAGGAACTCATCTTCTCCTGCATGGCCTCCATCCACTCCTGCCTACGTTCATCTTCCATAGCCTCTACGAAACTTTTGGGTTCTCCACTGTCAGTCAGTAGCACTTACTCACCCGGTGAGTATCTCGTAGTTGGTCGACGCTCTCTATCGCTCCTCCTCAATGGAAGTACTGGTGCTAGCTGTATTCCAACAGCTTCCTCCCCAGGAACTACCTTCTCGGCATGCTCATCCTCCTGAAGATCACCCTGACCACCATCAGCAGGCTTATGATCAAGATTGGGAGCAACTTTATGTACTGGTTCTCCCATAACTGGATCCTCTGCGATGTTCTCTGGAAACTGCTCGAAATGAAATGAATCTAACTCAGGCAATTCCTCAGCCTCAAAAGGCATCTCGAAATCCTGAGTGTTTGTCATGGTTTGATCCTCGAAGAATACCATGTCCTAGCTTTTGTAGAGCTTTCTTTCTACTAGGTCGTAGAGTCTATAGCCAAACTCATCCCGACCGTAACCGACAAAGACGCACCGCCTCATATTTGGCTCAAGTTTGGATCTTTCGTCATTGGGTATATATACGAAGGTCTTGTAACCAAATACTCGCAGGTGATTGTATGACGGCTCTTTACCGTACCATACTTTGTCAGGCACATCACCCTACAAAGGAGAACTAGGAGATAAATTAATAATATAAGCAGCTGTATAAAGTGCCTCACCCCAATACCTGTCCGACCAGTTTGCTTCTGACAGCAAATATCGTACCCTCTCCATCAGCGTCATGTTCATCCGCTCCGCTACACCATTGAGCTGAGGTATCTTTGGCGGAGTCTTCTGGTGTCGTATCCCTTGCTCTCTGCAGTATGCAATGAAGGGACCGATATATTCACTTCTATTGTTCGACCGAACACATAGCAGCTTCTTTCTTGTTTTCCTTTCAATGGAGGACTGAAACTCCTTAAAAGTGGGCAGCACCTGATCCTTGGTCTTTAAGGTATAGACCTAAACCTTTCTGGAGCAATCATCAACAAAGTTACCAAGTAAAAGGCACCAATAATGGATTTTACCTTCATAGGATCGCAGACATCCGAGTGAATTAACTCAAGCAACGCCGGCTTCCTTGAACTTGGGTGACTTTGAAAAGATATCATATTTTGCTTCTCCGCCAAACAGTGCATGCACCTCTCCAATTTTGTAGACTTTAGCCCTGGAATTACCTTCTTTTTTACCAAGTAGGTCATCCCCTTCATGCTGATATGGCTGAGCCATCTGTGCCACAACTCGGTAGACGCATCAATAGTTGCGTTCACCTCATGTGCCCCCTGTGCGCTCCCTTCCATACAGTAGAATTCAGACATCTTGCTTCCTCTGGAAATCACCATTGAACCTCTAGAAATCATCCACTGACTGTTCTCGAAGAGATTGAAGAAACCCTCGTCATCCAACCTTCCAACCGACTCCAGGTTAAAACGAATATCAGGGACGTGGCGAACATCTTTCAGAACAAGAACTGCACCCGTCTTTGTCCTCAAATGTACATCTTCAATGGCAACTGCCTTCGACATATCTTCTTTGCCCATATTCAATACTCCACAGTCGCCTATTGTGTAAGTAAAAAATAGTGCCCTATTATGAGATACGTGTGCTGAAGCACCTGAGTCTATCAGTCAAGATTTGTTATCGCAGGCGAGGTTCATAACTACCGCATCACCTACAATAATCATATCGCCTCCATGTGTCAAGGCCGCCGCCGTAGTGTAATCACTTTGCTTCCCCTTGTCGCCCTTCTTCTCTCTCTTCCAAGCAAAACAGTTCCGCTTGATGTGGCCCTTCTTGCCATAATGGTAACGCTGCGAGTCCTCGTACCGACCCTTTTACCTTCCTTGCTTTTGTCTCTGCCACCGCCTGAACCCTTGCTTTTAACCCTTCCGTGGCTCTCTGAAACAAGTACCTCTGAGTGGGATATGGATGAAGTACCCTGAGAACATCTTCACATCTTTTCATTCAGTACCCCGCTCTTCGAAAACTCCAGACTGACAACGCCTTCTGGAACAGAAGCGATCATAGACACTCGTATGGTCTCCCACGAGTCTGGCAATGTACACAGCAGCCATCGTCCCTGAACCTCATCGTCGAACTTGCCTCCCTTCGAGGATAGCTGGTCAACCACACCCTGGAACTCACTCAAATGATCCGTAATGGATGTCTCATCTTTGTACCGCAAATCCATCATCATCTGGATCAGGAACAATTTATTTACCCCGGTCTTCTTCGCATACAAAATTTCCAGCTTATCCCACAATGTCCTCGCGTGCTCAATACTGGCAACGTAGTTGTACACGTTCTCGTCAATGAACTGCCTGATGTACCCATACACCTGTATATGCTCAAACTTTTATTCCTGTTCGGATTTGTCACTAGGCCTCTCGGAAGCAAATACCGACAGATGCATCTTCTTAACAAATAACAGATCCTTCATCTTACTCCTCCATTAGTGATAGTTAGTACCTTTTAGGTTTATCATGCGCACTGGCTTCGCGTCCATCTCTTCTTCTTGGTTTGCATGTCAACTCCTGACACCCTTCTGAAATTTCAGAACCTGGCTCTGACACCACATTGTTGGGAACAAAATGCGAAAATTATTCTCCAAACCAGAGAGTACCCGCAAGAGAACCGAGAAAAATGCACAAACCAAAAAATACCAAACACAAATCCCAGACACATATATTTTTACGTGAAAAATCCAGATGAGAAAAACCACGGGACGATCGGAGGCCAATCCTGAAGAACCTCCACTAATGGAATAAATAGATTACACCCTCTACATGCTCCTCACCGATCCAATACAGATCACCGCAACTCTTTGGAAAATAAAATAGATTACAACCACGAAAAAAAGACAATGAGAAATATCTCAAATTGATCTTTTTCTCCGAAACGACCTCCAATCCTTGTTTTTTCTCTCCAAAGTTGCAATGACACTCTTGCCATATTTTTTTCTCTTATATTTTTTCTCATGTTGTTGTATATTGCATGTCACTCCCCATTCCCGATATACGTATTTGGAATATATTTTATTTTAGCATCGTTGCATGTGCATGGAGACTAGACCCATTCTTTGGTTTAACCTTGTTATTGGTTTATTTTGTGGGTTGGTTCAAGTCATGAGAACCCTTGGTTCAAACCTCAACCCAACTATGTATATAACCCAATATTTCTCTCTCTCTTCACTTCTTTATTTTTTACTCTCTCTTTAGTTTTCTCTCCCCATTTCCATAGACAAGTACACCTTGCATGAGAAATAAAAAACCCTCCATATTATTATTTTATTATATTTGTTGTATGTTTATAAGCACATTTAGAACTTGGAATTTTATGTTTTGATGGGTGATTTTGAGTAGATCTACATTTCTAACTTAGAATTTTATGAGTTTCATGAGTTTTTCTTGGTTTTGATCTATTAAACATGTATTTTTGAAAACCAATTTTTCTACATGATAGAGATTTTAATTTCAAACGGTTTGGCTTTTGGTTCACTCGATTTGAACTTACAATGAGGATTTTATGGACAAAAGCAAATTTTAGTTTTTGGAGCTTTTGCCATGGTCGAACCTGTTGTTTGGAGAAGACAAAGTCTTCATGCGACCAACGAGTTATGCTGCCGAGAGTGCTATGCGGCCTGAGAGGGCTATACGGCCTGATCTTTTATCGCATACTAACCAGCATGCGTCCATCTTGTTGGATGCATGACTAACATCACACAAGTATTCTGGAGCTTATCCTTGAACTTCTTGTGTGTTCACTCACTGAACGAATAAAAAATTTACTAAGTCCAAGCGACTCCATGCTGAACAGACCCATATACGGCAAGAAAGCATATACGACAAGCAGAGCATGCGGCCATTTTTTTGGACGCATGACTCTAAAACCTTAGCACATTTTTTTATGGTTTTGTCTTTTTTTTTCTGACATACTTTATGGCTTATCACATCAACCATTTTATGTTACATCACTGACACTTCATTTATTGGCCGCCACTTCAATACTTGTCTCAAGGAGTAGACTTTAATCCTAAGCATGCGGCCCAGACTCCATATGCGGCCAAGTGGTTCATGCGGCCCTAACTTTATATGCATTTTCTTATTCTTTCATTACCTAATGTATAATCGATAATTGGACTCGAATATTGTATCTGTGCTGATACCACTATTGCCTGATATTGTCCATAATATTCATGTGCACCGAGGTACGACGCATCGTGTTACGTGTTAAGTGATTATATTTGGGTTGTGCATCGAGAATATCTCCAAATTCCTAAAATACATGATATTATAAATATATATTATTTTTCCAGCACGGGCATAAAAAGTGAGTCAACTACCAAAGCGTGGTTAGGATATTAACTGTTTGAATATTGCATACACGCTCGGGTGAATCCAGATTTGACTTCCATGAATTCGTATCTAGTGTGCCCGTTCTTTGTAAGACATCTTAAGAGAAATTTTTATGTGACCACGCCTTGAGATTTTGAACATAACATAAGGCTAATTAGGTAACTAAAATTGCTAGTAACATTGTAGAAAACAGTATCCTGAGATAATGCCAACGAACCTTCCCACAGAGATTTATTCTAAGTGCGATGTGGGCTGGACACCACAGATACTGTATATCATCTGCCTTAGTAGAGTGCAGTATCTGACCTATTATTATGTCGAGCCACTGTTTTACTATAGGAATACTGGAACCGCTAAAACTATATTTTTAGCGCAGTGGCCCTACGGAGAACTGGTGCATCTCATGAATACCTATTTTATTCATCTATTTATTTGGTTAGCTCATGTTTGGCACTGGCGTGATCTGAGAACACATATTATACATTATTTCTGAGATAACCTCAGACTCCACAAAATAGCAAGACGTACAAGTGATTGGCCGATATAAGAAAATGGACTTGGTTGTGATTGTATTATTCGGTTAGTAGCCTAGGAAAACATACTATCATAGTATGATAGTTTAACCCTTGTCCTTGTTTGGTTGTAGGGTTGGGCCTTTGCGCTAGAATATGCCATGGACCTAAGTTACGACACTGAACCTATGTATTATTATATATTTTTCTTGGATTTTTGTTTCTCCATTTTGTGCTTCCTTTGTGGTACTTGCTATTTGGGGTCTAACCCTACTGGTTTTGCATGATAAAGTTTTGAGCCAGCACCCGAGGATCCAGCATACCTTTCCCCAACTCATGGCGCATACCAGGAACATGATCGCAGGGGATAGCGAGCGGGTTTTCTTCTTCCCTACTATCTCATTATTGTGAATTTACTCTTTTTGGGCGTTTAGCCACCGACACCTTTTAGCCGTCTCGTCTGGACATTAGTTTTATTACATGAATGTATTAAATCAGACTGCAGCTGATCACTGTCATGTACTTTTGTTACTCTTTCAGCTTCTTATTTTGCACAGCTAGTCTCCAGAATATTTTGAAAAAGCGTTTGGGATGCCTTATTGCTTTATCATATATGCTCTGTGCTTACTGTTTCTTGTTTGAATGATTGAGACATAGAAGTTCTTGAATCTAGGAGACTTGATTGAAGCATGCACTCCCTTGTCTTATACAGCTGTGACCGCCGTACGACGTATAGCACATTGTAAAGGGTAAATGGCCATGTCCGTCTCCGTATTTTGGTACTGGGGTATGAAAAAGTTTTAGTGGTGGCCCATGCATGTCTCTTCTTTAGACTTGTGGGGTGTCATGGTCATAGGAGTCTCAATCAAATATGATCCTTCTTGAAATCTTGAATTCGTCCTCTTCGATACTCAGCTTGAATTCTTCCAGATTGGTTGCTTCCTTGTTTCTTCTCGTCCTGTACGTGATGTTTCTTATGCTCTTCTTTAGGACTTCTCCTTCCCCCGATGCTGCAGCAACAAGAGAGACAGAGTTGTCAGTGGAACGAGATCCTATGGAACCCCAGCCAAGGATCCGAGTTGAGCCCACGATGAATGGGACAGAGCAGCAGGTATAAACTCCCTTAACCAAATTTTAGGTATACCTGGTGTAGCAAGAGATTATGGTTAATTTGGATTCAAATAGGGTTAGAAAATAGGGTTTAATGAAAATATATTTATATTAAAACTCTTGGTGCACAATACCGTTGCTACAATATTTGGAGCACAACACTAGTCTTTACCTTCCAACAAAATTTATACCCTTGACCTAGACAAGCTAATCTCTAATTCCGACCTTTGTGTCACTCATAAATACCCTCTCTTGGGCTTTGTTTTAATCGTGCAATATTTGTCCAACAATATCTAATTTTTAAACCCAAACTTCGCACCTATGTCCGTTCTAATCAAAATTGGAGACACAATCTTCACCCGATTCTTGCAACCCAATATTTAATGATAATCTATTCTGAGTCTCTTATGTCCATGACACTTGTGTCACCCCCAATTTAGATCCTATGCACTTCTAATTTATTTTAGAACACAAATAACACAAATTTTATTTAATTTGGGGTAGCTGACTCAACCTAGCCCAAAACTAGACCAAATCCCAACTCAAACCCTCACACACCCTCTTGACTCATACAAAATATCACACATAAATTTTTCTCTCTATAAAATATCAAACCTGAGCCCCACCCTCATCCAATCCAAATTCCTATTTTTGCAAAACCCATAACTATCAAGGACCTAAGTATAAAAGGGTAGCAAGGTGTCAACATCCTATTGGAGCATTTCTAATGAAGAAACCCACCCACTTGGTCATGTTACCAGTCACAACTCACCCTCTCTCCCATTGCATAGTGCTATTCACCCTACATCTAATCCTAGCCCTTCTTTCAAACTCCCCTTATCACAACCATATATTTGCTCAACTTAAGGACACCACCCCCCTAGGTAGCCGACCCTAACCCTAAGGAGAGCTCCCCTCACTCTCTCCTTCCTCTCCTCTCCACAGCCGACCTCTCCTCACTCATTCTTCTTCTTCTTCTCTTCTTCTTCTCTCCTTGAAACCCTAAAACATCACTACAAACCATCACTACCGTCAACACCACCATCACTACCACCACCGTCACCACCACCACCACTTCCACCCCCGTCAACATCACCACCACTTCCACCACTGTCATCACCACCACTTCGACTCCACACCGACATCAACACCACCATCACCTTCACCAACACCATGACCTCCACCACCACTAACTACACCACCACCATCATACCTTCACCACCAACAACACCACCTCCACCCTCACCAACCTGAGCCATCACCTCCCCTACCACCGACTGCAACAACAGCTACACCACCACACGCCACCAGCACCACCTCCATTGGTGGCACCACCTCCATTCTATCACATCACCACCACCATCTCGACCCTTACCTCCACCTTCACCATCGACTGCAGTAGCAGCCACCATCACCGCCACCACCACCATCACCATTACCATCTTCTCCTTGCTCGACCTCAACCCAAGCAAGCACCACCACCAATGACAGCAACCACAACACCATCATCACCATCACCTTCACGGTCACCTCCACCCTCTCCCTCACGACCACCACCACCACCACAACATCCCACCACTATCACCACCACCTCCACGACCACCCTTCCCTTCATGACCACCACCACTATCACCTCCACGACCCCCATTTTCTATCCTCCCTAGTTCCCTCTAGTCAGAGAGGTAACGTGGGTAAACCCTATTGTCGAAGCTTCTCACGGATGCTCCGACCTTGTCTCCTATCATTTGGGAGTTAAGGGACTTCCTTGGCCCAGCCTCGAAACTTGTCGACTAGGTATGATTGTTACTCTTGTCATAATTATCTTCAAATTGTTAGTATCCTAAAATACATATTATTTTGCTTATGCTTTCAAGGCTATTGTTCGAACCATTAAAAGTGTTGAGCATGGAATGGATTCCAGCCTCGTGCCCGAAGGCGCTACATCCTACAACCTCATGCGAGTGGTCACTCGCAACTCTTAATCGTACAATTAATTCAATTATAGTACTTATCATTGGTACCATTTAAGTCAAAAATTGAATAACAAATTAATTTAACTGGTCAACTAAACATATGGATAATCCCTCGGTTTCCTTTTCTTCGAATTCGTATCGATAAGGCAAACATCGTTCGCAACTTAGTCCATTATACCTTACAATGCATAATAGCTATATATCATACATGACTTATCTTTACTTGACAGTAGTATCCCTCAATTGTCACATTTTCTTGCAACTGGATCATACTTACTATGTAGCATTTGCTCGATAGCATAAACTATATGTGTGTGAGGTTATTGTTAGACCCTTATAGAATTATGCTGTCTTTACATTAGTTGTACCTCTATTTTATTTGCTTTCATTCTAGACAGTGTAGATAATGCTTTATTTTTATAGCCTTAGTTTGGACACTTTCTTTGCATGCTAGTTAGACAACACACTTGTTGTACCCTTATTTGATATATGTGCCCCTACTTGATTTTTGTATCTTACTTGTAGTCGTATTTTTATTTACAAATGCAAATATCCTTTTTCTTGATATCTAAACTCATATATGCTTGAGATTACCATTACAACCTTGCATTCATATACTTGTGTTCTTTTCACTTACTTTGACTCTTTGGTATTGTCTGTGTGTCCGACGGGTTGCATTGAGACTTGGATTATTATTGGATATGGGTTTGTGAGTCCGGCGGGTTGCGTCGTAGACATGGACTGGGTATAGGATGAAATATAGTGATTAATGGTGTGATTGCAGGTTTGGGAATCATAGAAAATACAAATGGGACTCTGTCAATTTTTTTGGAAACTTTTAATTTAAATTTAGAACAGTTTGCTTGACTTGACTTGGAATAACTTGTTGACTTGATTTGAAACATCTTGCTTGACATGACTTGGAACAGCTTCTTGACTTGTGTTTTGGAACAACTTGTTGTGTTTTGGAACAACTTGCTTGACTTGCACCTTTAGAATAACTTATTTCATTACTTTGTGATAACCAAATTACCTTTGATGTTTGCACTTTGTGTCTCACTTCGATACTTGGATGTTCTCTTATCTACCATCATTATGTGTATATGTATTATTTTTTATGTAACTCATATGCAGGCATATCCGCACGCAGGTATAAATTTTCTACCAAATCTCTTAACTCATGTCTTTAGTATATTGTATTTACTTTATACCCGTACCTTATTGTAGCTTGCTCTGGTTATGATTTAATTGATATGATGGACTTAGTTACATACCTATGTATATAATTATGTTTGATGTACTTTTATGATTGCGGCTTCCTTTGGACCCTTGTTCTCCCCGAATTGACGGGCTGGATTTGTGTATCCAGGTTTCCGAAAAGTGAGGGACAGAGGATTGATCCAGCTACGCCACCACCGAGGAGTCAGGTTGAGGCGCCCGTACCCGAGCAGCCGTGGGTACCCTCACCTCGTATCGTTATCGTTATCTTTATCTTTCATATTTATTTTAGTATTATTTCATGAGGAGTGATATGGATACCCGTGGTATTCTACTCTTATGAGTTTAGTTTTTATATACCCATGTTCTTGTGTCTCGGACATATTCGAACATAAATGCTATCGGGTGGCCAACTTTAGTATTATATGTTCTGTCTTGCTTTCATTACCAATGTGGATTGAGATACAGTAATATGCCAACCATAGGATATGCATGCTAGAATACCCAACTATAGACAGCTTATACGTTTACCGTTAGGTAAGAGTCAATGGTAGACGTAGCTGGCCATTGCCACGTGACTCGGTCCCGCGTATTTTGGGACTGGGGTGTGAAAGAGCAGCAGGCTCCAGGTGTTCCCGTACCTCCAGCAGTACCGGCAATACTGGATACCCAGGCTTTGCTAGAGATTATCCATGGATTGTTGGTTGTCCAACAACAACATATGGTGGTACAACACCAACAACAATAGCAACATCAGCAACAATATTTTCAGCAGCAAGAACATAATATCCTGTTGGACCAAGGGTTGCAAAAGACCCTAGAATGAGGCGGGAGAACAGATTCTGGGGCATCTATTAAATTTTACAGACTGAACCCCAAATATTTTAATGGCATGGAGGACACAATCATGGCAGATGATTGGCTCAAGGATATTGAGACTATTCTGGTAGCAGCTAAAGCTTCGACCGAGGAACATGTTGACCTGGTTCGCCTACAGCTCCAGGATCTTACAAGAGATTGGTGGGACACGATAGATGTAGGATTGAGGCATCCTATTTCATAGGAGAATTTTAAGACCCGGTTCAGGACGAAGTACTTCGTGATTATGTCTCAATGTGAGTTACAACAAAGGTTCATTAACCTCAACCAAGCTGGAAGGATAGTAGACTACTATGCGGCAGAGTTTTGCCGACTAAGCAGGTTTGCTCCAACCATGGTGGGAACATAGTTGGAGAGAGCTATGAGGTTTCAGCAGGGACATCACTTAAAGATCTTACACTCGGTAGAGGTGTGCGACTACCAGACATTTGAGGCGGTATTGATAGCAGCCAAGAGGGTTGAGCTTACTTCTCAGAGGATGGCATCGAGAAGAGTGGATCGGAAGAGGCCTCATGGACAGAGCAATGAGGGAGGACCAGTATCTCAAATGTTAGCACCATCCCCTGACATTCGCATCTATGACGTGACACAGAGGAGGCCACTGACCTCGACAGTAATGGCACCAACTCAGCAACAACCGAGGCAACAACAACAGCAACAACAATGACGGATAGCGCCGACAGGTTGTACCTACTGTGGCAAAGGAGGTCATACTCGGGATGTTTGTCGGGAAGCTAACAGATTATGCTTGAGATGTGGAAGCCCTGATCACAAGATTGCCATATGCCCATTGATACAGAGGCCAGGAGGGCCAATACAACGGTTTCCTGTATTGCCAACTCCAAGAGCAGTGCAGCAAGGAGGACTAGCAGCAACAGTACGACCTTTAGCTCAGCGTCCGTTGTCGACGCAAGCCCAGCTTTATAGACAACAACAACAACAGCATAATCAGCAAGGGTCAAAAATTTTTATTATAAACTTTTCTGCCATAGCTTTAATTGATTCTGAAGCTTCGCACTTATTTATATCTGCACAATATGCGACACGTATTGGATTAAATTTTGAGGCATTGCCAGCGAGACTGAATATACTCACTGATAATGTGATCGTAGAAGTTAGTAGGGTGTGCCTAGCATGTCCAGTTGTAGTATGTGGGTATTTATTACCTGCAAAGTTGATCGAGTTTCATATGGATAACTTTAACGTTATCTTAGGTATGGACTGGTTCATAGACAGTCATGAAACGATAGACTGTCGTGAGGGTAGAGTGTTGTTTAGAATCCTCGGTCTATAAGAGTTAGTCCTTAGCAGAATAGCAAGAGACCAGCACAAGGGAGGAGTCTCGACAGTAGCAAGGAAAGAAGACCTGCTGCCCAAGATAGTTGAAGAGTTCACGAACGTCTTTCCCAATGATCTTCCCGGATTACCTTTAGTTAGGGCAGTAGAGTTCTGTATAGAGTTGATGCCAGGAGCATAACTGTAAAACCCCATTTTTTTAAAATATTAATTAATTAATTAATTAATTATTGAATTTATTTATATTATTCTCGTAGTTAGTTAGAAAATATATTATTGATTTAATTACCTAGATAAATACGCAATTAGAAATTTTGTACAAAACTATTTTTGGGATCCTTGTGGGAGAGTGTTAGATTTTTAAGATTTTAATTGGGTACAAATATATTTTATACCCTAAATATATACGTAAATAATAAATAGTTATAAATAATAGAAATAATAATAGTTATAATAATATAGTAATAATAATAAGTATTATTTGTAATAATAATAATAATTTTTATTAATAGTTGTATTAATAATTATAGTAATAATGGAAATAAAACAAAAAGGAAAAGAAATAGAAAAGAAAAAGAATAAAAAGAAATGAAAAGAAAAGAAAAGAAAAGAAAAAGAATGGAATAAAGAAAAGAAAAAGAAATTTAATAATATAAACTACCCTTACCCGTTTCCTAAACTACCCTAGCCCACAGCACCCGCTGTTGAACACCCCCCCCCCCCCCCGTGCGGAATTAACACCCGACCCCCCTTTCTCTACCTATATATATATATATATATATATATATATATATATATATATATATATATATATATATATATATATATATAACCTAATAAACCCTAAACCCTAACCCTAAGTTCCACCTCAACCCCCTCGACCGCGCCGACCACCAGAGCCCGCCGCCGACCGCCCAGACCCGCCGTCGTTCGTCGACGCCGCCGGCCGCACACCACGCCAAGCGCTCGCCGCGCAGAATCTGCCAGCAACTTACCCATGTTCACGTCCCGATTTTCGTTCCATCGCTCAACCAAACTCAACTCCGTCTTCACCGGTATAATCATGACCTATCCCCCTTCCAATATTGTATATTAGTTTACCTCGAACAGCGCGTAACCCTAGACAAAAACTGAGACAAAGTTGACAAAAAATGACAACTTTTAGTTCGCAGAAAACTGCAGTAACCATCCATGTTTAAGGACTTGTATCTCCCACCACAGAGATCCGAATTTAGTTTTTCTTCTTGCTATGCAAAGACCACCTAACCGAGATTAATTTTTATCAATTATAATATTTTAATTATTGCTGTATGCTGAAATTTAATCAGATTGAAAATCCCAAAATTCTACTTTTTCATCTTCCAGAATTTGTGATACGAAGCGTGCCCCGCCAAACGGGACCGCCCCGTCGCATACCAATTACACCAAAAGGCGCGTACAATATGTTAAGACGTGTGAGCTTTAGCAGAAAATGATTCGGACGCGTGTGCGCGTCGGAATCAGCCCGTATCCGCAAAAATTCCTCATATCATGACTTTTGCAAAACCTCGCACCAATTGTTGTACACTCGTCAAAATATGACAAAACTTATACCACTGGACTCGTAGTATCGCGCTGGTCCTATGACCCAAGTTTCACGCGATTCTGAGACAGTTGACCAAGCCGCCTATTTGCGGGCCCCACAGTTGACTTTTTTGCGAATTTGTGTTCGGCTCACCGGAATCCAAAATTGGATGTACAGTTCAGTTCGTATTGACGTTTAAAATTGTTTGACCTATAATTTGTCCCTTTTAGAGACCTTTACCCCTGACACACTTTTTGGTGCAAAGTGGGCCACGTGTGGATCCCGCTTTGATCCGAAATTATCGTTTTGTCCATGTGTCCAAATTGGACGAAAGGGTAGTATTTTTTAGCTATCTCTCTTATTCTGAAAATATTGGTGATATTTATTTCAGCATCCGAAGACGTTCATTCTGAGATCGTAGTTTCTGATCCTATGTGCTTGACGCCTGAACGTTTACACTTTGCAGTTTCCTTGCCAGGCAAGTATACCTTGCCAAATTGTTTACAGTACTTTGTATGCTATTTATATTTTTTTATATTTATTGTATGTGTAGTTTCGTTCAGTCATTACTATATATTAGATATGTTGACACACACATGACACTTAGTATCATGAGAGGACAATCAGTAGGAGTATGGGCTTTAACCACTCTGGTAAACCGTAGTACCTAGCACGTACTATGGTAGTCGTGTCCGATGGTCACTACCACAGCGGTAGGTCTGCTGATGGTGTTACGATGGTCGCTACCCCCGCGGTATGACGGCTGATGATGTTCCTGACGTGTGTGTGAGTTATGAGATTTAGATCGAGTAGTCGATCCTTGCTCATACGTCGAAAAGTTGTCCTCATTTGCATTCATATAGATTGTCTTGTACAGCGTACTTATATATTTTCAAACATTATGCATGTTTACTGTATTCAATTGACTTGCTTCTATGTATCTTGTTACGTCCCTCTGAGGACCTGGTCCCTTTCCAGGTGTAGATGTTCATGACTATTCGCAGGAGCACAAATCAGGACTTACTACTTATCTCTTCCGAGGAGATCTTACCTCCTGAGCATATTTGATTATCTCTAGCGATGGATCGCTTCGCTGACACTCTTATATCATCATATTATTTTATATTGGATATTTTATACACCTCTTTCATCCTAGTTTTGATATAGTCATTGGTAGTGGATTTGTCTCCACCCGACTATTATTTTGGATTATTTAGACTCATTATTCTAGTTTAGTTACTTGTTTTCTATAACTTGTTGTGTGGATGAGATTAGTATTTTTGTGACTTATGACTATATAGATACAACATGTGAGTTTATATTCATATTACAGCGTACATATGTATTATGGTATCCATATATTGGAGTTGCCATACACATACGACTGTCATGCTTACATGTTCCTAGTCCTACGTATTTTGGGACTGGGGCATGACAATAACCAATATCCAAGAAGATGTACCCTATATTACAATCAGAGATTGATCACTTGTATCGACACGTGGAAGAACTAAAGGCAAAAAAGTTTATTCGGACCAGTGGATCACCGTGGGGAGCACCTGGGGTATTGGTGAAGAATGATGGATCGACACGGTTGTGTATGGATTACAAGCGGTTGAATGCAATGACCGTGAAGAACAAGTACCCATTACCATAGATTGATGATTTGTTTGACCAATTAAGTGGAGCAAGAGTCTTCTCCAAGATAGATTTACGATCAGGATATCATCTGGTGCGAGTCTGGGAGCAGGATATACCGAAGACAACATTTATGTCACGATATGGGCATTACGAATTATTAGTTATGACATTCGGACTGACTAATGCTCCAGCGATATTCATGGATTTAATGAACCATATTTTCATGCCTTACTTAGACCAACTTGTGGTAGTATTCATCGATGATATCCTGGTGTATTCTTGTAATGAGGAGGAGCATGAAGAACATCTCAGGATAGTGCAACAAATTTTGAGGGAGCACCAATTATATGTGAAGCTTAGTAAGTATGAGTTTTGGCTGGATCGCATATCCTTTCTTGGGCACATTATTTCTGGAGCAGGAGTGTCAGTTGATCCCAAGAAGGTAGATGCAGTAGAGAACTGGCCAGTTCCGAAGACAATAACAGAAGTGCGTAGTTTTTTGGGCTTGGCAGGATACTACAGGAGATTTGTGTCAGATTTTGCTAAGATATCGGCACCATTGACTCAGTTAATGTGCAAGGAAGTTAAGTTTATATGGTTGGCAGAATGTCAGATAGTCTTTGAAGATTTGAAGAAGAAGTTAATCTCTGCACCATTCCTTACTCTTCCAGCAGGCTCTAGAGGATTCACAGTGTATTGTGATGCATCTGGCAAGGGACTTGGATATTTTTTGATTCAACAAGGGAGAGTGATAGCGTATACTTTTCTGCAGCTCAGAGATCACGAGAAGAACTATCCAACTCACGATTTGGAGCTAGCAGCAATAGTTTTTGCACTTAAGATATGGAGGCACTACTTATATGACGATCGAGTAGAAATATTAATAGATCATAAGAGGTTGAAGTATGTGTTGATGCAGAAGGACCTGAACATGAGACAGAGAAGGTGGCTAGAGTTGTTAAAAGATTATGACGTAGAACTTCAGTACCATCCAAGCAAAGCTAATGTAGTAGATGATGCACTTAGCAGAAGAGGTGGCAAATTTATATTGACTACCCAGAAGCATATTCTAGAAGACTTACGAGGGATGAGTGTAAGCCCCCTGATTTTTAGGAATTTTTTTTAATTTGGCTTTTCCCAATTTTCTGGAATTTTCCGGGATTTTTCTATAATTTAAATCTAGGCTTTGATAATTAAATGATTTTTAAATGTTGTTTAATAATATTAAAATATTATAGAAATAATATTTTATGGTGTAAAATGGAAAATCGGACATGTGGTAATTTTCGATAAATTTATTGGACTCCGGAAACCCATTTAAAAGCCAAAAAACTATTAAATAAAATAAACCAATTTAACCCAGAAATAAACCGGGTTTATTTCAAATAAACCGTACTGAACCAAACCAAACCAACTTAAACCAAACCATTGACTGACCCGAACCAAACCGATTTCTTAATGGGTCAGGTCGGGTCGGATCCGAGTCAAACCCGACCCGAAACCCGTTAACCCAAAAAGAAACCCTAATTCTCCTCAGCCTCGACTCCGCGGCGGCGCAGCCTATAAAGTCTCCTCGACTTCCACGCCGCCGTCTCTCGACTTCCACGCCGCAAACCCTAATTCTCCTTGCCGTCGCCGGTCATCTACTCCGACGAGCTCCACCCCCTGCCGTGCCCTAGACTTCTGCCCCGCTGCTCGACATCTCCCCAACTCAGCCCCAGCAGAACCACCTCCGCCGCACCCCCATCTTCCTCGACCGGAACCCTAGCTCCCCGCCTCCTCCTCCACAACCTCGCCGTCGTCTTCCCCGTTTCCCCTCGACCACCGACCCCTGAACCCTAAACCACACAGCACCACCCCCTCGACGAACACCGTCCCTCTGCCACACCCCCACTGAAACCCTAGATCCGTCACCTTCCCCAGCCGACACCCCGCTCACCGCCTGGCCATCGTCTCCCTCAGCCTCGACGACCTTCAACCATCACCACGATCCCTCCACCCTGCTCCGCCCTAGCCGCCATTCTCCCTAAAGCCAGCACCACCCCAACACAGCAGCCCCGACGGCTGAACTTCTCCGACGCCGACGAGCCTCCGCCGCTAGCCCCGGCCGCCCTCTCCCCGTACGACCACGACCCCCTCCAGCAGTGCAGATCGGACACGGCGGACACAAACAGGAAACCCTAACCCTAACGCAGTACAGGACACGGACACAGGAAACCCTAGCTCCTGTGGGTTTTGTGTCGGACACCGTGTCCAGGACACAGGACACAACTCGGATTTTCAGACCCTCTTCAGGTATCCGTAACTTTTGACTCGTAGCTCGGATTTCGATTCCGTAAATTTCTACGCGAAGCCTGTATGACCCTCTCGGTGCCCGGATAAACCGCTCGGGGCATCGCGTCCTGTGGTGATCGCACACCGCGATCCAAAAACAGGTAAACCAACGCCCCGTTTCACCCCGGAACCGAGTACGCCCCGCCAAACGGGACGACTTGGTCGCACGCAGTCTTTACCAAAACGTGCACGACGTTGATACGGACGTGTAGGATTTCGCAGAAGTTGATTTGGATGTGCGTGCACACCGGAATCAACGCGTATCCGCCGACACCGCCCCGTATCCGTCGATTCTGGAACACGCTGTAACTTTGTGTACACACGTCGGATCGGGACGAAACTTGCGCTATCGGACTCGTAGCAATACGCTGGTCCTGTGAGCCAAGTTTGGTTCGATTCTGAGAACGTTGACGAAATCGCGTGTCGTGGGCCCCACATGCTTCACTTGACAGGCGATTTTGTGACCGGCTCATCGGAATCCAATTCTGGAAGTTCCGTTGGGTTCGTATCATCGTTCCTGACTTGTAGACACTGAGTTTGACGAATTTGGAGATCTTTGACCCTGACACGCTTTTCGGTGCAAGGTGGCCCACATGTGGACCCCGCGTTGACCCGGAAATATCGTTTTTGCCCTTGTCTCCAAATTGGACTCAAGGACAGGCGTTTTTAGCTATTTGATATTTTCTGAATCTAATGGTGATGTTTATTTCAGCAACCGGAGTAGTACCTGCAGATCACACTGAGACCAGAGCTACAGTTGGAGCCAGGACCCCAGGCAAGTGTACCTTGCCAAACTTTGCAGTATTGTTACATATTTTTCTTGCTTCATTATATTGTTGTGCATGCTCAACCTAGGGCCGTGTGACGTACTTAGCGTCCGATTATCAGTCGGGTGCCGACACTGTACGCAGTGTTGGGTACGGTCATCTAGAGATGGATATTCGTGACACTATATATTATCGTACTTGTCTTACCAAGTACGCTGGACTCAGGACACTTGACACTACTCATGAGACAGAATCTTCCCGAGATATTCGTGGTGATTCTGTATAGGATACAGGACATGGACATTGTATTCCTAGATATTAGATGACTTGTTGCATTAGAGATGATTGTGCGTGACATGGACATGGTGCATCATGGACATGAGACGTGTGATTACATTGGGTGGGGAGAGTATTACCATATGAAAGGCTGATTATATTATATATTGACATCTGGATGTGTCTTAGTCTCTGACACAGAGCTATGGCACCAGTTCTGGCCCTTCGAGAAAAATACTGCTATTGGGTTCTCCGACACTGATCCTGTAGTAGTCTCAGCCCGAGTATGGAATAATGTTCTCATTTGCATATCACTAGATGGTTATTTATTCACCCTATTGTTCATTTATTGCTGCACTGCATTTATTTTGGCTTGTATTTTCTGTACCTTGCTGTCCCCTGAGGACCTGGATCCGGATTATGTCCCCAGATATTGCAGACGAGATCTATCCCGAGGTTTACGGGACCGGAGCATTGGCATTAGCAGGAACAGGTGCCTACATTGGAGCAGAACCAGGATCTGAGGACGAGATCGTACCAGAGGACTTCTCTTGAGTATTGGCTTGAGATACTCATTTATTCAGTTTATAGTTATTTCATTTCCAGTCTATTTCATTTATGTACCAGACTTGTACTCGGATTGTTCTCCGAGACACTTTTATTGAGACTTGTTAGTTTATTTTTATTTATATTTACTCTGGCTTTGATCTGTGATATTCTGTTGTGGATGAGATTAGATAGACTGTGACATGTATCATTGGACCTGCTTATTGTTATATTACAGCTTAAGTATGCCCTGATGGATCCATTAAATTGGGTTGTCCATCGGTGCGTGCTGCTGGCCATTGCCACGCTTCTCCAGTCCCTCGTCATTTTGGGACTGGGGCGTGACAATGAGAATCGAGATAGTACTTCCGGTGGGGTACATGAGTTCAGGCTAGCCTACAGATTCAGTCAACTTTGGTAGATATAATCAAACTAGCTCAGGCAGAGGAGCAAAATATTCAAAAGCTACATGAAGAATGTGAGTCAGGTCTTCGGGAGGAGTTGACAATACATGCGGATGGAACGCTAAGGTTTGGGAATCGTCTATGCGTACCAAGCGGGGATATTCGACAAGAAGTTATGACTGAAGCACACAGTTTCCAGTATTCCATTCATCCGGTGTGGCGCCCCGTTCCTCCTATTCGGGGAGCGCGGCTAAGAAATACAAGACGACATCGTTCGATCGGGATAGATTGAATCAAGAACTCGTCCTCGTTATGGATTTGTTTCTTCAGAATCGATTCATATATTCAGTAGACCGTGCCCCCGGGATCGACTTAGTGGCAGAGTCAGGAGGGACCTCTCCGCTGCATCTTTTGTTGCCTCAGATTTCGATGTCGCTTGTTGCTTTCGTGCCTCGAGTTGGTTTTCGGATTTGCTTGTTTTTCTTGAATGGTTTCGATGGATTTCATTGTTTTCGTTCATTGAACTGTACTTCAATTTCGAGATTGGAAAGAGTGGAAGAGGTATTGATCAAGATGTTCGTGATGCAGGTGAACGAGCAGTAGGCGGCTTACGAGCGAAGTCTTGGAGCGCCTCTTTCCTTCTCCCTTCCAACCAACTAAGTGAGTGGCTACCATCCCGATTAGCTAGCCCTGCTTCCAAGTCTTCACACCTAAAATTTTTGCATTCTTGTTGTCCCGATCAAACGATGCCAAATAATAACTAAAAGATGCCAAGATAAAATGGGACTAGACTTAGATTAATTATGCTTGTCATTCAACTTGGGAACGGTTACTCATTTGCATGCTAGTTCGTTTCAAATGTTCTATACATGCTTCAATTTTAGTTAGAATGCATCTTCTTCTATAAATTGAGCTAAGCACCTTGTATGCGCATAATTTTTCAGGGAGGCTATGCTAAATGAATCATGCAATACTGCTTGTATGTACTCGTGTTGCCTCAACTGCATGAATTAATAGAAAACTAAATAGACTCTGTTAGATCACGGACAAATTGTGCACAAGGTTTTTTGGTTCCTGCGGACGGTCGCCGGGGCACTGGGACCGATCCGATCCGGTCGGAACGTCTGTATAGTCGTCTGTATCGTTGGAACGAGGCGTGCAACGAGGCGTGCAACGGGGGAGCTCGCCACCCGCGTTGCACACCCTTCCGTCTTGAGACTATAAATTGACCTTTGTGGCATCTAGCATGTGATCCATATCGTATATTTAAACCTGTTGCAAACTAACTTGTGTCTTCGTGGCAGGGAAGGCATGGTAAGTATTGTGCAGGTGGTTCAGACGGGCAGGTAAAAACCACCGAACGGTGGCAAGTTCATTTCAGTAAATTCTATATGCTGCTTACTTGTAAATGAACTAAGGCAAGATAGAAAGACCACAATAATATGCATGCTTCATTAAAACAACGTGTTGATTGGCATAGTTGGGTTAGCTTGCCTTCACCAGTATGTTTCGACATACTGACCCTCCTTGAAACAGGTTCCCCGCACTAAGGAGAACCTAGCGAGGAGCCGAAGTCGTCCTTTTCGATCCAGTCCAGCTGTAGGCGCATCCTGATCGCACCTTATTTTGAAGTACTTGAAGAAGAGCTTGCAACTCAATACACAATGCAGCTCCGTGGGAAGACCGTCATCCCGTCCGGAGGTCTTTATCATTTTGAAGTTTAGTAAGGGGATGTAATGTACAGGACTGCTATCTCATTTTGTGTCAACACTTTTGTAAGCTCGTGCGGCAAATTAGCTGACTCGTTCAAGAGTTTGTAATAGATGTTCATTATCAATAAAGGGAATTTTTTTATGTTTCAACTTGTGTTCAATTTATCTGCGTACTCTGAATATGTGCTCAAATGCAAATATCTCTAGCCTTGTGCGGGCGCAACCCCAGGCCCGCACGGCGGTCACGATTCGGGGGACGCCCCAACGATTCCACGGAATCGGGTCGTGACATCCGGGAGGCACGAAGATGTAACAAGATATCAAACAACACTTTTGGTGGAACAAAATAAAGAGAAAAATAGCATTCTTCGTATCGCGATATCTGATATGTCAGCAAGTGAAGGCATAACAACAGAGACTGGCATGATTATTGCAACAGCTTCCTATTCCAGAGTGGAAGTGGGAACACATCACGAAGGACTTTGTGACTGGTTTACCTTGATCACCGACTGGTCCAGATGCAGTTTGGGTGATACTGGATCGTCTCACAAAAGTAGCTCACTTTCTTCCTTTTCGAGTAGGACAGTCTACATAATAATTGACTAAAATATATATGCGACAGATAGTGAGACAACACGGTGTCCCAGTAAGTATCGTGTCAGATCAAGAAACTCGGTTCACTTCATATTTTTGGAAAAGTTTGCATCAGAGTTTGGACACCAAGTTAAGATTCAGCACAACTTACCACCCCCAGACAGACGAACAATCAGAGAGAACCATCCAGACCTTGGAGGATATGCTACGAGCATGTACCTTAGACCTTGGTGGATCTTGGGAGAATCACCTTCACTTGGTGGAATTTTCGTATAACAATAGTTATCAGGCCAATATTCAGATGGCGCCTTTCGAAGCACTATACGGCAGGAAGTGTAGGTCATCGTTGGCTTGGGACGACATTGGTGAGCGAAAGTTGTTAGGCCCTGAAATGATCAAGCAGACAGTAGAGGTTGTCAAGCAGATTAGAGAGCGACTTCGGGTTGCACAAGATATGTCTCGACATTGGACATATCAGCATCGTAGACCTTTAGAGTTTCGTATCGGCGACCACGTGTTCTTGCAAATTTTGCCGACCCGTGGAGTAATTAGATTCGGGGTTCGCGGAAAGCTTATTCCGCGATACGTAGGTCCGTTCGATATTCTCGAGCGAGTAGGCGATGTTGCTTATCGTCTTGCCCTTCCACCTTCGCTACGTGAGGTGCACGGTGTATTTCATGTGTCTCAGTTGCGTAGGTATGTTCCGGATCCGAGTCATATCCTCGATCACTCTGAATTAGTCGTTGGTACCGACCTATCTTACGAGGAGCAACCCGTATCCATATTGGACCGAAGGGAGAAGATGTTCAAGAATCAGACTATTACTCTTGTCTGAATTGCTTGGGGCTATCATTCTCTAGGGGAATCAACGTGGGAGCGCCAGGATGCTATTCAATCCCGGTACCCACACCTATTCAATTCAGAAGGTATATTCTTTCTTACGTCTTCATATCTCAGATTTTGTGATCGGGTGATCACCTATATATTGTGATGATATTGCTTGCATATGTAGTTGCTAGTAGATTTGTATCGTGCTTGTCCTGACTTCTCTAGCTATTGCTTGGATTCGAATTTCGAGGACAAAAATTTTCTAAGGTGGATAGAGATGTCACTCCCCGTTCTCGATATACGTATTTGGAACATATTTTATTTTAAAATGTTTGCATGTGCATGGAGACTAGACTCATTCTTTGGTTTAACCTTGTTCATGGTTTATTTTGTTGGTTGGTTCAAGTCATGAGAACCCTTGGTTCAACCCTCAACCCTACTATGTATTTAACCCAACATTCTCTCTCTCTCTCTCTCTCTCTCTCTCTCTCTCTCTCTCGTCACTTCTTCATTTCTCACTCTCTTTAGTTTTTTCTCCCCATTTCCATAGGTAAATAAATCTTGCATGAGAAGTGAAACCTTCCATATTATTATTTCATTATGTTTGTTATATGTTTCTAAGCACATTTAGAACTTGGAATTTTCTGTTTTGATGGGTGATTTTAAGTAGATCTACATTTCTATTTTAGGGTTTTATGTGTTTCATGAGTTTTTCTTGGTTTTGATCTATTAAACATGTATTTTTGAAAACAAATCTTCATGCGTCCAGCAAGTTATGCGGCCGAGAGTGCTATGCGATCTGAGCTTTCACCGTATACTGACCAGCACGCGTCCATCTTTTTGGACGTATGACTGACATCACACAAGTGTTTTGAAGATTATTTTTGAACTCCTTGTGTGCTCACTCGCTGAACGAATAAAAAATTTGCTAAATTCAAAAAACTCTTCCGCGGCCGTGTCCGTGCGTAGCTCCATAGCGATAGCCCTTGATGTCATAGCTTCTATCTCCACCTTCTAGTTTTTTTGGCACTGCATATTAAGTGAACAGTGGGTTATTACTTGTAGCCATGAATCACTGAGTGAGAGAGGGGGAGCTCAACAGCTTAGCACAGATGCACACTACCTATGACCCCCTTTCCTGGAGAACATCATATGATGTGATGGAAACTATTGCATTTAGTTTATGTCCCATGAAAAGCAAAGCCACGGTACCTGCCCCTCTATGGAGACTACAAGTTGTAAACCTATCAACAGAAAAGAGTACATTTGTACCTTAAAAAAAAAAAAAAAAATTAAAAAAAACAAAACAGAAAAAGAGTACATTTGTACTGGAAATAATACACTATTCAATGTTACTATGAGTATATGCAACTACTAAGGAAAATAAACAGTCTAAATGTGGATCTCGGATCAATATGTCTGCTGTACTACCTATCAGCTTGAAAGAGCATTTGAGGAACAGTTATCATTCATAATAGGGTAAAGTACAAAAAAAAAAAAAAAAACAATTCTTAAAAATTCTTTTATTTTTATTTTGGTTCAATTTGTATCCATTTTAAAATCTATCGTTAACAGACATTAAAATACGCCTGAAAAAACGATTTTATCCCTTTCCTCATTCTCTCTTCCACTCTCTCTCTCCGGTGGGTGGGAGGAGGGGAGTGTAGCGCCCCGTTCTCCCGGTGCGGAGAGCGCGGCTAAGAAACACAAACGGTATCGTTCGATCGGGATAGATTGAATTAAGAACTCGTCCTCGTTATGGATTTGTTTCTTCGGAATCGATTCTCATATTCAGTGGACTGCGCCCCAAGGATCGGCTTAGCGGCAGAGTCAGGAGGGACCTCTCCGCTGCTATCTTTTATTGCCTCGGTTTTCGATGTCGCTTGTTGCTTTCGTGCTTTGAGTAGGTTTTGGGATTTGCTTGTTTTTCTTGAACGGTTTCGATGGTTTTCATTGTTTTCGTTCATTGACTTGCACTTCTATTCCGAGAATGGAAAGAGAGGAAGAAGTATTAATCGAGCTGTTCGTGTGCAGGTGAACGAGCAGTAGGCGGCTTGCGAGCGGAGTCGTGAAGCGCCTCTTTCCTTCTCCCTTCCAAAAATCTAAGTGAGTGGCTACCAACCCGATTAGCTAGCCCTGCTTCCAAGCTTCACTCTTTTGCCCCGATCAAACGATAGCAAGTTAATAATAAAAGAAACCAAGATAAAAGAGAATAGACTTGGGTATTTATGCTTGTCACTTAACTGGGAAACGGTTACTCAATTTGCATGCTTGTTCATTTTAAATGTTCTATACATGCTTCAAGTTTATTTAGAATGCATCTTCTTCCATAAATTGTGCTAAGCATGGAATAAACGTGTTATGAAATAAACTGTCTGGAAGACTATGCAAAACGAATCATGCAATGTTGCTTATCTTGTGCACGTGCCTCAACTGCATCAACGTTAACGTGCCACGAACGATTGATCACGGACAACTTGTGCACAAGGTAACGGGTTCCGCGGACGGTCGCTGGGGCACTGGCACCGATCCGGTCCGGGCGGAACTTCACGATAGTCTCAAGTGCGAACGGGATGGCGTGCAGCTCCTCACGTGCTTCGTTGCACACCATCCTCGTTCAAAGACTAAACGGTCCATTATGGCTCCTAGCCAGTGATCCCAACGTGTATATTTAAACCTGTTGCAAACTTACTTGTGTCTTCGTGGCAGGGAAGGCAGGGTAAGTATTGTGCAGGTAATTCAGACGGGCAGGTAAAATCCACCGAACGGTGGCACGTTCATTTCAGTAAATTCTATATGCTGCTTACTTGTAAATGAACTAAGGCAAGATAGAAACCCACAAATATGCATGCTTCAATTAAAACAATGTGTTGATTGGTATAGTTCTGCTAGCTCGCCTTCACCAGCATGTTTCGATATGCTGACCCTCGTTGAAACAGGTTCTCCGCACTAAGGCGAACCGAGCGAGGAGCCGAAGTCGTCTTCCCGATCCAGTCCAGCTGTTGGCGCATCTTCACCGCGCCCTCGAAGCATTTTGAAACCAGAAGCTGCAACTCTTCATACACAAATGCAGCTCCGTGGCAAAGCCGTCCTCCAGCCTGGAGGTCTTTATCATTTTGAGTTTATAAAGGGATGTAATGTACATGACTGTTATCTCATTTTAAGTCATCTCTTTTGTAAGCCGTTCGGCATATTAGCTAACTCGTTCAAGAGTTTGTAATAGATGTTCATTATCAATAAAGAGAACTTTTCCATGTTTCAAATCTGTGTTTCAATTTATCTGTGTACTCTGAATATGTGCTTGCTATGCAAATCATTAAAGCCTTGTGCGGGCGCAACCCCAGGCCCGCACGGCGGTCACGATTCGGGGGACGCCTCAAACGATTCTACAGAATCGGGTCGTGACATAGTGGTATCAGAGCACAGATTCAAAGTTCCTTAGACTTCGTGCTGGAAAAGTTCCTTTAAACGATCAAATTCCTGTGCGAACTCTTGAACTCGCTAGGCCAAAATGAGATACATTCATGCAATAAGTCCATAATACATTATGAATCTAATATAATTTACCTTCTTTTGAAGGAATGGTACCAGCGTAATCTGCAGCGCAACCACCGAACGAAACACAAGAAAGCAGTTCGGACACTTCGGGAAACTCTCGGAGCCAACGAGGCATGTCTCAAGTCGACCCGCTTGAGCGGGTAATGCAAATGTTAGAATCGCAACGACAAAGAGATGATGCTCGCCAAGCCAAGTTCGAGAGTAATCTAGAGACCCGATTCTCAGTCCAACAAAAGCAGATAGATATCCTGCAACAGATCGTTCAGACTTTGGCTGCCAACCATTCCCCCGCAACAGCAACGACTCTGGTGGAACAGCCCGTGCTTGAAGTGGAGACGCCTCAAATCCCAAGGCCGAGGGACGTGACTGCCTTCAACTTGGGCTATTTCAAGAAAGTCTGCAACACCCCATTCAACGGGACTGAGGACCCAGTGATAGCTCTAGATTGGCTAGCCGAGCTTGAAGATCACTTCGCTCTGCTAGAGGTCCCCGAAGATAAGCGCATCGCCTGCGCGCAACTACAGCTCCGCCTCAACGCACACGATTGGTGGGACGTGCATCGACGATCTCTCCAATTTGATCACGGAGAGGAGGCGATCTCGTGGACGACCTTTCGTGCCGCGTTCGAAGAGGAGTTTATACCGCCTCCAGTACAACGACAAATGGAAAATGATTTCGTACAACTGAGGCAGGGCAGTATGACGGTGAAGCAGTACTCCGCCGAATTCAACCGACTCTCAAAATTCGCTAGGGCCTATTTACCTGATGCAGCGAGTCGAGCAAGAAGGTTTGAAGGCGGTCTGCGTCCTGCCATTCATGGGCACGTAGTCAATAATCAGTATGGAACGATGCGTGAAGTCATGAATCACGCCCTATCTCTGGAACCGCAGTATCCTCACGTTTCCACCGGCGCTGTGCATACCTACAATCACAAACGCCAAGACAACGATAGAGGAAACACCGCTGCAAAGCGCCCTAACCACGGCGGTCCACAACGAGCAAACCCAGGGCCTTCGTGCAATTTCTGTAAGAAACAAGGGCACACGTCCGATAGGTGCCGCAAGAAACTCGGGCAATGTCTCATTTGCGGTGACTCCACCCACCGAATTCGTGATTGCCCAAACTATTCTGTTCATCACCCTTAACGGTAAGCATTGTTCTTAAGTTTCGGGACGAAACTTCCAATTGGTTGGGTAGGATGTAGCGCCCCATTCTCCCGGTGCGGAGAGCGCGGCTAAGAAACACAAACGGTATCGTTCGATCGGGATAGATTGAATTAAGAACTCGTCCTCGTTATGGATTTGTTTCTTCGGAATCGATTCCCATATTCAGTGGACTGCGCCCCAAGGATCGGCTTAGCGACAGAGTCAGGAGGGACCTCTCCGCTGCTATCTTTTATTGTCTCGGTTTTCGATGTCGCTTGTTGCTTTCGTGCTTTGAGTAGGTTTTGGGATTTGCTTGTTTTCCTTGAACGGTTTCGATGGTTTTCATTATTTTCGTTCATTGACTTGCACTTCTATTCCGAGAATGGAAAGAGAGGAAGAAGTATTAATCGAGCTGTTCGTGTGCAGGTGAACGAGCAGTAGGCGGCTTGCGAGCGGAGTCGTGAAGCGCCTCTTTCCTTCTCCCTTCCAAAAATCTAAGTGAGTGGCTACCAACCCGATTAGCTAGCCCTGCTTCTAAGCTTCACTCTTTTGTCCCGATCAAACGGTACCAAGTTAATAATAAAAGAAACCAAGATAAAAGAGAATAGACTTGGGTATTTATGCTTGTCACTTAACTGGGAAACGGTTACTCAATTTGCATGCTTGTTCATTTTAAATGTTCTATACATGCTTCAAGTTTATTTAGAATGCATCTTCTTCCATAAATTGTGCTAAGCATGGAATAAACGTGTTATGAAATAAACTGTCTGGAAGACTATGCAAAACGAATCATGCAATGTTGCTTATCTTGTGCACGTGCCTCAACTGCATCAACGTTAACGTGCCACGAACGATTGATCACGGACAACTTGTGCACAAGGTAACGGGTTCCGCGGACGGTCGCTAGGACACTGGCACCGATCCGGTCCGGGCGGAACTTCACTATAGTCTCACGTGCGAACGGGATAGCGTGCAGCGCCTCACGTGCTTCGTTGCACACCATCCTCGTTCAAAGACTAAACGGTCCATTATGGCTCCTAGCCAGTGATCCCAACGTGTATATTTAAACCTGTTGCAAACTAACTTGTGTCTTCGTGGCAGGGAAGGCAGGGTAAGTATTGTGCAGGTAATTCAGACGGGCAGGTAAAATCCACCGAACGGTGGCACGTTCATTTCAGTAAATTCTATATGCTGCTTACTTGTAAATGAACTAAGGCAAGATAGAAACCCACAAATATGCATGCTTCAATTAAAACAACGTGTTGATTGGTATAGTTCGGCTAGCTCGCCTTCACCAGCATGTTTCGATATGCTGACCCTCGTTGAAACAGGTTCTCCGCACTAAGGCGAACCGAGCGAGGAGCCGAAGTCGTCTTCCCGATCCAGTCCAGCTGTTGGCGCATCTTCACCGTGCCCTCGAAGCATTTTGAAGCCAGAAGCTGCAACTCTTCATACACAAATGCAGCTCCGTGGCAAAGCCGTCCTCCAGCCTGGAGGTCTTTATCATTTTGAGTTTATAAAGGGATGTAATGTACAGGACTGTTATCTCATTTTGAGTCATCTCTTTTGTAAGCCGTTCGGCATATTAGCTAATTCGTTCAAGAGTTTGTAATAGATGTTCATTATCAATAAAGAGAACTTTTCCATGTTTCAAATCTGTGTTTCAATTTATCTGCGTACTCTGAATATGTGCTTGCTATGCAAATCATTAAAGCCTTGTGCGGGCGCAACCCCAGGCCCGCACGGCGGTCACGATTCGGGGGACGCCTCAAACGATTCTACGGAATCGGGTCGTGACAGGGAGGGGACGGATGGTCGCGCCAGGAGGAGGTTGGGGACTGGGAGGAGGAGGGTGGCCGCGGGGAGGAGAAGGGGAGGAGGAGGGTGGCAGCGCAGGGAGGAGGAGGGAGGCGGGTGGCCGGTTGGGGAGGAGGGAAGGGGACGGAGAGGAGGAGGGTGTCCGCGGGAAGTAGGAGTGGTGAGGAGGTTGAATGGCAAAGAGGAAGATGATATTTTTATATTTTTAAAACAATCACTAACGGTCAAATCTGACGGTTTGAAAATGTCACCCTCACTTTTCCACGTAGGAATAATTTAGTAATTTGCCTAGTTATTTTATTTTTATAGATCTTAATATTAATTAGAGTGTAATAAATAATTATTTGTGATTTGTATTATTTATTATAGTTAGTGGGCTAGCCTATTAGTTAGAATTGACACATGTGAATCCAATTAGACTTGTCATGACAAATTGTGAGCCAACATGGAGTAGCCCCATTGAAACCCATTCCCTTTAGCTAATTAATTTTTATTTTAATATTAAAACTAAAAAAAATTAACATTAAAATTAATAATAAATTAAAATTTACATTAAAATAAAAATTTAATAAAAAAATTAAAACTAATATTAATATTAATATTAATATTAATATTAACATTAAAATATAATATTATTAAAACTAAAACAAAATTAAAAATAAAATAAAATAAATTAAAAATTAAAATTTATATTTATATTTAAATTTAAATTTAAAATAAAACTTAATAAAATTAAAAATTAAAAATTAAAAATTAAAAATTAAAAATTAAAAATTAAAAATTAAAAATTAAAAATTAAAAATTAAAAATTAAAAATTAAAAATTAAAAATTAAAAATTAGAAATTAAAAACTGAAAATTGAAAATTAAAAATTGAAAATTAAAAATTAATAAATAAAAATTATAAATTATAAATTATAAATTAAGAATAAAACAATAAATAAAATTAGAATTAGTATTAGAATTAGAATTAGAATTAGAATTAGAATTAGAATTAAAATTAAAATTAAAATTAAAATTAAAATTAAAATTAAAATTAAAACTAAAATTAAAATTAGAATTAAAATTAAAATTAAAATTTATATATATATTTTTTAAAGATAGAATTTTTTTAGATTTGCTTTGAAAGATAAAGTATTTTTTATATTTTTTAAAAACAATTCTATCTCTATTTAAAATTAATTTTAATTTTGATATTAATGTTAATTTAATTTTAATTTTAATATTTAAATAAATAAAAATAAAAATAAAAATAAAAATAAAAATAAAAATAAAAAATAAAGAAAAAAATAGTTATATTTATAATTATAATTATAATTATAATTATAATTATAATTATAATTAACACTAAAATTAAATTTAACATAAAATAATATTGAAATTAGAATTAGAATTAATATTAATATTAACATTAAAATTAACACTTTAAAAATTAACATTTAAAATTAATATTTAAATATATTTTTTAAATATATATATATATTTTTAGATTTGTTTTGAAAGATAAAGTATTTTTTTGTTTAAAAAAAAAACAAATCTAGCTCTATTTTTTAAAACTCTATATATATTGAAGTAATAAATAGTTATGTAAATCCCGTGCCCACCTCTACTGGGCACACGGTCACATGTCTTCCCTCTGCCACTAGTATTTTAAACCATCATTTTATATAAATTTATGAACAGTGTATGTACAAAATGAGAAAATCAGACCCTCTTCACAAAAACAACCAAAAGTAAAATTTCCCATCAACAAAATCTAAACCTCACGACCCGCCTCCCCACTCGTCCCCAACACCTTGCCCATATGCCTATCTCAAACATCAGCTCGTTCTTGGAAAACCCATAATATTCGTATCTATTTTTGTTTTTGTCCTTCCACAGCACCCAAACTACCGCAAAAGACACCACCTTCACCCCCACCGCTCTGTGAGACTCCCACCAAGCCTCAAGTATGCCTATAATATCTTTCCTTCCACATGCAACCCCCCACTTAATTCCCAGGTGCTCCCAAATATCAATAACAATCTCCACCTCAGCAAAAATATGATTAATAGACTCCTCGTGATAGAGGGCAGTCGCAATCTCCCCCTCAGTAAAAATATGATTAATAGACTCCTCGTGATAGAGGGCACAACAATGACACGACGATGCAAGTAATCCATTTTTTTAAGAATATCGTTTGTCTGGAGCTTACCTCTTTGCATCCTCCACAAAAGTACCACCCACTTGGTGGGTAAAGCTTTGTTCCACGCTGCTACCAAAAGCGGCCACTCCTCGTGTCCTGTCCTCGACAACAACCACGCTGATCTCATAGAGAATAAGACGTTGACTACCCCCCTAACGCCTCCGAAACCGATAACCCTCACATCCTAATAACACCGCAAACCCCCTCCCCGAACCAACGCTCTATCAACATAAAGTCCAAACCTTATATATATATATATATATATATATATATATATATATATATATATATATATATATATATTGTCACGTCCCAGTCCCAAAATACCAAAGGACTAGACACGTGGCATTGGCCAGCAGCACGCACCGATGGACAAATCCAATTTAATGGATCCATCGGGACATACTTAAGCTGTAATATAAGGTCTACAACATCATGTCAAAACTAATCTCATCCACACAAAAGATAATAAGATCAACAGTAATAAGGAAAGTAAATCAACATCCAGTCTCAGCAAAGTAATTCGGGGAACAATCCGATATAAAGTCTGTTACAATTATTTAATTAAACAGGAAAGAGAGTATATTTGCCATAATAACTGAGCATGGAGAAGCAGATGTTCAGAAGAAGTCCTCAGCGATCACCTCGTCCTAAGGTACTGGTACTGTTCCGTGAAGTGCTCATGTTCCGTATACCTCTGGATAAACCTCGTCTGCTAATCCTGGGGACATAATCCGGATCCAGGTCCTCAGGGGACATAGCAAGGTACAGAAAATACAAGCCAAAGATAATGCAGTGCAGCAAATAAATAAAACAATAGGGTAAACTATATAACTATCTATGTGAAATGTAAGTTTGAGAGCATCACTAGAACTTAGGCTGATACCACTACAAGCTCTGTGTCGGGGAGCCGGTAGCAGTTATACTATGCTATGTAATTTACTATGTTTTGGCCTATATATAATCAGCCTGTAGCCTGTGTGTCTCTCCCCACCCAATGTAATCATACGTCTCATGTCCACGATGTCTCATGTCCACGTCACGTAAGATCATATCTAATGCAGTGAGTCATACTATGTCTATGAATATAATGTCTAAGATTATCATGTCTATGTCATAAATCCTGCAACCTACACAGAATCGCCTTGAATATTTCAGGAAGATTCTGTCTCATGATTTGTGCCATGTGTCCTGGGTATAACGTACTTTGATAATGCAAGTACGAGAATATAAAGGGTCACGAATGTCCATCTCTAGATGACGTACACAACTCCACGTACGGGGATGGCACCCGACTATTAATCGGACGCTAAGCAAGTCACACGGCCCTAGGGTTGAGCATGTACAACAGTCACAGGAATAAATCAAGATAACAAAATGAATCAATATACTGCAATTATGGCAAGGTACACTTGCCTGGGGTTCTAGCTCCAACTGTAGCTCTGACTTCAGCGGGATTTGCAGGCAGTTCTCCGATTGCTGAAATAAATATCACCATCAGATCCAGAAAATATCAATCAGCTAGAAACGCCTGTCCTTAGTCCAATTTGGACACAAGACAAAAATGACATTTCTTGGTCAAAACGGGGTCCATATGTGGGCCGCTTTGCACCGAAAAATGTGTCAGGGTCAAAGGTCTCCAAATTCGTCAAATTTAGTGTCAACAAGTCAGGAACGATGATACGAACCCAACGAAACTTCCAAAATTGGATTCCGGTGAGCCGATCGCAAAATCGCCCGTCAAGTGGAGCCTATGGGGCCCACGACACGCGATTTTGTCAACGTTCTCAGAATCGAACCAAACTTGGGTCACAGGACCAGCGTATTGCTATGAGTCCGATGGCGCAAGTTTTGTCTCGATCCGACGTGTGTACACTAAGTTACCGCGTGTTTCAGAATGGACGGATAAGGGACGGTGTCCGCGGATACGCGTTGATTCCGGTGTGCACGCACATCCGAATCAACTTCTGCGAAATCCCACACGTCCGTATCAACGGCGCGCACGTATCGGTGAAGACCGCACGTGACCAAGTCGTCCCGTTTGGTGGGGCGTACTCAGTTCCGGGGTGAACCAGAGCGTTGGTTTTCCTGTTTTTGGATCGCGGTTCGCGATCGCCACAGGACGCGACGCACCGAGCGGTTTACACGGGCATCGAGGGGGTCATGTAGGCTACGCGTTGCAACAGACGAAATTGAAAACGGGGTTGCGAGAAGATAGAAATGAGTACTTGAATAGGGCTTCGTGACACTGATATTCTCGTGTCCGTGTGTCGAGTCGACTCCGTTTTCGTGTCCTGTACGTGTCCGGCCTAGGGTAGGGTTCTGCCACTCGTCGGGAACTGTCGGACTGGCCGGGAGTGGGGTTTGGGCTCGTCGGCGAAGCGGGGTGGAGATCGGCTACTCGACGCTGCTGGCCGAGGCGGCTCTGGCCGGAGTTGCTGTGAGGATGGACGAGGGCTGAGGAGTGAGGGAACGAAGTAGGATGAAGGGGATGCCGGAGGAGACGGGGCGTCGGGCTGAGAGGTGCGGCTGGACGGAGCTGCCGGAGTCGGGCTCTGCGGGGCGGCAGGGGCTAGGTCAGGCGCCCGCTGGGGGTGTTCTGGACGGGGAAGGGAGAGGCCACAGTTTCTGGAGGTGCGGGGGTTGAGGAGCCGGCCGGAGGGCTGGGCGGAGCTGGCGAGGTCGGTGCGGAGCGGGTGGCTGAGCGAGGGGTTCGTCGGCTTTTAGGGTTCCGGCGGGAGGAGCTTCGGGTTTATATAGGGAGGAGGAAGGGAGTTAGGCCGTCGGCGGTTACGGGTAGGGGAGGAGCCTGCTGGGCGTCGGCTACGGGAGGCGGAGGGCTGGAGAAGAGGAGCAGCCGGCGGCGGGTTGGCCGGTCGGAGGCAGGGGAAGCGAGGGGTCGGGGGAAGGGATCGGTCGTGCGGGTCGGGTCGGGTCGGAGCGGTTGCGGGTTTGGGCAGACCCGGCCCGACCCGCTAGCTGAGCGGTCCGGTCCGGTTCGGTTGGACCAGGTTCAGGCCGGTTCAGCCCGGTTTGAACCCGATTCAACCCGGTTTATTTGGTTTATTTAAAAAATAGGATTTTTAAGGCTTTTAAAAATAGGTTCGGGTCCAATAAATTTCAGAAAAATTATCCTATGTCTAGTTTTTCATTTTACACCAGAAAATATTATTTTTATAATATTTTAATATTATTAAACATCAATAAAAAAATATTTAATTATTAAAACTCCTTAGTTTAATTAGAGAACAATTCCAGAAAATTACAGAAAATTGAGAAAAATTCCAAATTAAAAATTCTTGAAAATCAGGGGGTTTACATATATATATATATATATTTCATGTGAGCCAGTCCATACCTAGCCTACCCTAGTCGACTTCGGCCCACCCAAGTTCGAATTTCTGGTTTAGCCTTTGCCGCCAAGGATAGTGTTACAATCCCTATATATATATAAATACAAAATGATATGTAGTGACGGAGCTAGCATCTAAAAATATGGGTTAGGAGTGTGTGGGGGTCGGGGAGATGTAAACTTTAGGTATAGCTCGGGAGACATGTTAGGAACAAAACGCAAAAATCGCTCCCACATTGATATGATTTGGTGAGGACCAAAAAAAAGCACAAACCAAATAAGCCAAGAAAATTTAAAATAAGCACAACGCAAACACGATGACTTTTACGTGACAAATCCAGACCGAAAAAACCACTAGACAATCAGAGTTCAACTCGAAAAGCCTACACTAATTGAATAAAGAAAACTACACTGACCCATTTACAAAATCCTCCACCGATCTACACGGATCACCGTAATACCTCAATCAGATGAAAATAAATTACAACAAATATAAAAAAATATTACCGAAAACAAGATGACGAAAAAATTGTTGTAAAACTCCTCGAAAGAATCTTTCTTCAAAATCAACTCCCGAAACTCGAAATCACTATCTTTTTCGAGAATTGCAATATTAAGAAATCTCTTACCTTTGATTCTCTGATGGTAGGGTCCTATTACTAGAAACATCGTAGGAGCTAGGATTTGGGGGTAGAAAGACTAGGGCTCCGTTTGGTTACATTTTTAAAAGTTGTTTTCTAGATTTAAACACCAACTTACAAAAAATCGCGTTTGGTAGATAACACTTTGAAACTACTTTCAAAACTTTCTTTTAGAAAATATGCGTTTAAACGCAGCTTTCGAGGAGGAACCAAAAACCTATTTTCTGAGTAATTTTTTTGGATGTTCCTCTACAGTTTAGCGGGCCCTACGCTCACGCCCCCTTCGTTCACTCTCGCTCGATTCTCTCTCCTCTCACAAATTTTTTCTCATGCCTCTCATCTCTTAGCAAAAAGATGATGGATCTGAGGGTGACAACGTCCCGCGACGAGCTCGAGGAAGATTGGGGAGACCCAGATCTGGCCATGGCGTCACCTCAACGTCCCCTATAACTCCTCGTTGAGTCTTCTTCGTCGGTCCAGGCGTAAGTCCTCCTCGTCGACGACCGAGGCCACGATGACTACTTCACGACGAGGTCCAGGCTCGAGGATGGTGTATTTGAGATCGACCTCACGACGAGGTCTGGAAGAAGTCGAGACTCAAGACGACGAGGGACTTCACCCACCAGTCCGATGGCTGCTTATCTTCGGTCGCCGCCATCATCAGGTTTAGGCTCGTGCTGCGCTCGAGCTTGACAGGCCGGAGATGAGCAGCTCCTTGCACACGTCGGAGGCGACAATTGTCTTCTTCTTCAAAAAATCCTAATTCCATCGTCTTCTTCGAGTCAGACACAGTTGGGAAAACCCTAACTGTGACCCAACTCCTCTTCTCCTCCCGATCTATCCTCCGCGTGGAGCATGAGCACCACCGCCTAGCCCGCGCGTGAGTACCGTCGCCCCCGCGTGGAGGAGCAGCTGTAAACACTCTAAATTTTCAAATATTTTTAAAATCAATTTTTGGGATTTAATATACATTTTTCAGGAATTTACATAGGCCCTGTAGTGAGTTTATAATTTTTAATTGCCAATAAATAACATTAAAATAAAATAAAAATATAATTTTGTGGTGTAAAATAGAAAACCGGACTTAGGATAATTTTCTGGAATTTTATTGGGCCTCAGACCTATTTTTAAAAGCCTAAAAACTATTTTTTATAATTAATTAATTATTTCTGTTATTATTATTATTATTATTATTTGTTTATTTTTTTTATTTTTGTTTTCTTGGGCCCGGCCCGGCCCAGTGGGCCGAGCCTATTGAACCCAGCCCAGCCCCCCTGTTAACGGGTCGGGCGGGTCCTCCCAGTCCGGATCCGCGCCCGACCCGGAACCCGCATCTCCCTCACCCTCTCCCCTCCCACGTTCGATCCACGCCGCCCGAGAAATCCGCCGCCCGCCGGAAAAGGCGCCTGGCCTCCCCCACGACCCCTCCGACCTCTCCGCCACGACGCCCCGGCCAACCCTCGCCCCAGCCCCCTTTAAAAAGCCCCCTCCTCCGCCTCCTTTCCCCCCCCAAAACCCGAACCCTAACCCTAACCACCCCTCCGGCCACCCCCTCTCCGGAGCACCGCCCAGCCAGCGCCGACGCCGGCCTTCCTCTCCTCCTCCTCCAGCAAGCCGACCCCGACCTTCCCCAGGCGGAGAAACCCCCCCTAGGCGGACCCGACGCCGGCCGACCCCCTCGGCGCCGCCCAGCTCCTCCAGCAGCGCCGCCCTAGCCGGCCGATGATGCCTCGACCGTCCAGCGCTCCTCCAGCGAAGCCCGAACACGCGGACACAGCCCAGCCCTAGGCCGGACACAGCGGGACACGAACTCGCGTGTCGGACACAGTTCAAAACTCGGTTTCTCGGGTCCCCTTCAGGTACTCGTAACTTGCGCCTCGGATCTCTGTTTTCGATTCCGTAAATTTCTACGCGAAGCCTGTATGACCCTCTCGGTGCCCGGACAAACCGCTCGGGGCATCGCGTCCTGTGGCGATCGCACACCGCGATCCAAAAACAGGAAAAATCAGACCATGTTTCACCCCAGAACTGAGTATGCCCCGCCAAACGGGACGACTTGGTCGCGTGCGGTCTTTACAGATACGTGCGCCTCGTCGATACGGACGTGTGGGATTTCGCGGAAGCTGATTCGGGTGTGCGTGCACACCGGAATCAACGCGTATCCGCGGACATCGTCCCGTATCCGTCTTTTCTGCAATTTACCCTAACTTCGTGCACACACGTCGGATCGAGACAAAACTTGCGCCATCGGACTCTTAGCGATAAGCTGGTCCTGTGGGTCAAGTTTGGTCCGATTCTGAGAACGTTGACGAAATTGCGTGTCGTGGGCCCCACAGGCCCCGCTCGACGGGCGATTTTGTGATCGGCTCATCAGAATTCCAATCTGAAAGTTCTGTTGGGTTCGTATCAGCGTTCCTGACCTGTTGACACTAAGTTTGGTGAATTTGGAGACCGTTGACCCTGAAACGTTTTTCGGTGCAAAGCGGGCCCACCGGTGGACCCCGTTTTGGGCCGAAATTGCCGTTTTTGTCCTTGTCTCCAAATTGGACCCAAGGACAGGCGATCCTAGCTGTTTGACACCTTCTGAGCGTGATGGTACTGTTTATTTCAGCTTTCGGAGACATCTCTGGAAATTCCCGGAACCAGGACCTAAGTGGAATCCAAACATCAGGCAAGTGCACCTTGCCAAACTTGCAGTCATTATTTTCATATTTTCTGTAAAAATACTCTGCTGGATTTCTTGTGCATATTCATATAAACTGATTTAAACTGCTTAACCTAGGGAACGTATGACGTACCTAGTGTCCGATCATAGTCGGGTACCGACACCGTACGCGGTGTTGGGTTCGTCATTTAGAGATGGATTTACGATTCCCTTACTTTGTACTTGACCTATCAAGTACCCTACAACCCAGGACACTTGACACTATCATGGACAGAATTCTCCTGAGATATTCGTGGTGATTCTGTATAGGATACAGGACTTGATAGAGACATTTATTATAGACAGTATGACTTGTTGCATTAGTTATAATCCCGCTGACATGGACATGAGACGTTATGGTCCTGGCTTGCGTGATTACATTGGGTGGGGAAAGACACACAGGCTACAGGCTGTTCTATATATATATCTACTATTATTGTGAGGTTGTAGACTCTCCAGCAGAGCTAGACCCTTTACGTGTTATTACTGCTACCGGCTCCCCGACACAGAGCTTGTAGCGGTCTCAGCCTGAGTACTAGTGTTGCTCTCATTTGCATATCACATAGATGGTTACTTAGTTTACCCTGCTGTTCATTTATTTATTGCACTGCTTATTCAGTTGGCTTGTTTCATCTTGTGCCTTGCTATGTCCACTGAGGACCTGGAATGGATTATGTCCCCAGGTTTAGCTGAGGAGCAGTATCCCGAGATATACGGGACCGGAGCTGAAGCTATTGCTGGAGCTGAACCGAACACTGAAGACGAGGTGACTGCCGAGGACTTCTCCTGAGTGCCTGTCCCAGTACTCATTTATTTATTTCATGTTTATATCTTTTGTTCCTGGCCTATAGAGCCAGTTATTTCAGACTTAAGTCGGATTGTTGCTCCGACTGACTTGCTGTGATTTGTTGTTGCTACTTATTTCGATTCAGTATGCAGTATATTTCTTTATCTTTATGGATGAGATTAGTGTGACTTGTGTAGTAGACCTTACTTACAGCTTAAGTACGCCCTGATGGTTCCATTAAATTGGGTTATCCATCGATGCGTGCTGCTGGCTATTGCCACGTGTCCAGTCCCTCGACATTTTGGGACTGGGGCGTGACAGCAGCGCAGATATAGGAGGTGCGGTGGTGGTCGGTGCGGACCTTGTCGAGCTTCTCAGAGCGGCCATCAGCCTTGGGGAAGTCCTAGATGTGGACCTCGTCGACCTCACCGATGCGGTCTGGTCAACTTAGGGAACAACGACCGCCACGGGAACGACAATCTCCGCCGCGAACGAAAACCCGAAACCCTAGTACCCGAAACTTTGTGTCGGACACGAATTGGATGGACCGGATACGGATGTTTTGTTGGACACGGGCAGATTAATTTTAATACAAATATTTTATAGAGTTTCAATAAAAAATTACTTAAAAAAATTATTTTTCCGAACGGAATCTTCAATTTTTTTTCAGAAAACTATTTTTGAGATGAAAGTAACCAAACACAAAGCAAAAATTTTACACTCAGAAAACTGTTTTTAGAACAAAATTTCAGAAAGTCAAAATTTCATAATTACACATTTTTTTGGGTTTTGTCTTCTTGCGTTATTGATTAATACTTAAAGAATTAATCTTATTACCAATAATCCTTTATCAATTATTAGTAAACAAATAATAAATGATTAATAGCAATCATTTATACTATTATTATATACATTTTTTTTTGAGATGTTCGATGTAATGTTCGAAACTTTATGCATGCTGCAGTTTATGTCTTTTGGACCCACTGGCCCCAAACTCCCAACCAAATAAATTGAAGGAATAATATGTCCCTGTGGTTCGATCCACTGATCTTTTGCCACCAAGACATGGTCTTATATCTTTTTTCGGTAACCACAAGGTCACTCGAGTTCAGCTATTATTAAATAACTACTTTAATCATTTTCTAATGAATATGATATTTAGCAATGATTGATTTAATTAATGATTAATGTAATCATTCTATAACAATTTTCTTAATCATTATTCTAATAATAATAATAATAATTATTATTATTATTATTATTATTATTATTATTTGTTATTATCTCTTAGTGGTAAATCCTAATTGAATTTTTTAAGTTGCAATTTAATTTTGAGAGGAGTGTGTCTTTGTTTGTACAGATAATCAGAACCTAACCTGAAGCCTATATGGATGAAACCAGGTCCAGTGCTTGAACTGCATTTTCCAGGTTTGGGTTCGAGTCCAGGCCCAGCCTGACCAGAAAATAACCCAATGTTCGAAAGTCCAAATCCACTCTAGATTCCAGAAACATTGATTTGAACTCAAAGCTGGGCCCGTACGTCAATTTGAGAAATCCATGGAATCCAACAATTGGTTTTCTTCATCCAATTTTTACTTTTATTTTTCCAGACATCTTTTCAGTTGCTACGAGACTAAATATTCCTTTATTTGTACATAAGGCTGCAAATGAGCCAAGTCGTTCACGAGCTGCTCGAACCTCGGTCCGGTAAAAGCTCGTTTGAGCTCGGTTCGTTTATTAAACAAGTTGAGCTCAAGCTTCATTTTCGAGCTCTTTTAATAAACGAGGCAAGCTCAAGCTTACAAGTACTCGGCTCGTCTGAGCTCGCAAGCTGGCTCGTTTATGAGCTCATTTAGAAGCTCGTTGCTGGCAGTCTACCAATTTGTTTTGTTTTTTAAATTTAAATTTGTTCTTGTTGAATTTTAATTTTATGTATGTTTGTTAATAATATGGTTGTGTGCATTATATATTTATATGTCCTCAATAATTGATATTAAAAAACTTTTTTAATTAAATTTTTTATAAATAAATTATTAATATTACATGTACTTGAATTCAAGCCTAACTAGCTTGAAATCGAGCTCGTTAAACTTGAAATCAAGTTTAACGAGCTTGATATGAGCTTATAAAGGTTGTTTATCAAGATTGAATCAAACTTGCATATCAAGTCAAGTTCGAGCTCAAACCAAGCCGAGCTCAAACTTAATATAAACAAACTCGAACCAAGCTCTAAAATAAAATAAAAACTTATCAAATTCGAGCTTGATTAATTCTAATCAAGCCAAGTTAAAGCTTATAAAAACATGACTTGACTTGGCTCATTTGTAGTCCTATGCACATACAAAATACTCAATAGGTACTCAACACAATTTTCTTCCTTAATTTGCTCTCTTATTTTGTTTTCCTCCAATAGTAACCTTAATTTTTTTATGAAATTAGAATTTTTTTCTTCTTTCAAGATTCTATTTTCTTGATCGAGAACCTCCAAACCGAAACAATTATGCCGCTTTCCGCTGACCACTTGGAACAGACATGACGGATTTACAGAACAGAAGAGTGGTGGTTGACAACTTTGGATTAAAATTTATTCTTATTCCATTGTCCAAATATCAAAAAGACCCATCTTACAAATGGAGGGAGGGATCATGTTGAGCCCTTAACCAAGGGGCAGGAGAGTACAAAAATGGCCTCCTCAATAGTCAAAAAAAGCGAACCCTCGCCGAGGAAGTTGTGAATGTCATTTGCTCTTTGCAACTTCTCCATCACTTCTCCCACTGGATTTACAAAGACCACCTATATATCAAGCAATAAAAAAAATTAATTATGTAAAATAAAATGAAGTTTGTGCTTAAGCCTATATATAGTAGGACTAATCAGCGTTTAGATCCTGGATTTTTTATCAGCTTAGAGTTTAAGTTCCGACATTTCCAATTGTAAAGTCTGGATTCTAGATTTTTATTTTTATTTTTGGTTTTTCTTTTTCTGTTATATTATCCTTGTTGGATTGTATCTTATTTCCGGTTGAGCGCTCAAAGCGGGGTGACAATGGAGTTTGGTAATTTAGTCTCACATCGGATATGAGGTGGGATCATGAGGTGTAGATAATTGAAATTGGTTCAGGTCTTACATGAGAATTCTCTTTTAAGGCATATGGATCCAGTCCAATATCGTACCTCATGGGTCAACTCCGGTTCGGATCACACCGCATTCCTAACAAGTGGTATCAGAGCCCAAGGTTACGGGACTGGTTTGAGCGGCTCTAGTTGGTTTGAAACAGATGCTGCTGAGCTTTCATAGAGCATCAACTACAGAAATTGACTTTTAAGGTGAATTCGACGAGTCCAAGGTGAAGCAAGACGTTGCGGTTGACGCACAATGGTGGTGTGGATGAACGTGTCAGGTTTGGTTCTGTGGTCGAACAGATCGAGATGGCAATATGTTGGATCTCCTGGATGTTCGGTTAGCGGGAACGAACAAAGGTAGCCGGAGTGTGCTAAGGTTGTTCGGTTAGCGGGTACGAGCAAAGGTAGTTGATGTGTGCTAAGGGTGCTCGGCTAGCGGGAACGAGTAAAGGTAGCCGGGGTGCTCTAAGGTTGTTCGGCTAGCGAAAACGAGCTAAGATGGAGATTGTTGGATTGTATCTCATTTCCGGTTGAGCGCTCAAAGGGAGGTGACAATGGAGTTTGGTAATTTAGTCCCACATAGGATAGGAGGTGGGATCATGAGGTGCAGATAATTGAAATTGGTTCAGACCTTACATGAGAATTCTCTTTTAAGACATATGGACCCAATCCAATATCGCATCTCATGGACCAACTCCGGTTCGAACCACACCGCGTTCCTAACAATCCTTTCCAACATGTGTAACATGTGTACTCATGTTAAGGATAAAATGAAAAAAAAAAAAAAAAATATCAAAAAAAAAAATTCAGGATCCAAATTTATATATGTCAGAACTTAAATTCTAAGCTGATATAAAATTCAGAATGAATGTAAACATTAGTTAGCCCTATATATTACTATGTACCTCAATTCCACGTTTCTCCATTGATCTCTTCAAATCCATTAGGAACGAGATGCCGCTCGTATCTATAGCGCTTGTAGCTGAAAATTTCGAAACCATAGTCCATTTACCATATGTCGTATCAAAATATATGACCTTAATGAAATCAGAAATGTATTTTTTTTTTTTTTTTTAATGCAGATGAAGGGAGCATATATCTGACAAATCTTGGATCAGAGAATGAATATTTCGGTTCATTGTGACAAGAAACTATTAAGAAATATATTTATAATAAACATAATATATATATATCAAATTCTATTAAAGGCTCGTTTGGTTCACTGTAATATAAACGTATTTTTTTCGTTCGGCTCCATTACAATTTTGATTACATTACAGTGAATCAAACGGACCCTAAATGTGAATCACAACTTTCAAGTCTCAGAACTAGTCTTGATTGACCTATGTATTTTGTATATATGCTAGTTACTTTAGTATCTCCGGCATTCCTTGATAACTCAGTTTTTAAAATTATTTTTTATTTAAATAATATTTTTGTTGTATCAAATTTGTAGCTATTTGATATACTCCTATCTTTATTAACCGTGACCCTTTTTTTTTTTTTTTAATGTTTTGACGGAAAATACTATTTCACTTTACTATACAAATTTGTCATGTAAAGTTGATGTTAAAATAACAAAAAAATTATATTAAACATATTATTTATCTACTAATACATATTTCTTTTTTTTTCATATGAGTACGTCGATACTCCAGTCAACTCCAATCTAACATAGCCTACTCTAGTTTGAATTTCTAGTTCCGTCATTGAGTACATATAACAAGCAAGAATCATATACCTGACAAGTCCAGTATCAGAAAACGATGGCCTACTTTTTTCTCTTCAAATTTTTCCTCGTCTATCAATCTTGCAAATCTGCCAACATAAATTTTTATGCCTATAAGTATTTGAAACTCAAGATATAATTATTCAATTGTTTGAAAGAAAGAATTATTTTTCTCTAATTAAGCTAACATTTGCGAGAGTGCCACGCACAACGATTTAGGATATTTTAGACTTTGAATCTCGAAAAAGTTATAAAATTTACATTCGGATCTCCGTAATCAATCTAATTAGTATTTGAATGTCGGACCAACGGTTGACTCGGTCGAGTGGGTTGTGCTGTTGTAAGAATCCTTATATCTACGTCATGATAGGTGTCTGTACTATAGCTTAATTTCTTAGTGTAGCAGTGACTCTTTCATCATATGTGTACATGAATGACCGAGTCAACCATTTGGTTCAAAATTAAAATACCAATTAGATCGATTATGAAACCCCCCAAATGTAAATTTTTTAAGATCCAAAATCTAAAAACCCCAATGATTTATTCCAAGATCTAAGCTTCAATATTTTGGTGCTAATGGTGGTAAATGAGTTAAAGAGTTGCATATGTACAAACCAACCTTTCGTTGAGGTAGGTTGAATTTGCAAAGTTGATTGGAGCTTCCACTGCAACTATGAGGAACCCAGGAACTTTCACTGCATCTCTATAGTGATGAACACTCCTATATATATTAGTCCCTGATATGTTCCCAAGAATCACTGTCTTAGGCCTAGTGATTTGGAGCAAGATTCTGAATATCGACAATCCAACCTGTAATTATCATTCAAGTTATATATATATATATATATATATATATATATATATATATTCTTTTTGTCAAAAATACTTCATGCATTCCTTAAGAAAGATGTACTATGTACGTAAATGTTTGCAGGCCGATACCGATCTGATACGGCCGATACTGATATGATTTGACGTGTCCCGATAAAAAACCGACTGATATCGATATTGACTGATACCGACATCGCGATCTCTTTTTTCGTCAATTCGACGAAAAAAATTGAACGAAGAAGACCAATCGGTAAGGATGTAAAAGCATAACAAGGTCGTAAAAACATGTAAAAGAAGAAAACTAATATATCGCAAGTCGGCAATGATGAGTACCATTTCGTTCGATTCTAAAATTACTAAATAATAGTACAAAAAATACTTAAAATTATGCTAAAATATATAAAATAATTTTCTAAAATTTTAATAATTATTCGCGTATCGACACCGAAAAAAATTCGATATTCCGATCTGAAACCGATACGGCGATCCTGATACTAATAGGAAGGATCCGATGCCGATACTGTGAACCTTGATGTAACTACTTACCGCTATGGCGAGTCCTTCTTCTACAGACACGAAGACGACACCAAGGAAAGCACACAGGCAAACGAGGAAGTCCATCTTGTCCATCTTCCATATATGGTACGCGGCGGGGACGTCGATGAGGCCGACGACGGCTGTGATTATGATCGCTCCGAGCACGACGTTCGGGGTGTAGACGAAGAGGGGCATGAGGAACAGGAGGGTCACCATGACCGTCAGCGCCATCACTATATTGGACACTGCCGTCTTGCATCCAGCATTATGGTTCACTGCAGAACGGGAAAACGCCCCTGGGTTCATTCCAAAAGCACATTGTTAGAACATTAAAAATTTGTACCTAATTAGTATTTGGATCTTGAACCAACGGTTGACTCGACCGACTCGACTAACTGGGTTGGTTGTTGTAAGAATTCTTGTGTCTACCTCATTGTAGATACTCATACCTATAATTTTCAGTGTTTTAAAAACCGGCTCGGATCAACCGGTTGATCTGTGAATCAGTAACTTTTTCAGTTCTGTTTTTTTTTCAAAATCCAATTGTGAATGGATATTTTTTTAAAAATTAGTGACAATAAAGGATTAAATATGGGCAACTTAGGTTAATCCAGTTGTTGAATCCGTTAGACCTGACCTAGTGCCTTGGCCGAGTCAATCTACGGTCCGATTTTTAAAACACCGATAATTTTATTTCTTCTATGTACTAGAGTGATCATTTCATCATACGTGTACATGAACGACGAGTCAACCGTTATTTCAAGGTTGAAATAATAATTAGGTCGATTATGGAGACCCAAATACATATTTTATAACTTTTTCAAAATCTAAAGTCTAAATCGACTCTTTTCAGAATCATGCTATATAGCTTAATCTTTACTAACCACTAGTGACGTAGCATGACGTGCATGAACCGACGATGTTCATTATTCCGATGGCCATCATTTCCTTGTTCCCGTCGACTTTGTAGTCCTTTAGCGCAGCGAAAGTTCTTCCAACTGCAACTCCTTCCTGGTTCAACATAGAGAAAAGAAGCATTCTTGAGGTTTTGTTCAATCTATGTTGTACGAACACGAAAAAAAAAAAAAGTTTTCTTATGCATATTATGTCCGTACCTTTATCTATATTTGTGCATTATAGGAGGCTACTACATAAGTACATTTTTGGAATGTCCATATCGTGTATCCGTTCGTGCCAAGTGTTTTAAAAATCGGATCGGACCGTGAACCGATAACTTTTTCAGTTCGAGTCAGCGTTGATCTACCGTTTTTTAAAAAATCGATTGCAAATGAATATCTTTGTAAGAATCAATGTCCATAAGAAATTGAACTTGGACCGCTTAGATTAATCCAACGGTTGAACCAATTTGATCCGATCCAGTGTCTTGTCCGAATCGATCTCCGGTCTGATTTTTAAAACACTGATCACAGACTCGGAGTACATGCACATATATATAGATTCAAACCAATGGAGTAAGAAACTTACTGTGAGGGAAATTAGTCCTGTCACAAGACCAGTTTTGATCACAGTGCCTAGATAGGAACTGTCCAAAATTAATTTGTCCCACGAAGGACGATTTAGCCCACATTTCAATTTCCCAATCTGTGTAAGCATTATTGAACAAACAAGAAACTGTGTCACAAACTATTTAAGAACAAACAAATAAAAAAATATATATATATATATATTTACAATGAGTTTGAGGAGCTAACAATGCTAATCCCATGATCTTGAGCTTTGAATAGGAAAACAAGAAGCGTAGAGACGATCACACACGCCAGAGGTGCTCCAGCTGAGACCCAGAAGAGCTTTGGCTTCTTCATGCTCTGTGACCAAGTTTGAATCTATGATTATTTCGAAAAATATTGTACATTTCTAATTTGCATCTAATTAATAAGGATGATCTTTATTTTCTTTTCTTTTTTCTAAATCCTACATAAGTAGGAGCCAAGGCCAGTCCGAGGGGTTGAATTGTCCTAGCGATTTTGGTTGTCCTTTGATCCGGCCTTTTTGTGAGGCACTTCTTTACCGCGATCCCGACCTCTTGTAGGTCACGCTGGACCTGAGAGGCTGTCCAAAGCAGAAAGAGTTGTTCAAATTTGAAGTCTTGTCTGACTTAACCCCTGGATCGGTTCTGGCAGGAGGCCACTGGGGATCATAGTTCTTTGGTAAGCACAAAATACTTTCAATTTTGTTTTTGCTTATGGGACTGTTTTAATTCCCATGCCCTTTTCTTATCAGTACTTTATTAATGTAGTTTCAACCACCATTGAATTTCTCATAGAAACAAAACAAAAGGTTCAGTGAGAAAGCAAACTTACTACATGTCTTGCCACTAGAAGAAGAATCAGGAAGCAGATCCCCATAACAATTGTTTGCCATGACCACTGCAAAAACTCACAAAGAAAACTTCAACCCATGCACACCACAAGCTGTGGATGTTGCAGTAGTATTTCTAAAGCAGCTTTTGTTGCCAAAAAAAAAAAAAAATTCATTTACACAGCAACAATAGTAACGAGTCCATTTTTATTTACCTACCAAAATTCGTGTGGATGTTTACCATTCCATTCAAAAATTATCTCGTGTGAAACTAAAACCACAGTTTGCAGTATCGGTCGAAGCCGATCCGATACAGACGATATCGATACAGTTTGATATGTCCCGATCCGAATGAACCGATAAAGATACTGACCGGTACCGACTCGGAAGTCTTTCCAAATCAATTTGACAAAAAAAAAAAAAAAGACTAAAAAGCATAGTAGTGCTGTAAAAGAATGTAAATATATATATATTTTTTATCTATTATTGGTAAACCAATCAACAAGGATGACTATTATTTCTTTCAATTTTAAAACTACTATGGAAAAAAAGATAGCTTATAATTATGCCTAAATGCCTAAAATATTTTCTCCAGCTTTATTAATCATTATTTTCTTTTCAATACAAAAAAATCTGATATTCCGATCCGAAACACCGATTTCAATATTTATAGGAAGGATTTGATACCGATTTCGATACTGCAAACCTTGAGAAAACCGATTTTTTTTTTTTTTTTAACCTTGAGTGTAACGATGAACATCTACACAAGTTTTGCCCACTACCTTTATACGTGGTAAATCTTGAATGGAATAATGAACATCCACAGAAGTTTTGATGGGTGAACAAAACGAACTCAATAATAATATTAGTAGGCTCCAACCTCATCAGTCCTGTGGAAAACTGAGCCCATCACAGAGACGAGGCCCATATGTTTGGTGAAATGAACAATCCCCAGAAGGCTCTTCAGCTGCTGCAGAGAGACTATGATAGCAGCACCAGCCATGAACCCAACTAGTGTAGCCTTGGACAAGAAGTCTATAATGAACCCCAACCTATAGATTACATATATTAGTCGAAAGAATGATTAAGCAACATGAGCACCATCACCTAAATAGAAAAAGAAAAGAAAAATTGTTTATATTTACCCTTCATTACTACTATTCCACAACTCTGTTTTCTCTTTCCCTTACTTTTAATTTTATTAATAATAACCTCTATTTAGTGTTAAATAAGAGAGGTAAACAGAAATAATACTTGAAAAATACATAAAATTGAAGTAGTAATTAATTGGATAATAGGAAAAACAAATTAAGAATTAGTAATAAAATGTAAATACAAATAATTAAAAGAAAAAGAGAATCTTAGTTGGTCACATATATGCATGCATGCATGATCACCTCAAGACACCAAGGGAGGCCTGGAAGAGACCGGCGAAGAGGGTGGAGGTGAAGGCGAGCTGGAGGAAGAGGAGCACATCGGTGTTCGGATTCGCCGCCTGCCTCAGCATCGACCCCATTATCAGCGACGCGATCGAGACGGGACCCACCGCCAGGTCTCTCGAACTCCCCAACACTGAGTACACCAATGGCGGCACGAAACTCGAGTCTAGAAGGTTATAAGATGTCAAGTTGACAAAACACATCATATTATATTATATAATTGGTTAATTGAAAAAGTGACTTATCCAAATGGTTGAGAAATTGTCGTTTTGCATTCTGGTTTAAAAAATGTCTGAACTAGGTTCCACTATTGCATTTGGATGAAAATCGTTAAAAATGAATATGCGAAAGTCACGCGTCTTATTTTTTCACTATTATTTTTGTCCTGACCAGCCGCTACGCCGGCTATGATTAATCGTAGAGCTGCCATTTTGTACTCGAAAAAATCTATTTGTTTATGCATAATTTCTTCAAATTAACACCAATATTCTCCTGAAAATGATACTTCAACACAAAAATAATCCTAAAAATAAGTCACGTGACCATCACATGTCCATCTTTAAGTGTTTTTTTATTTATCCAAAAGTACCAACGAAATCTAGTTCAGACTTTGTTTAAACCAATATGTAAAACTTAGATACCAAATTAACCAAAACAATTGTCGGGACACAGTTTTGTAGTTTATACCAAAGTAACTTACATAGGCCTATAATGGGAGGAAGGTTTGCGAGCTTGGCGTAGCTTATCCCCTGGGGGATGGCGAGGCTGGCGATGGTGAGGCCGGAGACGAGGTCGGACTTGAGGTCGGAGAGGGAGTAGGCGGGGGCCCACGCGAGGACGGGGAAGAGGTACTGCGCGGCGAGGAGGCACTTGGTCCCGAGGGGCATGCGCCCCTTGAAGCGGCGGAACGGGTCGTCGGGGAAGAACGTCTCCTTCGCCCTCAGCTTCATCTTCGCCAGCGTGCTCCTCCGCGGCGGCAGCACCACCTCGTGGACCTTCTTCTCCTCCCTCTCGACTCGGCCATTGCCATTGCCATTGTCAACTTCTCTCTCCATCAAGAAATTAAACAGCCAACAATAAGAGAACAAGTACGTATAGTTTGAAAAACAACAAGAGAACCAGCAGGGGATGGGTAATATATAGCTAGCTCAGTTTGGTGATGACGCGATGAGTGAGCGTTATCAATATTCTGGCATTGTGCTCAGGGGCGGATCCAGAAACTATAACTAGAATAGACTACAATAATTTTGGATGGACTAGAAGTAGACTAATAAATATAAATAATAATAAAAAAAATTACATGAAAAAAAAAATGTAAATTTTTTCTTTTTTGGGTGGGCTGAAGCCCACCCAAGCTCTTACTGACTCTGCCCCTGATTATGCTAGTGAGAGAGAGAGAGAGAGAATATGAATGAATGGGGGAGCCCACGCACACCTAAATCTAAAAGTTCTTTTCCTCTTACTCATTCTGCACTGTTCGAGTATGAGAGAGTGCATAACATCGGGTGGTAATATTCAAGGTGTCTATCGGGCCTCGAGTTGACCATGTTTGACTGATTTTGGACCGGACCGGTCAGTCCAGAAAGGAAGTCGGGTCAGGCCGGGTCGAGAAAATCTAAATCCAAATTTAGTTCGACCTAGAATCTAGAAAGTAGCGGGCCGAATTTAACCGGGTTACGGGTTGGTCCGTGAGGAATGGCCAAAATAAATGGCCTTAAAAAAATTGGACTTTAAAAAAAATTTGTTTTTATGAAAAGCTAATGTAAATTAATAGATTTTATTAATTTCATAAATTTAATATAAGATTTCTTCTTTGGCAAACTGAAAATATAAAGCTACAAATTTGATTTACAATTTGACCTTTAAGTCTTCGGTCTTGAGCGGTTGTACTAGATCGACTCGATACAATTTTTTCTTCATATTAACTAATTAGAGTATCTAAACATTTTTTAATTTCTAATTTTAAGCTACTTACCTCAACGCTCATATTGTCATAAAAATTATCTAACAATATAAATACATCATCTAATTTGATTTTAGTATCTAAAATCGCGAGCTAATAATATAAAAGAGGTATTTCATGCCAATATTATAAAAATATTTTCATTTTAGAAATGATGTAACCAAAACTAGAGCATTTCTATATTTTACAAATAAATAAAAAATATTAATATTTTTTGTTAAAATTAAATAAGAAATTGAATAATAGACTCCGGATAATATATATATATATATATATATATATATATATATATATATATATATATATATATATATATATATATAACATTGTAGAATGATTCTAAAAATTCATAAATGTAGCAACTAACGAATAATTCTCAGTTATTTGATAATCAATACTTCGATTAACATTAATATAGTATGTAATAATATCACTATATTTAATATCAAATAGGTAGAATTTCACCTATCTGGTGCATTCTTAACAATTCTCCTAAATATCAAATCATATTGTGCATATAATATTTTAAACTCTTGTTGTCTATTTAGAGAAGTATTCAAACTAATTAGACATGTTTTAATATTTTCTAATTTCACGTAAAAGTATTGACGATTAAATTTGTAACATGACAAGCACATTTTATATAAAAAATTGTCCTTCTATTTCATGCAAAAATTGAGATCTTAAAATATTAATACAAGAAATATTATTACTAGAATCATCAAACAAAATTGTAAAGATTTTATTTTGAATATCATATTCAACCTAGGACTTATATTATATTTCCACCGATTGCAGATCCAGTATACAAAAATTCTAACAGCTTTAGATAAAAAAAAAATTGTTTTTATAAAAAATATTTTGCATGTAAATAATGTGTTCAGAAATAATACGCTATGTCTCCAAAAGTATTCCAGAAATGGATGAACATCTTTACATCTTCCTTTCGTGGTATTCTATATCGATGAGATTCTTGTCTTCTTTCAAACCAGAAGAACACCACATACAGAACATTTAGTTCAAGTAGCTAAATTATTCTTACTACACTCTGAAATTATTCTTTGTCCTAAGAAAATAGTTCTCACGAAAGAGGACATATAATATTTTGAAAAAATAATAATTCTGGACACAATGAACGACAAGATCACATTATAACAAAATATATCTCAGTTCAAAGATAATTTTAAAACCTTAAAAGATTTACAATCTTTTCTAGGCATTTTCAATTATGGCAAAAGATACATTCCTAATCTGTCAGAAAAGATAAAACATCTTCATAAAAAACTAACTGAAAAAAAAAAACATCTTGGATCTCTTTGGTAACGATGTTTTCTTCGGTTTAGAATATTTTTGAACCGATCGTTTATGAAGTGTTTTTAAAATCCACTGCTTGTTAATTTTTTTGATGCACTCGTTTTGGCCGGCTCAAATACCTCTCCAAAACGGTATAATATAATTTTGGATGTCTTTATAAAGACCATAAATTGTAGGAATTTGATTATTCTATTGTATGTATATCCTCACCAAAAATATATAATTATAACTCCTAATACCCTGTTCTATTTTTTCTTTTTCATCTGTGTTTTCCTTCCACTGCTTTCAAACTACGACTACTTTTTCCAATAAGTTCTTAAAATCTTTATCTTCTACTTTCATCAAATCGTTTCTATTATTTCATATGCTTATATTATTTTATTTATATATGGATATATATATAATTTTATTCGTGTAAAAAAATTTCAGAATCGTTCGTTAATGAATTAGTAAGGAAGGGTTGGACTGGTTTAAAAGTCGCTACTTAAAACTACAAAAAATCGGACTCCTCATAATCGCTATTCTAAAAACACCTTATAACCGCTACCCCTAAAATTATCAATGAGATCTTAAGGGGACGTTTGATATGCGGTAATTTTTTGCATTTCCGAAAAAATATAGGATGTGAATCTATTACCATGTTTGTTTATGCCATAAAAAAATTTATTTCCGGGAATTACGAATATCCGAATAAATAATTTACCCACGAAACATGAAAATCCTATCCCTTAAGAATATTGTGGGTATATTTTTTTTGTCCCGGCAAATTTTTGTTGTTGTTGAAGCTCTTTTTTTTTTTTTTGATCTTTTTTTTTTCCTTTTTATTGTTTTTTTTGGTCTTTTTTGTCCTTTTTGTCGTTTTTATCGTCTTTTGTCATTATTTGTCATTTTTTTACGTTTTTAGTCATTTTTTGTCATTTTTGATTGTATTCAGTCGCTTTTTAGTTGTTTTTTGTCGCTTTTGATCATTTTTAATCTTTTTTTTATCGTTTTTAAGTCATTTTTAGTCATTTTAGTCATTTTTTGTCGATTTTTGTCATTTTTAAACGTTTATCTTTTTTTCGTTTTTAGTTGTTTTTAATATTGTCTTTTTTTGTCGTTTTTGGTTATTTTTGATCATTTTTAGTTATTTTTAATCGTTTGTTGTCATTTTTTATCATTTTTGTCGTTTTTATTCATTTTTATTATTTTAGTCGTTTTTTGATCGTTTATAATCATTTTTATTGTTTTTATTCGTTTTTTGTTATTTTTGATCGTTTATAGTCGCATTTTAGTCGTTTTTAATTGTTTGACTTTTTTTGTCGTTTATAGCCCTTTTAAAATTGTTTTTATCATTTTTATTTATTTTTTTGTCGTTTTTGATCGTTTATAGTCATTTTTATCTTTTTTGATCATTTTAGTCGTTTTTGGTCATTTTTAGTCGTTTTTGGTCTTTTTAGTCATTTGTTGATCGTCGCTTTGGTCGTTTTTTGATTTTGATTTTTTGATTTTTCATCTTTTTTTGTGTTTTTTTGTGTTTTTTTTCCTCCATTTTTTGTTTTGCTCGTTTATTTCTTTCTTTGTCTTTTTCGTTTTTTGTAGTTTTTTTGTTTTTTTCGTTTTTAGTCGTTTTTCGTTTTTAAATTATTTCCGTTTTCGTTTTTGGTTTATTTATTTATTCTTTTTTAGTCGCTTTTTCGTTTTTGGTCATTTTTATGGGTTTTTTTTTTGCTTTTTGGTTTTCTTGATTTTTTTTCTTTTTTTCCCTTTATTTAATTTTATTTTTACTTTCATTTTTTTTTATTTTTTTTCCGAAAATAGTTTTTAGTCACCAAATCAGGAAATATAGTTTTCCAAAAAAATTAATTACTTAAAATTTGATTTCTGCAAGTATAAAATTTTCGAATATATAGTATTCCGTGTACAAACGTCCCATAAAGATGTAACAAAATGGAATAATTGACAGAAAATCAATATAGACCCAAAGCACTTTGAAAATAGAAAAAACAAGACAACAAATATATATATATATATATATATATATATATATATATATATATATATATATCAAATGATCAATTAATAATTTAAGCTGACCACAAAGGACTCCTAAAGCGTTACACCCCCCAAAAGTAACCAATTGTTAATGTTGAAGTATGTGCACATTGTTCTGGTATTTTGCTAAGGAAGAGAACAAAATTATGCTACATGTGATGAAGGGGTTAGGTTATCATGTGCTTAAGGACACATGTTAATATCATAATAAATATGTATTTTATACGAGTACATTTTTTTTTTTTTTGAATCACATATATGAGGACTTTTATCAGTATATTTATCAATATATATTATATATTTATTAATGAAGTCTATTTTTGTTCACCCACCAAAACTAGGCTGAGTATTCACCATCCACTCAAATGTTGTCACGTGTCAAACTAGTAGTCAAAATTTATTTTAAGTGAAAGATTCATTGATAAATGTACTGATAAAAATATCCATATAAAATACACATTTATCAATATATTAACATATGTACTTAGGGTCACGACGATTCGGTTCGACCTACAGAGGCAGATAAGAGAGCTGACAGAGTCTCACATTGCTCTACCTCCGACGACATTTGCTCCTACCACTGCTCCGGTTCATGCTTCTACTACAGCTCCTCATCCGACATCTGTTCTTGCTCCGGCTGGTAATATTCTTGAGAGGCTACAAGATCATTAAGTACAGTTATGATGTATTACATGGCAAGCAGATCGTCGTGACCGTCGCCACTCCCACCTTCAAGTTGATATATTTTGAGGGTTTTTTTTTTTTTTTTGATTCTTTTGTATTTGTATGACATTTGTGCTATCGCGAAAAACAACTATGTATTAATATGACTTGTACATTATATATATTTGGATTTCATGCTTATTTGTGTGTGTTAATGGATATGTTTGAATATGCATCTGTGATTGGATATCTGTTTGTATGTGTTTGAATTTGTGATCAATTTATTATATATATATATATATATATATATATATATATATATATATATATATATATATATTTATTGTTCCAGGTATGTGGTTAGCAAAAAATAATTGATTCTCGAAAAAAATATCAAGGTTAGCGACGGAGTAGCAACGACTTAGCGATAAAAATCTGAAAAAAATTCATTGCTTAGCTTCTATCTGATATACAAAATGTATCCGAAAAAATCGTCTATCCGTCGCTAGCTTAGTGACGAAAAAATAAAGACGCTAATCCGTTGCTAATATTATGTCGCTGAATTTGTCGCTATTCCGTCGTTTCAGCGACAAATCAGCGACGAAATTTTCACGGCAACATTTTCTGTTGTGACAAACGTTTTTCATCGTTGTTTCGTCGCTGATTCTGTTAGCGACGAAATTTTTTGTCGCTATTTTGCTTTATCTTTGTAGTGACATGTTAACATAACCCATGATTAAGAATTGTTTGACAGTTACAAATATTATTGAATGTTTAAAATTTATCTGCTTTCATCTGAATTCTTCATTGAGACAAATAATCAAGCAGAAGTTCAATTACTCAAAAGAAAAACTAATAATCTTATTAAAAAAAAGTTGAGAAGGATTTGATGGCCAATAGATTTATAAAACTAGTTTATACGATACGATATATTCTGGATGTAGTAATCTTTTTTGCATAGCACGCATAAGCAAGAACTCGATAATACTGTTAATAACGTTGAGACAAATAACAAAGCATAAAACCGAAAAATAAGCACAAAACATACAACGGATTTACATAGTTCAATTAAGAGTGACATACTTGTCATTCGCTCTATCAAAGATTCGTTCAATTACCTCTACCCAAACCCTAAAAATCCTAGCTCTGAGAAATCATGTACCTCAAGGCTCAAGCACACCCCCTCCCCAGAAAAGAGATGAAAATTAATCCTACCATTAAATTTGTTTCAAAACTTACTATTCTTATCACCCTTCATTTTTCAGAATTAATCCCACCATATATTTTTAGATTTCCGGAAGATAGTATGACGTTATTTTTATCATGCTCCAATTGTGCCATACCAACTGAGATAATGTATGGTTGGATTTGTATATTGTTTTCGGTTGAATGCTTAAAGGAGGATGACAATAGAGCTGATAAGTTAGTCCCACATCGAATAGGAGATGAGATTATGAGGTATAGATAATTGTGATTGGTTCAGACCTTACATGAGAATTCTCTTTGAAGACATATGGACCCAATCCAATTTCCCATTTCATGGACCAACTTCGGTTCGGGGGCCACACCGCGTTCCCAAGAAGTGGTATCAGAGCCCAAGATTACGGGACTGGTTTGAGCGTCTCTAATTTGTTCGAGACAGTTGGTGCTGAACGTTCATAGATTATACGGGCTCTTCTCAAGATGGAGTAGGAACATCAGCTACACGAATTGGGTTTAAAGGTGGATCTGACCAGTCCAAGGTGCAGCAAGACGTTGTGGTTGGCACACAATGATGGTGTGGATGAACGTGTCAGATTTAGTTCTGTGGTCGAACAGATCGAGATGACAATATGTTTGATCTCCTGGGTGCTCGGTTAGTGAGAACGAACAAAGGTAGTCAGAGTGTGCTAAGGTTGTTTGGTTAGCGGGAATGAGCAAAGGTAGCTGGGGTATGCTAAGGGTGCTCAGTTAGCGGGAACGAGCAAATGTAGGCGGAGTGTGCTAAGGTTGTTCGGCTAATAAAAACGAACTAAGGTGGAGATTGTTAAATTTGTATCTCGTTTTCGGTTGAGCCCTCAAAGGAGGGTGACAATGCATATCGGATAGGAGGTGGGATCATGAGGTGTATATAATTGGAATTGGTTCAGACCTTACAAAAGAATTCTCTTTTTAAGACATATTAGTCCAATCCAATATCGTACCTCATGGGCCAACTCCGGTTCGGGTCACACCGCATTCCCAACAAGTGGTATCAGAAGAGATTTATGTTGTAACATTTACAGGCTTAAGTCGCTGAGTTGTACAGGCATGCCACATATATCGGATGGAGGCTCGAGGGGTATTCGACATGAGTTGGATAGTCAAAAACTTGCTGAGGAGGGACTTCGAGATACTTCGAGGATTAGAGAAGATTCGGTTCGTCGAGACAAAGTGACGAATGGTGATGAGCCAAAGATTGATGGTTAGTATGTCGGTCCCATGACAGCTGGTCGGTCTCGAGGTGGGGGTTGCTTCACGGATCCGATTTTGACGACGAGTGGTTTGCCAAAGCTTCACGGAGCGACATTGGTTTTAGCAGTTCGAGGCCAGAAAGGAGATCAAGGTTTGCAACAAACTCAATCTGAGGCAGGATCATCACCATTCACACAGTTCCAGGGGAGCTGTGGGTCATCGATGGCATGCACAGTGCGTGATGTTCTTCTCAAGGGCGCATGTGTATGGGGGAGCTTCAAGTTCGGACACGAAGGTTGACAGATTCAGGTGTTCGAATCTCGGAAGAATCGCACCATCCGCTAGGTTGGGCCAGCCAAGGATGAAAAAGTTCGTCGAAACATTAACACGTTTCGGTGACAAGACGAAAGTCGGGGACAGACAACCAAGACTTACGGTGAGGCTGATAGTCAGGGACTTAGGTCTCAGCTGTGTCATTTATGTCGACAGGATCCCAGTGGTACAGAAGGTGCTACGCATGGCAACTAGCGTCGACATGACGGTCAATGAGCTGGAGACGAAGGAAGATGCAAAGCAACTCGGGAGATCGAAGATCGGTGGCATGGGAGAGCAGAAACTCTATCGCGGGACGACAGACATGGAGTCCAGTTGAGGAGCCATGGGGTCAACACCCTCTCATCAGACTGGAGGGAGAGATTGTAGGAGTACAGTCTGGATTTGATAAAATTTGGAGCCCAAATATGATCAAAGATTTGATTTGATATGATTTAAAAATCTACATTAAATGTAAGATTTGATTAGATTTTGAATTTGTATCAAATATTTTATCTGACCCATATTTGGACGTCCATAATTGGTGTTGGATTAATTTAGGTGGAATATGATTCTTATTTTAAGGTTTTCTATTTAGAAAATCCTATTATGACCTAAAATATGATTTATCATCCTATAAATATAGGAGGAAGGTGGAGGCACAATAAATAGCACAAGTTGGAGATTCGGGGTGCTCGTTCACAAAAAATCTAAGAGAAAGTTCGTGCTTTACTCTTAGGACTTCGCCATCCAAGACAGAAGGAAGAAGGAGATCTGATCGAGTTGTCGTCGCCTTCGCTCAGAAAAATTGAAAAATTGCTACGGGGTTGGCGAGTGATTTCAATTGTAATCTTCTTCTTTTCCTCTTGAGTGTGGTGAGAGGGTTGAACCTATTAGGATAAATTGTTCAAAATTGATTTTATCAATCTTGTAATTTTACCTAAGTTATAAATGTTAGAATTTGTCTAGGTGACGTAGTCACCTAGCACCAACCTAGTGAATAGACTGTTTGGTATAAATATCCATCCAGATTTGGTTAACCAGAGCTAGGTCTATTGATAATTTTGTTAATATTGAGTTATTACCTGAAAATATTTCTGATATACAGCAAAGAATGAGTGTTAGTAATCCTTTGGAAGGAAGAACACATCAAATTCTCGAAAAGGAAAAACAAGAGAAGAACCGAAGGGATATGATCCTAAAGGTTCCAATTTCTCAAATCCGTAACAAATGAGTAAACCTACTAATAAAGGTAAAAAGAGTGTTTCAAATATTTTATCTGACCCATATTTGGACGTCCATAATTGGTGTTGGATTAATTTAGGTGGAATATGATTCTTATTTTAAGGTTTTCTATTTAGAAAATCCTATTATGACCTAAAATATGATCTATCATCCTATAAATATAGGAGGAAGGTGGAGGCACAATAAATAGCACAAGTTGGAGATTCGGGGTGCTCGTCCACAAAAAATCTAAGAGAAAGTTCGTGCTTTACTCTTAGGACTTCGTCATCCAAGACAGAAGAAAGAAGGAGATCTGATCGAGCAGTCGTCGTCTTCGTTCAGGAAAATTGAAAATTTGCTACGAAGTTGGCGAGTGATTTCAATTGTAATCTTCTTCTTTTCTTCTCGAGTGTGGTGAGGGGGTTGAACCTATTAGGACAAATTGTTGAACATTGATTTTGTTAATCTTGTAATTTTATCTGAGTTATAAATGTTAGAATTTGTCCAGGTGACGTAGTCACCGCAATATACTTGTCTTTATCTGTGCTTGGTGTTCGTTAGACATTGATTGATTATCTCAGGTGGATTGGCCTCAAGTTTCTGCTGTGGGCACTCTTAGACACGATGTCAAAATACTTGCATGCCATTTAGAATTTTGGAAAACCTCTTTCCCTTTGATCTACTTCTTTAAAGTTTCTTTGGTAGAATAAAATTTTCTCATAAAAGAAATGTTTTCTTATACCGTTGTTTTAAAGATTAATTGTTCCCTACTTAACAGGAGCCATGTCAGTTTTGATTAAAATTTGAGCTTGGAGATTTGTTAACCAGAGCTAGAAGTTACGTTTAATCTGCGGGCACCCAAGTTTTGTTAAAAATTTTGGCACCTATGGCACTATTCGCCACCTCGATCGGATCAATAAAACGAAGAAGCACATCAATTTTACAGAGCCGGTCCAGAAGTAAGCTTGATAAGTGTTCGGACTAAAATCAGTCCAGGAGTAAGTCCGACAAAATTTTGGACTTGGACAACCTCACTCCATAGGACAACCTTTCAGACCATTTTATTTTATTAGGACATGTCCAGTCCAAATCTAACTTAAATCTATATTTTGTAATAGAGATAAAGGACAACAAAAATTAGTTCAGGACAACCAATCCTCCGGATTGATCCTGCACCATTGGCACCTGCCAATCGCCACTATGACTCGAGTTTTTTTTCTACCGAGATTCTGATGCCACTCGGTATGGACCGAGCATCTCTTTTGGTACCTAAGGCACTATTCGCTGCCTTGATCGGATCAATAATACGAAGAAGCTCATCATCTTTGCAGGGTCGGTCCAGGATAAGCCTACCAAGACTTCGAACTATGGTTGGTCCAGGAATAAATCTGACACGACTTTAGATATGAATATTCTTTCTTTACAGTACAACCTCTCAGACCATTTTATTTTCTTAGGACCGACCAGTCCAAATTTATCTTAAACCTATATATATATATATATTTTTTAATAGAAATAAATAATGACTAACTGTCCCTGCACCTTTGGCAGCTGCCAATCGCCACTAGGACTCAGATTTTTCTACCGAGATTCTGCTGCCACTTGGTATGATGGACCAAGTATCTCCGTTGCCACTTTATAGGCACACCATTAGTCCCACCACACCATGAATGCATGCATGGTCCATCTCCACTACTCCTGAGATCACTTTTCTTCTCTACATTTTTTGTTTCTGAGACTTGGAACCACAAGAGCACTGTGCAGTACAGGTGAAGAGGATAAGAACTAAGGCCCTTTCCACCCCCACCCCCAGTGATGGGTGCAAAAAGGTTAGAACGCTTGATCCTACCTCTTCGCCTTTTGTACACTATGATGAGATGCTGCTGCTTTTATGTCTTTCAATACTTTACTGTCATCGTATTCGAATGACCTTTATGGTTATCGGAAAGAGATATAAGATTCTGATTGGATGGCAGAAGATCAGCGGATCAAGTCACAAAAGAGATAAAAAAAATTAACAATATATATATATATATATATTGTCTTTTACTTACTTAAAAATTTCAGAATATAAAAATAAAATTAAACAATGTTACCGGCCTCTGGGGAAGTCGTGCACGAAGCACTGCCCTAAGAGTTTATTCGGGATCTGTGTGCAGACGTTCCCGACGCTCCTAGTGGTAAAATCCCCGCACTACCGGTATCTCGTCGCCGCACACGACTTGGAGAGAACGACCAGGACTTAGCTCTGCCCAGAGCTTGGAGATGAGGACGAAGAACAAAATGTTGACAGAGTTTTGAGTAAGAAGTTTTTCGGAATGATTTTACAAAGAAATTAGCACGTATATATAAACTGTTTGTGTAACGGTCAGAATTAATTCTCTATTAATTCAGACGTTACACAAGAGAATAAATAACGAACCTGGACACAAAAACGGTTCAAAAACATTTTGTAACGTTCAGAAATTAATTTTCTAACGTTACAGAAAATAAATGACTGAATAAAGAGGAGCAAAAAGAATTTTATGGTCCCAGCCCGAACCCGAAGAGAAAATCGGATCGGCATTCGGCGTCCGCAGATGTGGGCGCATACCCGCACCCGTTACGCGCGCCGAACCGAGCCGAGCCGGGCCGGACGGCGGCGGCGGCGCGCGCGTGTGGCCCAAGTGGTTCCCCACACAACAACTTAATAGAGCAAAGGAAAGAAACTAATATATGTACACAAGGGGGCTATGGTGCACCCGATGTGGGACTAAAGAAAGAAAGAGGAATTAAGCTTTTGCAAGAAAAGTAAAAGCAAAACCAATAATCCCCCCCAAAAGGTCAAGTTCCGAAACAGAGATAAGAGTGAAGTAAATAGAGAGAGAGAGAGCATCTGGGCAGTAAAATACTATGCATAGATGAGATGGACTACAGCCTTGAATCTCACGTAGTGACTATTGCCTTAATCTGAAGAAGTGCTTGATGGACTATGCCTTGAATCAGACTTCTTGAATCAGATTTAGAAAATAACACACATAGTACGCTAGAGGTCCTTGGTCTATCGGGTGGCACTTTTAAATGGCCATGCGCACTTTCCACATTCATGAGAGTTGTCTGGGATCGCCCTGTCCCATAGTCGCGGCCTTCACGACCTCTCATATAGGTAAGTCCTTAATGGTTGGTGATATGAATCAACCTAGCATTACAGCTTGGACCTATTAAGAGTTTAAACTCATCCTAACCATATCACACAGGAACACTGTCACCATAGGGATGGGGAGTCATTGTACACATGTACAGCCGCTTGGGCTTTATTTTAATGAGACTTTTAATCTCGAGTCAGTGTTCCATAAAGTCACCTAAGTTCAGCTTGTTTCTACCCATTGAACCGGCTTCTTGGGATCTCCAGTCAGACTCGGTTGGGTTGCCACTGCTGGTGACTAACTTATGGGCTTAACCCCATCCCCCTCGATGATTCTAGGATCAAAGTCCTAGATAGACCCTTCGTCAAGTGATCTGCAAGATTCTTTTCTGACTTTATATAGTCAAGAACCACATATTTGCCTAGTAGGCTCTTTATTGACTTGAAGCGCAGCTGCAGGTGCCTGTTCATCTTAGCATTCATAGAATCATGCTTTAGTAGTTCAATAACAGATTTATTATCACAATTTATAGAAATTGCAGGAACAGGACTAAGAGAAACAGGTATATGCATAATAAGATTTTTAAGCCATTCAGCTTCTGTACAAGTTGTATCTAAAGCTATCATTTCAGAGTCCATTGTACTCCTAGCTATGATAGTTTGTTTACAAGAGCTCCAGGAGATCGCAGCTCCTCCTAGAGTAAATACATATCCAGTAGTAGATTTTACATCATGTGAGTCGGTTACCCAGTTTGCATCTGAATAACCTTCTATGATATCAGGGTGCCTAGTAAAATGAAGTTTGTAATCTATGGTGCCCTTGAGATATCTAAATACCCTATCCAAGGCAGTCCAATGTGACTGATTTGGGTTACTGGTATATCTGCTTAGTCTCACAATAACAAATGCAATATCAGGTCTTGTCCTGTTTGTTATATACATAAGGGAGCCTATCATCTGGGAATATTTATGTTGTTCCAAAGGTGGTCCTTCATTCTTTTTCAGTACAATACTGCTGTCATAAGGAGTAAGGACATGTTTCTTATCAAATAACTCAAATCTTTTTAGCATTTTTTCAATTGAATGTGCTAAAGATATAGTATAACCCTCTTTGCCTTTGGTCACTTGCATTCCTAAAATTAGGTTGACTTCTCCTAGGTCTTTCATATCAAACTGGCTAGATAAATAGTTCTTTGTAATATTTATCAATTCCAGTGATGATCCTAGGATAAGGATGTCATCTACATACAAGCATAAAATGACACAATTTTTACATGTACCTTTAGAGTATATACATTTGTCATACTCATTTGACAAAAAACTATATTCACAAATTACTTTGTCAAATTTATTGTGCCATTGTTTGGAAGCTTGTTTCAGGCCATAGAGGGATTTTACTAGTCTGCAGACTTTCTTTTCTTGACCTTTAGCAATGAAACCTTCAGGTTGATCCATATAAAGTTCTTCCTCTAGATCTCCATTCAAAAATGCTGTCTTTACATCCATTTGATGGATTAGCATATCATGAATGGATGCTAAGGCCAAGAGAGTTCTAATGGATGTGATCCTAGCTACAGGAGAGTAGGTATCAAAATAATCTAACCCTTTCTTCTGGGTAAAACCCTTAGCAACTAATCTAGCTTTATATTTCTCTATAGTACCATCGGCTCTGAGTTTCTTCTTGAAAATCCACTTACAACCTATTGGTTTATTGCCTAAAGGTAGATCTGTTAGAAACCAAGTGTTATTCTCCATGATGGAGTTGTATTCACTGTTAATGGCTTCTTTCCAGAAGGGAGCATCAGGAGAAGACATTGCTTCTTCATAAGTTGAGGGATCACCCTCTATCAAAAATGTGAAGAATTCTTCTCCTAAATTTTTCTCAATCCTATTCCTTTTACTCCGTCTTGGTTCTAAGTCTTGTTCAGATTGAGAGCTAGGTATTTGGACTTGAGAACTAGTAGAGGGTATGGAGGAAGAGATTGAAACTCTATCCTTAAAAGGAAATATGTTTTCAAAGTAAACTGCATCTCTTGCTTCTATAATGGTATTGTTAGAGATTTCATTTACTTCTGAGTGAGTCACTAGAAATCTATTGGCATAGCTGTCTAAGGCATATCCTATGAAAACAGCGTCTACAGTCTTGGGACCAATCTTCCTCTTTTTAGGTTCGGGAATTCCGATTTTAGCAAGACATCCCCAAACTCTAAGGTAATTAATCCTAGGTGCTCTACCTTTCCACAGCTCATAGGGAGTCTTATCTTTTGTCTTACTAGGAATCCTATTAAGAATGTAACAGGCAGTTAAAAGGGCTTCTCCCCACAAGTTATCAGGAGCACCAGAGCTGAGAAGCATGGCATTCACCATATCTAACAGAGTGCGGTTCTTGCGTTCAGCAACTCCATTAGAATGAGGTGAATAAGGAGCTGTTACCTCATGAATTATTCCATGTTCTTCACAGAAGTTAGTCATTTCGTTTGAGGTATATTCTCCACCACGATCAGATCTAAGGATCTTAATCTTCCTTTCTAATTGGTTCTCAGCTTCAGATTTGTAGACCTTAAATCTATCTAGAACTTCATCTTTGGTTTTGAGAAGGTAGATATAACAATACTTTGAATAATCATCTATAAATGTAACAAAGTATTTTCTACCGCCTCTGGTCAAAATTCTATTTGAGTCACATACATCACTATGGATAAGTTCTAGAAGGTCAGAATTTCTTTCTACAGATTTGAAAGGTAATCTGGTGTGTTTGGCTTGAACACAAATCTCACATTTGTGTTTGACATCTATTGGAGTCTTGGGAATAAGATCTAAGGTCATCATCCTTTTAATAGAACCTAGGTTCACATGACCTAGTCTGCCATGCCAAACATTTGAAGATTCTATATTAGAGACAATGAGAGAACCATCAGACATTTTATTCATTGTACTTAAAATAAAGAGACCGTCTTTTACAAAACCTTTCCCTATAAAAGAGTCATGCTTAGAAAAAACTACTTTATTTGCCTCCATTATAATTTTGTATCCTGAGGCTACAAGAAGGGATCCACTAACTAGGTTTCTCCTGACAGACGGCACATGAAGAACATCCTGAAGAGTTAAGATTTTTCGTGATATCATTTTCAGGTTAACTTTTCCTCTTCCAATTATTTGTGCCGTTGAGCCATCTCCTAGGGTCACACCTCCTCCACTTGATTCCTGATAGTTTGAAAAACAGGAGCGATCAAACGAAACGTGAACATTTGCTCCAGAATCCAACCACCAATCATCAGAATGGTAAGAGAGGTTAATAAGGGGTTGAAAGCTTACAGACCTTAAGGAACTCGAAGAACTTTTGTAAAGCATGTTCGCTTCTGGTCTAACTGAGTCTGACTGAAGTTCTAGGTTTTTAGTTTTGGTGATGATGGTTGTGGTGGTTAGGCTGAAAGTTTTTTCTTCTTCTTGAAGAAATTCTTTTTGGGTTTATACGGAAAATTAGACTTGGATTTTCCTTGGCCTTCTACAAGATAATAGTTTAGGTGGTCTTTGCTAAACAATCTTAAAATCTTTAGTTTTTCAAGTGTTGATCAACTCAGGTTAGCTGTAGGGGCCGATTCCCAGCTAGCGGTGGTCCGAAGACTCTTAAATACCGTGTCGCTTAGGGTTATTTACACCCGGTTGACAGAAGGACCCTTTCGGCTTGTGCCCGAGTTTGTCTCTACTTTGAAACTTTAGATTTGAAGATTATATTTGCAATTTCCTTTTTACTAAACTATTTTCTTTTGGTCCAAAATTGCTTTCAAAATACTAAGTGATTAAAAATTGCAATTGACAAAATTATCAAATGTACTAACAATATTTAAAACACTTGAAGCAAATTTGCAATTTGACAATATAGTAAGCAATTTGATAAGTAAATAAATAAATCAATTGAGGAATTGAAACAAATTTCTACAGTGACTGTTTAACTTGAATTTTGTAGACAATTGCTAGAGTAACTATTAACAAATTGGTAGAAGTAGCTATATAAAAAATTGTTAGAAGTCAAATTGCTACAGTAACTATCAACTTGCTATAGTAAAAATAATTTAATATTTTCAAAAAAATAACTTGTTACAAATTTGTAAAAATTAATTTGTTACAACTTGCTACAGTATTGCAAATTGCTACAATATTAAAAGATTGGTACTGTAACAAATTGCTAAAAGAATTTGTTTAAACAGACAATATAATTCTTTATAACTATATTGTTAGAATTTGCAAAAAAAAAAAAAAAAATTCTTTGTAAAGAGTGAGAAGCAATTATATATATATTGTTAGAAGCAAATCAACAGTAAGAATAGTTCTTTAGAACTCTTAACTTGAATATATATTTTTCTTACACAGTAACTATTTCCTTCTTAGAATAAGTCAACAGTAACGTTTGTTAGAATTTGCTATGGTCAAAATTCTATACAAGTTAACGTTTGTTAAAAATTTAAAAATGCTACAGTAACAAATATTTTGTTGTTGGAACAGTAACAAATAGTATTATGAAACAAATTTCTACAGTAGCAAATATTTAAACAGTGAGTCTAACAAATAGTAATATCAAACAGTGAGCAAATCAACTATTTGAATATTACAGTAAGTTATGAATACAACTCTTACTCACAGTATGTATATATATTTATTTCCTTCTCTATTAAATCAACAGCAAGTATTGAAATTCTAACAAAATGATAATAAACTCTTAGATTGTTATATAAATTGTCTTTTACTTACTTAAAAATTTCAGAATATAAAAATAAAATTAAACAATGTTACCGGCCTCTGGGGAAGTCGTGCACGAAGCACTGTCCTAAGAGTTTATTCGGGATCTGTGTGCAGACGTTCCCGACGCTCCTAGTGGTAAAACCCCCGCACTACCGGTATCTCGTCGCCGCACACGACTTGGAGAGAACGACCAGGACTTAGCTCTGCCCAGAGCTTGGAGATGAGGACGAAGAACAAAATGTTGACAGAGTTTTGAGTAAGAAGTTTTTCGGAATGATTTTACAAAGAAATTAGCACGTATATATAAACTGTTTGTGTAACGGTCAGAATTAATTCTCTATTAATTCAGACGTTACACAAGAGAATAAATAACGAACCTGGACACAAAAACGGTTCAAAAACATTTTGTAACGTTCAGAAATTAATTTTCTAACGTTACAGAAAATAAATGACTGAATAAAGAGGAGCAAAAAGAATTTTAGGGTCCCAGCCCGAACCCGAAGAGAAAATCGGATCGGCATTCGGCGCCCGCAGATGTGGGCGCATACCCGCACCCGTTACGCGCGCCGAACCGAGCCGAGCCGGGCCGGACGGCGGCGGCGGCGCGCGCGTGTGGCCCAAGGGGTTCCCCACACAACAACTTAATAGAGCAAAGGAAAGAAACTAATATATGTACACAAGGGGGCTATGGTGCACCCGATGTGGGACTAAAGAAAGAAAGAGGAATTGAGCTTTTGCAAGAAAAGTAAAAGCAAAACCAATAATATATATGTGTGTGTGTGTGTGTATGTGTGTGTGTGGGGGGGGGGGGGGGGGGGGGACGGATCAAAAGTTTCGTCTTTAGAGCCTCCTCAAAGTCTCATTTCTTGCACTATCGAATCGAACGGGACCCACATTGGATCCGTACGATGCCTCCCGATCCAACGGTTGGTACTCACGATCAGGGGCGGAGCCACTAGTTGGCTAGGGTGGGCTGGAGCCCACCCTATTCTTTTTCCTATACTTATTTTTATATATGGACCATTCTATTCACTTAATTTAAAATTTAAACAATATTAATTCCAACTCCATTACAATTTTGCTACAGACCACTTGTCATGCTTAGAATTATAGCTTCCAGAATGTCTTGGTTGCTACAATGAACTAGTAGTGGACTTGCAGAAGACCGGAAAGATCTTGGTTCTTTACAAGTCTGCAATGGACTTGTAAAAGATCAAGCTCGATGGCTAGTAATTTGAATAGACGAGTGCGACACTTTACCTGAATGTGGACAACAAGAATGATTTTGACCTTGGACTCGACATATTTGAGTACGAGGTGTTGCTGGCAGAAGTGAGAAGCTGTCATTCAATAAGGAAGGCAAAAGTACGCAGATCAACAAAGTCGACGACATGGTTCTACATTGGCCAAACATTGTATTGTATGGACACGATAAAATTAAAATATGGACATGACGATACTGACACAACAGTTATTTTGTTAAAAAAAATTAGAACGTTTTAAGTTCAGCCCGGGGTAAATTAAAATCCTGGCTCCGCCCTTGCTCACGATCCGTTATATATATATATATATATACAGGGCCGGCCCTGGCCCAGGGCGGGCAGGACGACCGCCCAGGACCCCATGGGCCAGAAGGGTCCAAATTTTTTTTTGTTTAAATATATAAATAATTTTTTACCGAAAATAGAACTAGTATTTACCATTGACCATTCTTATCATAAAGTAATTGTTTGGTAGTGGTTATTATGTTAGACTTGCACACAAGAGGTTCCTAGTTCAAATCTTGTTGGAGGCATATTTTTTATTTTACTTTTGTTTTATTTTTTTTACATTATGTATGGAGCCTCATTTTGAACGTTCGTCCCGGACCCCTGTGAGCTCAGGACCGACCCTATATATATATATATATATATATATATATATATATATATATATATATATATATATATATTTATTTTACTTTTGTTTTATTTTTTTTACATTATGTATGGAGCCTCATTTTGAACGTTCGTCCCGGACCCCTGTGAGCTCAGGACCGACCCTATATATATATATATATATATATATATATATATATATATATATATATATATATATATATATATATATATATATATATATATATATCGAGATTCACAAGAACTGACATTCTTCATATATATTTTTTTCCTCCGACGTGCACTTTTAGTATCGCGTGAACGATTATATATCATTGTCAGATATTGTCAGTGGTATAGTATATATAATATACGTACTTTTAGAATATGTCCCAAAAATATATAACAAAGAATCCGATATACTTGTACGAACATATATGGATACATAAATAGTTCAGCAGACTCTGCCCAAAAAAAAAAAAAAGTCTAGCCCGTGATCTTTCATTCCCCGCTCCTCATCAAACTCCCAATGCATGTCTCACCTTCTTCGCTTGTGGAGAATTATTGGGTGTAGCAAACTCACTACGTGACAGTAGTGAGATCTTAACCATCTTATTCTTCTTGAATCACAATATAATATAATATTATTATTTTATTTTATTTTTTAATTTAGTTTAATGGTGTATTATAGTATGACACGTGGTGAGCACGGCCGTTGAATAATTTCTCTTGCTTGTGCGACCTATAATTCTTTCATCCACAAGAGAGTTTCAATTTGCTAATTACTGCTGATTGTTTCTGAATGTTTAGATACCGAAGTGACATTATTTCCGCTTGAGCCAAACAATATATGCCATGCTACGTAACTCGCCACTCGAACCAACGTACGTGACATCAAAGAGTGATCGAGAAGGGATTTAGTTGCATATCAGTCCATGCACGTAGTATATATTTTGTGCTAAGTACGTTCGAACATCATCATTTTCCTTTTGGATTTGATCGGCACGTTTGTCCGACTTTGTGACGTACGTAGAAGTCAAATAAATTTTTTGGTGATTAATTCCAAATTGATGATCCAATTTGGGCAGGATCATGTGTCGGACGATCGATCGATCGATCGTCGATCATGTTAGGCCGATCGATAAGTCGACCTCATGGTGTTGGCAGGTCGGTCGGTCGGTCGGTCGAGGTGGGTGATCGATGATCAGCTGATCAACACGTGGCATCCTCAATGGGAAACAATCTTCTTGGATATTATAAAGGTGGGTTAGGCTGCTACTGTGCATCCATAATTGGTACATTATTAGAGGCTGAGCTAAGTCTTTTTGAAAGTTGAATACGTTTGGTAAGCGGCTTATGGTCACAACTTTTGACAAGTTTGGACACAGTGGCGTACCATAATTTTAATTTAGAAGATGTCACTTTCACTCTTAAAAAAATAATAAATTATAGTAACTATAAAAAAAAATAATGGTGATCTGGTTGATGGTTTTATAATTGTACAACGAAGGACAAGTTCGGCGTTGTGCATCCAACGATGTAAGTCTCGTCACGATCCGAAGTGTGCTCGAAGAATAACTAAAAACCTTCGAAAAACAACATTACGATAAAATTCGACGAATTCGAACCATAAATAATGATATTTTTATAATTATTTTTTTATATGTCGACAGTGACTGTACGTACCATAAATAATGATATTTTTATGCAAAGAATGTTACATGAAAAAAATTAGTAATATAACTAATTTAGTTATATGTCAGTATAGATTTTTTTTGAATTTTTCATATTTTGTAATTGTCTATTCTGGAACATATCTGTATCTCAAGGTTCAAATTATAAAATATTTTTGGTTGCAAATTAAGTATTGATGTACATTGGATTATATGTATAGAATTTTGTTGTCATTTTACTTGCACATTGTCCATTCATACATTTTCAAATCTAATCCATTTGACATTGATGTTTGAATAGACACTATATATAAACTAAAACTAAAAAAAAAAAAAAAAAAAAATTAAAATCCTGGGACACAGCTGCACCCCCTCGGAATCAAGACCACTGTTTTAACAAATACCAATTCTATCCTATAAGAACATGGAGAGGAAAGATGGATTATTGGAGATTAGACAATATGGACACTCCAAACACTGATGTGTGACCACGTGTGTTGGGGCAAGTAAAAATTCTTTGTATTGTCATGGCCATTTCATGAGGTGTCTAACAAAGCTGCTATTTGACCTCATTGGTATCAATGACCCGCAGCTGACATAGTGGCTCTCCATTTGAGAGGGAGCCCAAGAATTAATGAGGCCCGGCATGAGCCAATAGGGAACAAGTCAACTGCAGGCCATTGGTGGTCATGTGCAGGGCAGTCAAAATCACATTTTTCGTGTCATAAAAAAATACAATATAAGTTGGAAATATCTACAAATCTACAGTAATATATGATAAAAAAAAAAGTTAGACTTCATCGTTTAAGTTTTTATTTTAAAAATATATTTATCTATATTTTTTTAATCTAAGCCAAACATAGGAATATATTTTCTAACATAAATTTATCCCGAAAAAAAAAATATCGTTTACCAAATGTCCTCTATGTGTCGTTACTATTTTCAAATAGTAAAAAAAAATTTAAAAGACCATTATTTGCTCTTCTAAAGTAGTATGAAATATTTATGACACACGTACAAATATACTAGTTTTTGTAATTGGAGATGTCCAAAGGCAGACCAGGAGAGTCCAAGGCTTGAACATAATAATAACTCAACTTAAATGTGAAAGGATTCGAACCGAATTCCCAAAATATACTTGTTCGTCATTAAATGGGATCGTACAAACTTTGTACTTAAGGAACGAAAAAAGAGTACAAAGAATCCTAAACAAAATTGTCTAAGTACAATATTGTGATATGGGGTGTGACGATGGACATAGAGTGCTGAGACGGCTCTTTTACTCTGTTGACGATCCGATGTAAGAACTGAGTAGGAGATTATGTTCAATTGGATTTAGTGGTACCGATTGCTACACTTGGGATAGATTCCATAATACGTTAGTACGGCTTGCCCTTAGTAAGTCTCGAGGACGAAACTTTTTCTGAGTTAGGTATGATGTAACACCCCATTCCGCTCAAGCGGACTGCCGATTCAAACGGCAAAAGTGCAATGTCCCGACCCGCTTTGCCCAGGCGAGAATACTCGTTTGAGGCAAAGGATATCCAGACTTGTTCCTACAGGTTTTTGGCTTAGGCTTTCAGAGGCTCGCTTGATGTATCGCTCAACCGAGACAAATCATCGCTAAGGTGGGTGGCTACGGTGAACTTGTCTTTGCTTAGCCAGCACACTTAAAATATGGAATGATACATGCTAGTCGCTAGATGAATCACCCCCTGCATGCTAATAAGAATACAACGCACCTAGCTAAGGAAATAATCCCAACTTGTATTGCTTGTGTTAGAACATGGAATTGAAACATTGCTTATATTCAGACCCTCGCATGCTATCCTAGATCATGTCGCTTGGAAAGTCCCTTACGGTTTTACCTCTCGTCTTACCTTCGAGCCCGAGACAACGTGTTTGCTTGAGTTTCTTAGAAGCGCATGCTTGCTTGCTTACAAATGTCTAACGTTATTCGTATCGTGCATGCATTCTAGTTAGCTAGGAGACTATCAAATAGCCCTTCTGTGCAATTGAACCTGCAAGTATCCGGGACCGTTAGGTCACCAAGGCAATCCCCGAACTAGGGGCATGCATTAAGGTAAGTGAATAGTGAACTAGAATCACATCAAGTTACCTATGAACGGGAATCCTGTCAAGCAAAGCCAAAAATCCTAACTCGTGGAGCAATACTCGTTCAGAGCAGAAATTATAGATTGTACTCGTGTTATGGATTGTCTTGTTAAAGATGTGAATTTGGATGACCCTAGAGACTGCGTGTTGCGGACAACTTGTGCACAAGGTCTTAGTTCCTGCGGACGGTCGCTGGGGCACTGGCACCGATCCGATCCGGACGAAACTCTATTGTATAGTCTATTGTAGTGGACGAGATGTCGTGTAACGCTCATTGTTCTTTCGTTATATACCATTCTCGCTACTGACTAGTGTCCTTTATGGCTATGCCAGTGACCTATTATTCATATAGATAAGTCATCCTCACTTAGCGGCTATCCTCGTGCGAGTCATTGCATCGCACGGAGAACATCTGAAATGCCTGAACGATCATGACACAGTATTTGCATATGCTATCGCCCTGAATATTATATATATGCTCGTGCTTCAATTAACTTGGTTTGCCTTGGACAGGGAAGGTCAAATGGTAAGTTGGTAAGTCTCGCCGTATTTTCTCCTATATCGCACGGCGCACTGCCACACGAGTTAGGCTATTCAATCTTTGCCATGAAACTGATCCTAAGACAACTAGAAAGACAACATAATAGTTGGTGCATGAAACCTATATTACGTGTTTGGATTTGTCGAGCGGGCGAGTAGCCTCCCCACCAGTGCATTCAATGTACCGATAATCCACCAGATCGTTTGCAGGGTGCGGGAGAACCTCGTTCGGTGCGGATGCCTCCTTCGTGCGTGCTAAGGCCAGGAGTTCACTCTGAAGCCTTGGAGAGTTGCGTCCGGAGTAGAAGCACATATACAAGACATAATGTTGGAACATCGCCTGAACATTACCTGTACAATCATTTCACAATTGTAGCCACTTGGCACGTTTTTATTGTTTCAGAGAGAGAGAGATCTGAGCTAATTGTAATCTCGGCCAAGCGCCGCCTATAACACTTGTTTATATCAATAAAGAGCTTATTTTACTTCAACTTGTGTTATTCAATGCTTCCGCTATTGTCGACTCAGTGAACTTGTTACCAATCGCCTATGCGTTCATAAATTCGCTGCACTCGGACAATATGTGCGACTCTGTGACTTAGATCTCTTACCGCCAGCCAATGAACCATGGCCTTGCACGGGCACGGCTAACGCTCGTGCGGCATCACGCCCGGATGGGTCAAAGCGATCGTTCAGTGGGAGCACTGGCGTGGTCATTCTCACCTAGCGGGGACGGCCGATTTATCCTGCGGGAGATCGGGGCGTGACAGTTTATACCTCCATCCGTTCATGGACAAAAGAAGAACAAGTTCGTGCGTCTGCAACAAGGAAGCATGTCAGTGAAGCAGTATGCCGCAGAATTTAATCGGCTCGCTAAGTTTGCCAGCTCTTACCTAACCGATACGGCAAGTCGAGCCAGATTATTCGAGGACGGCCTACAACCTTCCATTCACGTGCACGTAGTCGCTCCGCAGTACGAGATGGTGAGGGACGTCCTTAACCATGCCCTCGTCTTAGAACTGCAGTATCCTGCAGTTGCTGCCGGCGCTGTGTCCCATTCTCATCACAAGCGCCCTAGCAACACGGAAGAAAATAACGTTTCAAAGCGTGCAAACAACGGCAGTCACCAAGGTAACAATCACGTAGGAAACCAAGGGCCAAGTTTTACCTACTGCCACAAACCAGGGCATAAAATCGACGATTGTCGTAAGCGAAAATGGGTATGCTTTATTTGTGGTCAACAAGGCCATCTTGCTAGCAATTGTTCTGAAAGAACCAACCAGTTTTTAGCTCGTCGTACTCAACAACAGAATCCAGCTCAAGCGCCCCAAGCAAATCGGCGTGCGCAACAACAAAAGAGTCGTCTAAATGCTGTGAGCCGGGTTTATGCATTGAATGAGTAGCTTGTCAGGAGATACTAGGACTACGCCTACTCCGACTATGATGTTGCCTTTGGATCCTATTCTTGATGCGCCATCGAAGAATAGTCGTCAAGTATCATATCCCATTGGCATATTAGATTCTAATACTTCATCTGGGATGTCATCATACATCTTGGAGGTTTCTATTACAGGGTGAGATGCTAGAAAGTCCGCTAGTGCTTGACCTTTCACTAGTTTTTGTGGGACATATACCATATCATAAGGCGATAACAATATTGCCCATGTAGCTAAACGAGAATTGAGTGTGCTTGGCTTGGTCATCAATACTCGGAAGGGATTCACCCTGGATATGACATGAATAGTTTATCCCATCACATAGTGTCGCATATTTTGAATAGCAACAATAAGGCGAGACATTCTTTTTCGATAGGATTATATCTATGCTCGACATCGACCATCATGCGACTGAGATAATTGATTGCATATTCATGGCCTTCGTTACTCTTCTGTGCAAGAAGAGCTCCTAGGGAGTGATCCATTGCTCAAACATACAGCAGGAAAGGCTTCCCGATGATCGGAGACACAATAACTGGCAAATTTGTGAGATATCGTTTGATGTCGTCGAATGCTCGTTGACATGCTTCATTCTAGACAAAGGACACGCATTTCTTCATTAACTGAGTGAAGGGTCGGCATCGTCCCGATAGATTGGAGATGAATCTCCTTATGTATGCCAGACGGTCTTGCAGACCACGAAGTTCTTTGAGATTACGTAAAGACTGTATTTTGAGGATAACTTTAATTTTATCAGGATCAATATGATTACCCTTGGAAGTTATAACGAATCCAAGGAATTTGCCACTGGAAACTCCCAAGAAGAATTTGGTTGAATTCATTTTCAATTGGTGGTGATGCATTAATTCGAACACCGTCTTTAGATCTTGAAGGTGATCATATTTAAGATGACTCTTGACAGCAATATAATCTATATAGCATTATACTGTCTTCTGTAAGTGCTTATGGAATATTGTACTCATGGCCCGTTGATACGTTGCTCCCATATTATTCAAGCCGGAAGGGCATACTGTATAGTAGTATACTCCTAGTGGTGTACGAAAAGAGGTATATTTTTTGTCATCAGGAGACATCTTGATTTGGTTATATCCTGAGAATCCATCCATGAAAGACATACGTACAAAGTCGCAGGTATTTTCAATCATGACATTTGTGATGGGGAGAGAAAACTCATCTTTTCGACAGGCAGAGTTTAAATCTCGATAGTCGATGAAGACACGGACCTTTCAATTTTTCTTTATGAATGAGACGACATTGGCTACCCAGTCAGGATGTTGCTCTTCTCGAACGAAGATGCATGCTATTAGTTTCTTTAATTCTGCTTCGATTACATCCATCATATCAGGACAAAATTGTCTTTGTTGTTGTTTTACTGGTTTAGTATTAGGAAGAATATTGAGCTTGTGTGTGGCTATTTGAGGATCTAGGACAGGCATATCCTCGTAACTCCAGGCAAATATATCAATATACTCTTTTATTAACTGAACTAAAACCTATTTATCCCCTTCGGGAAGACTCTTGCTGATGAAGATTGGTCTTGGAGAAGATTCTTCTTCTACATCAATTTGGACAACTTCATCCTCTGTAGGTGGTTCGTGTTGCTCAAACCGAAGCTCCTATTGAGTATCCATCTATTGCGCCCATGGATCATTCTCGAACGGTTCTAAGGTTTCAACGTCTTCATCATCTAGGTCAGTTGACACCATATTCACAGAAAAAATATGTTTGAATATGTCACACATGCTTTCATCAGAATCCCACAATGATGAGTCGAAAGAAAGAGAATGCGTCTCTTCTTCCAATTTTAAACTTTCAGGAGTTATTGGTGGTATGACGTACCCTAAACCATGACCAGTTCGCTGATAATATGTTTCAAGTTTGTCATTTGGAGAGAAGTGACGTATAGGAGTCTGTCTGCCTTTTCCATAATTAAGCCCTAGACCAGACTTTAAATTATAGCTCATCCCCTGCATAATATTCTTAGTTGGTTGGTTGTAACGATACAATTGTATTTTCCCGCTATCTTTGTCACAATCATTGGTCTGTGTGACTCTTTGTAGTCTTGCCAAAAAGTATATGATGATATTTTTCTTGTCTTGTTGGAACTATGAAGTATACATTCTTATATGGTCCATATGATGAACCGTATTGCAATGGAGATGTTATGGGTATGGATAGAGGTTCGTAAATATAAAGAACTTCTAAGAATTTTTCAGCAAAGGGATCAACATCAATGTAGTGTGAAGGAGTGTCTTCTTTATTCATAAAATACAATATCTCTTCTTGTTCCACATAGTCAACAGGAACTTCAACATTGATAGGAGGCTTGATAAGATTGATGACTAGGGGTTGATCTACTGACGTTAATTGCTTGTTACGACGGAGGTCGATAACAAGTGGCTCACTCTCCGGTATCAGATGTTCATTGCGTCGAAGGTTGATGACCAACGATGGTGACTTTTTAGAAAGAATTATAACAAATGGCTCTTCGTCTTCCATCTCATGCGTTGGCTTGCGCAGGTTGATGACAAGAGGCTCCAAAGGAATCGGACGAGTAGTACGTCCTTTGAATCAGATCATCAGAGGTTCTTCTTTCGAGGTATTCTTAGCTTCATCATCAGCTTGATTAGCCTCTTCTTTCATGCACTCCGGTGTATAAAATACTGAGTCAGAGAAATAGGCTTCGACGCCTTTGAATGGGTAGAGGTCAGCTATCTCTGTTCTGATATCTTCCAGACTGTCCACATATTTGAAGCGATGGTGTATGGTACAATTTTATACTCATGTATCCATTTTAGGCGTATCTTCTCCAGCTGTTTACTTCTTCCATCGTTGAAGCCTAGAATGGTATTGCTGGTGGCAGACAGGTTGTGCATCGATATCTTCAAAGCTTTCAATAGGCTCTTAGGAATGATGCTAAGTGAAGAACCGGGGTCGATGTGAATCTGGTTCACCTTCATAGATTCGATGTAAGCGGTATAATACAGAGGCCTGTCATGACGATTACCCTTGAGCAACATGTCATCTTTCATGAAGGTGATGTTAAGAATCATCTCGATTATGCTATGGCATTGAGGACACACTAATGGATCTTCATAAGAGTCTTGACCTGAGCTAAGCATGAGTCTGCATATATCAGAGCTTCACTCAAAGTGTCACGAGTCTCCTTCGACAGATGAAGTAACTCGAAAATGGAAAGTCGGGCCGAAGTATTGGCCAGTTGTGCTAATATGTCAAAATTATAGGACTTTTCAAGTCCATGGGGTGCATTCTTTTTTAGGGATTTGTCGAAACGCGCTTCCTTTTGCTTTTTTTTCTCTGCCACAGTAGGCTTCGAAGGACCAGGATCAGTTGTGACCAAAGCAACAAGAGTTGACGAAATAGGAGGAGCGTCAAGAACATCTTTCGGACTGACTCGTAAGTTTTATAATAATCTTTTTTGGACCTGGTACCAGTCATGACTTCTTCTTCTGGCATCGGAGAAAGAAGCACCATGTTACAGGTCTTGATTTTCTTTTTGACATGTCTCTTCTTAGAGCGAGTCTGTGGGATAGTCTTATCATAGCCCAATCCACTACGGGATTTGCTAGATTGTCCTTGGATTTGTAGAGGAAGGTATCGTCCCTTGCCAAAGTTCAACCCTTCATCTTTCTGGAAATCATACCCCATGTTTTGCATCAATCGTACAGATTGTTGGTTGTATCGATAGAATTGTGGTTGCTCCTCCTCAGCCACAGTAGTTGAGGTTTATGCTTTAATTGTTGTGGGCGGAAGAAGAGTATGTTCAGAGAATCCTTCGTGCGTAAGAAAGATTTGTTGTGCCCTAAACAAAGGAGTGTTGCTCGTCTTGTTCTCCTACTGGCGGGTCATGCTACGCTTGCGAATATAGCTTGGTGGGGCTATGTTCATATTTTTTAAATATGATCTCTAGAAGTATGTTTTCTCGAGGTTAATCTTGATCCATGTCCGAGTGATGATCCGAGGAAATCATGTTGCATGTTTTACTTTTCTGGTTCTTTTTTTTGGACTTTGAATTTGAAGATGCTACTCCCTCCACCCCAATCTGGCAGCAAGTTGGGATGGATCCACATAATTTTGTCGTGATTTGTGGTAAGAGGCACCAATCCCTCTGTTTGACATTGAGCGGACGAAAGATTTACCACTTCCATCGTAACTCGAGGTATTGGGATAACGTCGTTTGGGACTTCTTGTGCTGGAAAGTCATCGAATTGAAGAGAAACCATATTAGCGGTGAACATCTTATCGTCGTTATGAAGAGTGATAGTTTTAGCATCTATCAAATGCTGTATCTTCTTTTTCAAGACATAACAAGCCTTGGTACGGTGATTTACATATCGGTGGTACAAGTAATACTTTGGATCGTCTGTTTTACCGGCCTCATCTGGTCGCTTGATGTCAGGCAACTGCAACTTGTTACTTTTTATCAGGCATTCAAAAATATTGTGGATATCGCTCTCGTCAAAGAAATATTCTTCCTTAGGCCTAGAAGACTCTGGAGGCTTTTGTTCTGGAGGAGAGGTGGGTCAATTTGATAGGTTTATTGCTAAGGCCTTCTTTCTTTTACTTTTGCGATTATTCGCAGGCTTTTTGATAATCTTCGGACATGACACATATGTCTCAATAAAACCACACATGCTCTCTAATGTTGGTTGTTGGAGAGGTGCTTCCATTTATCTTCTATATTGGGTATTTGTAATCATAAATTATCTGCTACCTTCAGCGGCTTTGGCTCCTATGATAAATATCGTTCAGTCTTGAAATTGGGTTAGACCCGTCAAGTGCCCTACTATAGGCAGTAGGTTCTTTTTCCATGTATTGATAAATGCGGAGTCTAGAATACCAGGGGACAACTTCAGAGTTTCTTTCCTGAAATGCTTTATGAATTCACGAGCGGACTCCTTCTCTTTTTGCTTGATATTGATGAGTAAAGACATAGTCATGTCCGTACCTCCCTCATAGAATCGTGAAAGAAAAAGATATTTCATGTCGTTGAACGAGGATATGCAGTTATCAGGCAAACTGCGGTACCAATCGTAGGCTATGCCGGCCAAGCATCCCATAAATAGCCTGGTAAGGAGAGCATCCTCTTTTTGTATGTGATCCGTCATCATATTGAACTAGTTGATATATTAGCTCGGCGATGTCTTGCCTTCAAACAAGACTATCGATTAGGATATGTATTTAGGAGGGAAGGGGATATTATCCCAATAAGGAGGATAAGGTTGCTTCACTCCCAGCTTGTGGAGTTGGTCTTTGTTCTGTAAATCCACCCCCAATATTGGGAAGGTTAAGAGTCGGTGGTGCTGACTCTTAGTTTATAACTGCCTCTGGATTTGTATTGCCTTGAGGAAGTGTTGTTCCAAGAGTAGGTTGTACGGGCTGTAGAAGCATGAAAATCCCTCCATGCGCTCCAATTTACAGTCAACAAATAAGTAAGGTATGCATAACTGCGGTGGGCGCATAACAACAGCGGATGCATGACGCCCTCGGACAGGACGAGACACATACCGTCCTCTGAAGCATCATCCCTACAGTCATATCAGAGCATTTATGACTCTGACAAAATAGACAGTCATTCTGACCGCCTCGAATCCTGCACCGCTGATCGAAATCCGTGCTGAAATCTCCGTCATAATTACTTTTGGCAGTATACAGCTGTTCAAAAGCCAAGAAAGTAGAAAACGACAAAAGATCCATACGTCTCTAGTCCAATGTATCCCAAACTCCATGCGTTCCATGCATCTCTGGTCCAATACGTCCCAGACTCCATGCGTTCCATGCTTCTCTGTTCCAATGCGTCCCAGACTCCATGCGTTCCATGCGTCTCTGGCCTAATGCGTTCCTGACTCCATGTGTTCCATGCGTCTCGAGCCCAATGCATCCCAGTCTCAATGCGTCCTATGCGTCTCTGGTTCCATGCGTTTCACATATGCGGCATGAATGACCACAGAGTAGGACGGTCGTATAAAACTATAAAACCCCCTAACACATATTTCGATGTCTGTCAAAAGTTCTGACACCACACTCATCACCTCGAGATGCTTCAAAATTTGTGTAGACGGTGACTCAGGAAAAGACAAGTCACATCAGTGCATCAATTGTCTCGACAGACGGGCCATGCCACGTGTCCTACGTATGCGGCTTCAAAGGCCCATGCGGCCTCAACATCATGCGGCCAGAGCGTCCATCTAACCAAGGCCAAACAAGAGAACTCATGCGGCTTCAAGACCCATGCAGCCTCGTCCACGTACAGCCAGAGGGTCATTCCGACCAAGACCAACGAGAGCTTCTATGCGACTACAACAGTATGTGGCTCTCGACTCACAAGATTTTTTATTATGACCGAAGATGATTTCTCTCGTAGTTAGGGGTGACCAAGTGTCTAATTGACCTAGTTATGCGCACAACAGCTCCGAGATCTCTTTAAACTGAAAATTCTAGCCAAACTCACGTGGCGGCTTGCCCACACCATGCGGCTACCGTTACGGCCGCATCCTGCTGAAGGAGCCCTATGCGGCCACCAAGTATGGGGATATGCGGCACCCTTAGCACGACTATAAATAGAAGGGTACTACCCCTATACAGGGGGTGGACTGGCTATCTGCGGATTCATACTAGAAACAAGGAGAGAAGTTTCTGCGTCCGAATTGTCCACGGAGTAAAGAGAGTTGCTACAATCCTAACCCTCCATCGTCACCCCCAGATCAAAATAAATTTGTACTTAGATTGTCTCTTAGGACTATTCTATGTACTCTCAAGTTTTTTAATCAAAATCAAGTCCTCTTAGTTCTTCCTTTTGATTTAAATGGTAAACACGATGGTGACTTTGCTGGGGACCGAATTATCCTCTGTTGAGAAATTGGTGACGCAATCCGACGCGACTAAACTGGGCTCAATGCAAAATATTCTGGTAGTTGGCTTCCACCAGCAAGTGTTTGAGGAAATAATCTCTGAAGGAAGCATAAATCCTTAGCCAAGGCAAGCCAAGCCCAAGAAGACCCGCAGAACGTGGGTAGCAAATGCCACTACACCTCACCCTACTGCGGAGGAGGCGATCTTCGCCTCTCAATCTGTTGCGGAGGAAGTCTATGTCTATCCGGCATCCTCGGCTGGCACAGGAATAGCTCAGCACTCGGAATCTGGCAACCAAAATTACTACGAAGGAGGCCGCATAATACTGTCCATGCATCATCTACTCACAGGCCGCATGAGAGTTTCTATGCGGCATCAACTTATGCCGCAGGCAGACAGCCGCATGCGGATCTGACAGCAACAGAACTTTTATTTTCAACCGTATCTCATGCGGCGCATATCCTATGCGACCTACTGAGAGTAGCGAAAACCCAAATTGTGACTCTTCTTACTACACGTTTGCGAGTGCTAAATCGAAGATGTCTATGACAGTGTGAGCTCGTCGAGCTCAAGCAACTGCTCATGCGACTGACCGCCAACAGGCATCGCTAACTATTACGCTGGCCTCTGACGGAAATTTGTACATAACTGACCCATGCGTCCAACCCACATGGACCAGCGGATAAGGTTCATTCCAAAAGTCTTCCACCTGTACCTCGGGAAAAGTTCGTATACGAACCCTAGGTCCAGGTGCAAATGCATCGCCTGCGCATCCGCGTGCCCGGGATACCTGAATTCACAAAGAGGATGCAAAGGTGAAACATCCTTCGCATGATTTGCGTAAAGTGATCACTCACAAGCGCAAAGCGAGGGAAACTACTGCGGCGTGCCCTCTTCCAGGCACTGTTGTGCCAACATTATCATTGACTGCTGCTGCAATAAAGCAACAATAATTACAGACAGGCTGTCGACCTTCCAGCGACAGCACCAGAAAGCACATATCCGGCAGCAACCCGAAGATCAGGTACAAGTATCAGAAGAGGAGGAGTTGTCCTTCGCCTCATGCTACTCAACTGGCAAGCTCCCCTCCACCAAGGGAAGAAAGCAGTTAAACACCTCCAATCCAGCACTCTCTACCACCGCATCGTGAAGGCGATTACCCGGAGCGCCGACAACGGCACCAGCGGAAGGCATCTTCTAAGGCACCCGCTCAAGGAAGAAGTTATCAGCCCCTGGGGGTAGTTCTTCCTAAGAACATCTGAGGATTGGTCAAGCTGGGGGTAGTGCCTCCCTGGAGGTACACAATAATCCGGCATTCCGAGGAGACAAAGATCCCCACGGGACGGATCCCGAGATCTCTGAGGGTAGCTACCCTTATCAAGACGACATTATCTTCTATACTGGAGGTAATATCTCCTCTGAATCTGAGGAGGATACAACGTCACCTGCTCTCCGCGAAGAATACTTACTACAAGGGTATGAAACAGAGCGCACGGCCTCCACTATCCTATTAGTTTCTCCCCAAGTAAGGACGGTTTACATGGCTGACGATAAAGGCCACGGTGACCGACAATGCCTCGAGGCCATGATGAATACGATGAGGGAATCAATACAAGCCTTGACCCAGACAGTGCTGAAAATCAAGGCAAATATGCCCCCCCAATAAGCAAGGGCATTTGGACAAGCAAACTTGGACCCCGGGGCCAACAGAAATTCAAACACAAATACCCCATTCGCAGACGATAATCCTTCCCTGCCCGGCTCATCAGTGGCAGACGAGGCCAAAGAAGCAATGAGAGAGGTTCGACAACTCCGGTATCGCCTAGATTCTATGGGCAATCAGGACTCATTTTGCGATCTTGGGGTATGCCAACCATACCCGATAGAATGGAGGGACGTAAGATATCCACTTGTTTGACGGGAAGTCCTCCCCACGCCGGTTCATGAGCTACTTCGATATCACAATGAGACACTTATCCCGCAGCGATGCTATCCTTACCAGACTCTTCGTCGGGTCATTGTCGGGGTAGCTTTCGAATCGTTCTGCAGTCTTGAAGACAACTGCATCTCGTCATTTGAAGACCTCAAGCGTCTGTTCCTCAACAGATTCTATGAGGCTAAAAATGACATGACGATGTCATCTCTGATAGACGTCGCCCAGGGTAAAAAGGAACCAACACGAAACTACATCTAGCGGTTTCGACAGTCTTTGACTGGAGCTTGGTTGACACAAAACCACATGCATAATATTTAAATATAATACATCATAAAATTAAAATACCCATGTCAATTACCAAACTACCCTTGATTAAAAATATGAGGGTGACACTAGGTAAACCGATCATAAAGTCCATCGTGATATGTTTCTACTTCCACTCCGGAAGAGGAAGCAGATATAATAATCCTGCAGGTCTTTGCTGGTCGGCCTTCACTTGCTGACATACCAAACACCAGAAAATGAATTGTGCTATATCCCTCTTCATTTCGTTCCATCAGAAATATTGATTGAAGTCTTAACACATCTTGGTACCTCCTGGATGAATTAAATACTGAGAACTATGAGCCTCGGTCATTACTTCTTGCCAGATATCTCCATTTGGTACACATAGACGATTTCCAAACCTAAGAGTTCCATCTTCATGAATCGTCAACTCTTTCCTGAGACCAAACTCACATTCCGCCCGATGCTTCTGAACTTTCAGATCCTTTTCCTGAGCCGCCTTAATCCTCTCGATCATGGTAGATTGTACCTATAAACTAGCCAATACTGCTACATCTTACGGAAATACTATCTCGATCGCCATTTCTCGAAGATCTTCTAAGATATGCCACTGCGATGTCAACATAAATGTACTACCTCTCCTGCAAAGAGCATCTCCTACCACATTTGCCTTGCCTGGATGGAGATGCTCTGCCTCATGTTCGTGCAAATACTACCGCCGCCAACTCCAAATCGTGAGTCGGATAATTCTTCTCGTGATCTCGAAGATGCTGCGATGCATAAGCTATCACCCTTCCATGTTGCATCAATACACACCCAAGTTTTTTGTCTGACGCGTCGCAATACACTTTAAGCCCTCCAGAACCTAGTGGAAGCGTGAGAATCATAGCTGAAATCAATTTCTTCTTTAATTCTTCAAATGATGTCTGGTACTCTGCTGACCAGTTGCACTTAGCCTCCTTGCACGTTAATCGAGTCAGTTGTGCTGAAATTCTTACAAAGTCTGCCACGAACTTTCTGTAGTATCCTGCCAATCCTAAGAAACTACGCACTTCAGCTACTGTCTTAGGAACTGGCAAACTCTCTATGGCCTCAACCTTTTTCGGATCTACTGTTACTCCTGCTCCAGAGATGATGTGACCCAAGAATGACACGTGATCCAACCAAAACTCGTACTTGCCGAGCTTTGCGTATAACTAGTGTTCCCTCAAAATCTGCAAGACCTTCCAAAGATGCTCTTCATGCTCATCTTCGCTATTGGAATAGACTAGAATATCGTCTATGAAAACCACCATGAATTGATCTAGATATGACATAAAAATATGGTTCATCAAATCCATAAATATCACTGAAGTATTAGTCGGTCCGAATGGCATAACTAAGAATTAGTAATGCCCATATCGTGACCTAAATGCTGTCTTGGGTATGTCTTGCTCCCAAACTCTTAATTACTTGATGATACCCTGATCAAATGTCGATCTTAGAGAAAACCTTGGCTTTACTCAGCTGATCAAACAAATCATCGATCCTTGGTAATGGGTACTTGTTATTCACTGTTACTGCATTTAATTGTCTGTAATTGATACATAACTGTGATGAACCATCATTCTTCTTTACTAGAACCATTGGCGCTCCCTAAGGTGATCCACAGGTTCGGATAAACTTATTTGCCTTCAGCTCTTCTACATATTGGTACAGCTTGTCTAATTCTGATTATGCCATTTGGTGAACTTTACAAGATATTGGCCCTGCTCCAGGGATCAACTATATACAAAAATTAACATATCTTACTGGGGGTAACCCTGGTAGTTCCATTGGGAGGACTTCTAAGAACTCCTTAACTATCTCAAGAAGTTGTTCTTCTGCTATCACTGCCTCTGCGATCCTTTCTTCATGCTGATCTCCTACAGATCTCTCAAAGGCAAAACCCTCCGTGCCCGAGATACTAAATAGTACCATACCCTTATGGCAATCTATCGTAGCATGACTGTCTCTCATCCAGTCCATGCCTAAGATAACATCAAAGTTACCTATAGGGAACTCGATTAACTGTGCTGGTAGTGAATGCCCGCACACTACGACTGGACACGTTATACATACTCTACTAACTCCTACGAGCCCATTACCAATGAGTATATTCAACCTCTCTGGCAATGCCTCGAACTCCAATCCAATACGTGTCGTGAATCGTGCAGATACAAATGAATGAGATGCACCAGAATCAAACAATGCTACAGCAGAAAAAGATGCGACAGAGATGTTACCTGCCACCATATCGCCTGATGCCAGAGCCTCCTCCAGAGATAAAGTGAAAGCTTGTCCTTAGCCCTGCTGCGCTCCTTATTGTTGCCTCCCTTGTACACGTTATTGTTGTGGCCTCTGTTGGTCTTGCTGTTGATTCTGCTGCTGTTGGTACATCTGAGTTTGTGTCGGTAGCGGACGCTGAGCTAATTGCCCCACTGCTATTGTTGGCACTCTCTGCTGCACTGCCCCTGGCGCTGTCAGTGCTGGTAACTGTTGGACTGGCCCTCATGGCCTCTGCATCATCGGACAATTGGCAATCTGGTGATCTGGATTGTCATACCTCATACACAATCCATTGGCTGCCCTACACACATCTCTAGTGTGGCCTCCCTTGCCACAGTAAGTGCAACCCACCGATGCTCCCTGGCGCTGTTACTGTTGTTGTTGTCGAGCCGGTACTGTCACCGTCAAAATTGTCGCCCTATTTGGCGCTGAATCATGGATGCGAACGCCAGGTGATGGTGCTGACGTCTATGGTACTCCTCCACCTCCTCCTTCGCTCTGTGCATGAGACCTCTTCTGGCCTCCAGTCCTTGTCGATAATCTCTGCAAGGTAAGCTCGTGCCTCCGAGCTGCTATCAGTACTTCTTCATAAGTCTGGTAGTCGTGCCCCTCTACCAGTTGTAGAATCTCCAGATAAAGTCCTTGCTGAAATCTTATTTCTCTATCCGACTCTGTAGCCACCATAGTCGGAGCTTTGTACACACTGTATTGCATGTCTTTAGGCCCATTGTCCCCCAACTCTCAAAATTTATAAATGGAAGGAATAATATGTCCATGTGGTTTGATCCACTGATCTTTTGTCACCCATCTAGATTCTTATACCTCTCACCGGTAACCACAAGAGCCACTCGAGTTTGGCGATATTGTTTAAAATTTGTTGAATATAAAAAAATGACGAGTTGGAAAAAAATATAAACACATCATTTATTAATTATTTTTATTTATCTGGTATAGGTAAAATAGTATCTCATAGATCAAAAAGGTTTTCAAAATATATTCTCAAATTGCTTAGGAACTATATCCATGACTAAGTATGTGCATTTTCAGCAATTCCATACGTAGTAGGATACAATTGGTAGTTTGGATCATGAGCACAAACAACAAATAAATTATCTTCATATCTAGTTGTAAGTAGCATCAATATTAACTATAGGTAAACAACCGTTTAAAAAAATTCAAACATGCCTTGAAACAAATAAATATTCTTTGAAATATATTAATTTTACAGTCTCTAAAAAGTATTTTCTTCCAGAATTTGTTTCAATAATTGTAAAACTATATTTTTAAAGACTATCATATACATCAACATAATTACCATTAATTTCACATAAGGGATTTTTTTGAGCTCTCCCAACTTTACAATATGTAAGTTGTACTCGATGTTCTCTACATATATCATTTACAATGTGTGCTAGACTATAGGTGTTCTCTCTAATTTTATTAATTATTTTATTTCTAACATATGCAGTAGTAGCTAATAGATGACATCCTCTTGTAAATCTACAAGAACAAGAATGTCGAGTTCCTATTTTGTACAAATAACAAATATTTTGCCTTAACCAATGGGTCTAGTGTATATTCTCTAACAATAATTTTAAGAGTCACAAATATATACAATTCTCTGAATATTGTTCTTTTTAGTTGAACAAGTAAAATTATATTCAATTTCTATGTTACATATAAAATTTCTAAATTTAGAATAATATTTAAATATTTTTTCAACAAATAATTTGGAAGTTCTAGCATCTAAATTATTATCTTCATTATCATCTAAATATTTAATTAAATTATCACTTTCATCATTCTTGTCATCGTTTTATGCAATTTGTTTTGAAAAACTATGACCAACATTAAAAGTGTGGTTATTAGAAAATGTTTACTAATAATTTTTTTGTCAAAATTTGGCAATGATGGAGTAATGTAAATCTTTATACACGATGAGCCTATTATTTTGAGCAACAATATTTTATGCTTCTTTACTATCTACTAATAAACAAGTATCCAAGCACGCCCTTAGGCAATCTTCAACTCATCCTCAAAAAATTTCTCAATTTGAGGACTCAAAAATAAGTATTCCTATATTATGTTATCCTCAAAATTTACATCTCCAACCCATCAATCATCAAATAATAAACAATTATTATTTATTTCTACATAAATTCATTTCTTCACAACTCTTTAATATAATCATATACATTGATGTTATATTATTAATATTATTTACTGAGATAATATTATATTATTTTATATTGTTTATATTGTTTAATATTATTTTATAATATTTATATAACTCTAACCCACTAATTTTAGAAAGTTTGATATTATTCTATTAATTTCTGTCAAATTATTTAAATAATATTTTATCAATCAAATGAATCTAATAAACAAAAAAAATACTAATCACAAATATATTCAATATTAGATTATATTGGAAGATCTCAACAAGAACATTTTAATGATATAATTATTATATTAATTATAATCATAAATTAAAAAAATAAGGTAAGTTAATTAAGTTTAGTGTTTAACATATGTAGGATATATTAGTAATTAGTTACAACTTGGAAGATAAAATGGTCATAAATAGTGGATCCTCAAATTTGAGGATTTTCTTTCTCTTCCCTCAAATTTGAGGATCCAACATCCTTACCTCAAAAAATTTGGAATTTTTTTCTCAATTTGAGGCTTGGTTAGAGATCAATTTCGAGGGAATCCCCTCAATTAGGTGTTTGAGGATTTGGGTAGGAGATGGCCTTATTGTATTTGGATGCAAAAAAAAAAAGAGCAAAACAATTCCTAAAAGAAAAGAAAATGTGGGAAAAAAATGGTTCCCCTCACTCACCCCAAGGATTCATTTTCCTCTCAATTTTTTTGGCCTTTTCAATCACTGAAAATAAAAATTAATAAAATTATAATTTGTAAGTTAATTCCTTGTATAAAGGAAATGGTTATTTAGTAACAGTGGCTCATGTATATATAAAAATTAGAATTTGGGTCTCCAAAGTATCCAACATTAAACTTTGGATTTAGAAATCACTGTTCACTAGCCTACGTGAACAGAAATTTTGAGATCAAAAGTCTAATATCGTACACTTTAGAGACCTAAGATTTAATTTAACTATTATGTGAGATCCTATTACTAAATAATCCGGAAACAATTAAGTGGTTCTACAGTTAATTCCTTGTTGAATCTAAGCATGAAACTCGAGTTTGTAAGTTTTTATTTATCTTTTCGTGATCATCACTAGTTGAACGTGGTCCATTCTAACATATAAAAAATGTTTGTAAGCAAGTCATGTCGGGCTAGAAGACATAGGCGGCTTCCTTTCTTGGTAGTATCGGAATTAAAGACATGACAAAAAGAGTAATCTAGAGGGAGTATATGATTACTTCATCACATCAAGGAAGGAGAAAGTATTGTATGAGTTTGCCTCATCATGTACCATTCAATATCATCCATTGGATGTCATCGAAATATGTTCATGCACAAGTTTTCATAAAATTCAATAGATGGTATAAAAAATGTACGGTAAATCCAACTCACAGAACAATTTTTTGTTTCTTTGGCACCAATTACATTGTTCAATTGTTTGATTCAACATAGTGAAAATCCATAAATTGATATTTCACGTACCTATCGATGCTTTGAAAAAGTTTTTAAGTTAAAACTAAAAAATTCTAAATTTGGTATTTAATTGGTCGTTAAAGTGAGCAAGTACAAAAATGTTAATACTTATTGTTGAAGTTGTAAACCCCCTGAATTTTCAAATTATTAAATCTTGGATTTTTCCCAATTTTTTGGAATTTTCTGTGAATTTTCTGTAATTAAAATCAAGGTTTTCAATTTATAAATGATTTTTAATTAGCAATAAATAATATTAAAATGTCATAAAAATAATATTTTTGGGTGTAAAATGGAAAATTGGACTTAGGGTAATTTTTCTGGATTTTTCTGGGCCCCAGAACTATTTTTAAATGCCTAAAAACAAATTTTCTAATTAATTAATTAATTAACTATTTTAAATTATTATTATTATTATTATTATTATTATTAAATTTTTATTTTAAATTTATTTTTGGGCCCGGCCCAGTGGGCCGAGCCCGGTCCAGCCCAGCGGCCCAGCCCCCTTTCGGGTCGGGTCGGGTTCAGCCGAACCCGACCCGCCGCAGCCCGACCCGCCCGCGTGAACAGTACCCCCACGACCCCGACTTCTCCGGCGAGCCCCGCGTCGTCCGCCGGCCGCCGCGCGCAGCGCCGCGCGTTCCGCGCCCCGCTCGCCGCGCTCCCCGCGCCACGTCGCCCCGCTCCGCCGCTCCCCTCGGCCTCACCCCCGCCCGCAAACCCTATAAAACCCCCGGCCATCTCCCCTCTCCTCCGCTCCTCCTCCGCCCAGACCACCTCGCCGCCACTGCCGACCACCGCCTCGCCCTCGGCCAACCTCGCCCTCGCCGCCGTTTCCTCCCCTCCGGCGCCCCGCTCCGCCGCCCTCGACGACGAGAGGCAGCAGCAGCAGCTTCCCTCCCCTCGCCTGAGCCGCCCGACGCCGCCGCGGCGCTCCACCGCCTCCGACCAGCACCGCCAGTGCCGCGCCGCCCCCGCCGAGCTGCCCCCGGACCGCCACCGCAGGCCAGCCGCCTCCCTCCGCCGCGGGCGCCGAAACCCTAGCCCTAATCACTGTGCTGTGTCGGACACGGGACACAGTGTCCGACACGACTCGGACTCGATTTTAACCCTGTTTTCGGGTCCCCTTCAGGTGCGTGTAACTTTCGCCTCGTAACTCCGTTTTCAATTCTGCAAATTGCGTTATGAAGCCTGTATGACCCTCTCGGTGTCCGGACAAACTGTTCGGGACATCGCATCCTGTGGTGATCGCACACCGCGATCCAAAACCAGGAAAAACCAGACCCTGTTTCACCCCGTTCGACGGGCGATTTTGTGTTCGGCTCATCGGAATCCAAATCTGGAGGTTCCGTTGGGTTCGTATCAGCATTCCTGACCTGTTGACACTAAGTTTGATGTATTTAGAGACCTTTGACCCGGACACGTTTTTCGGTGCAAAGCGGGCCCAACGGCGGACCCCGTTTTGACCCGAAACTGCCGTTTTTGCCCTTGGCTCCAAATTGGACCCAAGGACAGGCGTTTCTAGCTATTTGACATCTTCTGAGCACGATGGTAATGTCTATTTCAGCTTTTGGACTCATCTGTGGAAATTTCCCCCAAGAGCCAAGTTAAACAGATCCAAACAACAGGCAAGTACCTGCACCTCAAGTTAATCTTTATATATTGTGATAATTAATTCCCTGTCTTACATGTACCCTTGATGATTACACCTAGTGTTAGAAATGCTGAATTTCATGTCTTGAATAATGATAATTCCTGTCTTGTTTTTCATGTCGGGTGGGAGAATACTGAAAGGCATGTAGTTTACCCTTCCCTTACCGTGAATAATAGCTGTTGGTACACGACTGTCCATCAGCCGGATCTCGATTATTCGTGAATAATAGCCGTTTATGACGGCCGGATTAGCCTTATAAACCCCTACATGCCAACTAAGTATTCTAAAAACAAACACAAGTTCACACAGATAGTTCGGATCATGTCATAATTCTTGCTGGCTATTGTAGTTGCATTTCCTGTTTCATTTATTTCTGTTTCTCATTTTCCTGTTTACAGTTAACTCTGAGATAATAATGTTCTGTTAATGCTGTTTCTCAACATGATATCAAATCTTTAATTGTCATAACATATTTAGTTTAACCTTGTTGTGCACTGTGTACTTTGCTCCTTTCCTGACTGGATCTGTTGATTTAGGCGATGATGAGGATCTTGCCCCTACCTATTATGGTCCCTATGAGGGGACTGATGTTACTTATGAGGAGCCAGAACCCATTCAGGAGACCCCTGCTGCTGAGTAGCTAGTTTAGCTATCTTTCTTTTCTATTCCTTAGTTTATTTATCGGGTTTGTCCCCGATTTGAATATTGACATTTCTGTATTAAACATTTGAATCTGTTATCACTTTTATTCTCAGTTGCAAATCTTAAGTTTAATTTCCTATTATTATCTTGTCTATGTTGTTGTGAATGAGCTAGTTAGTGATTATGGATTAACCTAGACAGCGTACTACCGCCGACTCTGCGGCGTAGGCTGGACGTACCCACGTACTCGTGCCCGAACTTCCGGGTGCGGGTCGTGACACGTTTTTATGGTGGCCCATACAGGTCCTATCCTTAAATAGGGTTATACCCTAGGACAGGGTATGGAATAATATTGAGGATTTTAGGAAAAGCTCATTCACAGTATAGGGTTCTTATTTCAATTCCTGATATCATTATTGCTCAATTTTCCTATCGCCTTTGATTTCCAAGTATTCTATTCTGATCTTCCTATCCCTTAATCTTTCAGAATGGTCCAGACCAGGAATACAGTGGGAGGCACATCAGAACCAGCTGAGCCGAATGTGCCCGAGACTCTTGCCCTCCCTCCGCCTCCATCTGTTCCTGCAGTTACTCTAGATGGGACACAACTACTTGGAGTGTTCCAGGGATTGGTGGAATCCCAGAAGGAACAAACTGCACTTCTGCGGACCAGCCTCTCAGAAGCTATTAAGTCCCAGGAGTCGCCACTCAAGAGGCCAGGGAGTGCTAAAGACTTCAAGAACCTTAGGCCTCTGGAATTTTATGGAACTGAGGGCATTCTCTACGCTGATGAGTGGATAGAGAATGTCGAGAGACTCCTGAAGACTGCCCGTGTTCCAGATGATCTCAAAGTGGAGTCCGCCAGCTTGCAACTGTTCGACATTGCTCGAACCTGGTTCAGAGATGAACCCCAACTATCTGCTCCCGACGTCACCTGGGAGGACTTCAAAAGGCTATTCAAGGAAAAATTTTATCCCGAAGTGGCTCGGGAAGCTCTCGAAAGCCAATTCGAGAGACTAGAACAAGGTAACATGACTGTTGATGAATATACTGCTGAATTTAGCAGGTTAAGCCACTTTGCGGAGTACATGGTGCGTACCCCGGAGGACAGAGCCCGTAGATTCAAGAAGGGGCTGTCTCCGGATATCCGCCTTGCTGTCACCACCAGCCGAGCTCGTACCTATGAAGAAATCCTGAGCGTGGCACAAGGCGTAGAGAGAGATATGGGGCACAAACTGAAGCGGGAAAGAGATACCGGAAATGCCGGACCCAACAAACGCCCTTTTCAACAACAGCAACAACAACAACAGCAAAGGGCCCCGCAGCAAAATCAGCGTCCTCCCCCTCGAGCTCCAGCACCCCAGGCTCAAGGACAGAACCAGCGAGCTCCCCCTTGCAACTATTGCCAAAAACCAGGCCACACTTGGCAAGACTGCAGAAAGAGGCTAGGTGCCTGCCTCTATTGTGGCTCCCCAGCACACCAATTGAGGGACTGTCCTGTTGCTCAAGGACGTCCAGCTGCACCAAGGGCTCCAGCCCAGGCCAGGCCCCCAGCAGCACAACAGAGGGGACCCCCGCTTCCAACTCAACAGCAACGCTTTGCTCAGCACCAGCAGCAACAGAGGGGTGCACCGCAGCAAGGCCGTGCTTATGCAATGACTCTGGAAGAAGCGGAAGCCACAGCTGACGTGATTACAGGTTCTGTGCTTATAAATTCAATACCAGCTATTACTTTATTTGACTCTGGAGCTTCACACTCATTCATGTCAGTAGAATTCCTTATGAAGCATAGCTTAAGCACTAAACCCCTTAGGAATTGTTACAAGATCATTACCGGTGGAGGAATCATCCCGGTTAGTGATGCCTGTAACAATTGTCCTATTACATTATGTGGAAGAGAACTGTATGCTAGACTACTTGTAATGCCAGTGCCCAGTTTTGACATTATACTGGGTATGGATTGGTTAAGTCAACACCATGCCACAATAGACTGTCACAGAGGCAGTGTAATCTTCAGACCCCCTGGCAAGCCAGAATTTGAATTTGCTAGAGGTTCTAGGGAAATGGGTAATAACAAAATTTGTGGAGCCCTAGTAACAGAAGAATTGCCACCTATCATCTCTGAATACCTAGATGTCTTCCCTGAGGATCTCCCAGGCTTACCCCCAGACCGAGAAGTTGAATTCTCCATTGACTTAGTGCCAGGAGCAGCACCAGTATCTCAGAATCCCTACAGAATCAACAAAAAGGAGATAATAGAACTAAATGAACAAATCAAAGAGCTAGAAGACAAAGGTTTTATTAGGTCCAGTGTCTCTCCCTGGGGAGCTCCAATACTATTTGTGCCCAAGAAGGACGGAACATCCAGAATGTGTATTGACTATAGGGCCTTGAATGCCTTAACAATTAAGAATAAGTATCCCCTGCCCAGGATAGATGACTTATTTGATCAGTTGAGTGGAGCTCGGGTATTTTCCAAGATTGATTTAAGGTCTGGTTACCACCAAGTAAGGGTAAGGAAAGAAGACATCCCTAAAACTGCTTTCAATACCCGGAACGGACATTACGAATTCTTAGTGATGCCGTTCGGGTTGACGAATGCTCCAGCAGTTTTTATGAATTTAATGAACAGAGTGTTCCAGCCATACCTAGACAAATTTGTAGTGGTCTTCATTGATGATATTTTGATCTACTCCAAGACCCCCGAAGAACATGAAGAACATTTGAGGTTAGCATTGGAGACTTTGAGGAAGGAAAAACTTTATGGAAAATTATCTAAATGTGATTTCTTCCTAGACAAAGTAGAATTCTTGGGACATGTTGTGACTGGGGATGGAATAGCAGTCGATCCTAAGAAGATAGCTGCAGTAGAATCCTGGCCCACTCCGGACTCTGTAGCAGAGATTAGAAGCTTCCTGGGACTAGCTGGTTACTATCGGAAGTTTGTGAAGGACTTTGCTAGGATTGCTGAACCCATGACAAAATTAACAAGAAAGGATGAAGAGTTCACTTGGACTGATGAATGCCAACGTGCCTTTGAGGAATTGAAGAAAAGACTGACTTCTGCCCCTATTCTGACCTTACCTTCCGGAACCGGAGGTTTCGCTATTTATAGTGATGCTTCTGGAAAAGGTCTAGGTTGTGTACTGGAGCAGAATAAGAAAGTAATAGCATATACCTCTAGACAGCTTCGACCACATGAAAAGAATTATCCAACCCATGATTTAGAATTGGCAGCTGTCATTTTTGCTCTTAAACTATGGAAACATTATCTTTATGGAGAAAGGGTGGAAATATTTACAGATCATAAAAGTCTAAAATATATCTTCACCCAGAAAGAGCTAAACATGAGGCAAAGAAGGTGGCTGGAACTAATGAAAGATTTTGATATCAACCTTCAATATCATCCTGGAAAGGCCAATGTGGTTGCTGATGCTTTAAGCAGGTATCCTATGGCGATGCACTTGACTTTGAACCGGCACTTGCTCGAGGACCTGGAAAGTCTGGGTATTGAAGTAATTATCCCAGGAAAAGAAGGCCAAATGATGAACTTGCAGATTCAGTCTACTTTAATAGATAAAATCAAGGAGACTCAATTTCAAGACGAAGGCCTGCGAAGCCTTCGAGGTCAAGTGCAAGCTGGACTAGTAGAAGAATTCAGAATTCATGAAGATGGATCACTGAGGCATGGCGATAGATTATGTGTACCTCAAGGAGACATAAGAGAAGAAATTATGCAAGAGGCGCACAGATCGCAGTACTCTATACATCCAGGAGCCAACAAGATGTACAAGGACCTGAGAACGCATGTTTGGTGGCATGGCATGAAGAGAGAAGTATCCAGGTTCGTATCCCGCTGTTTAGTGTGCCAACAGGTTAAGGCTGAGAGACAAAGACCTGGAGGATTGCTTCAACCACTACCCATTCCGGAGTGGAAGTGGGAACATATCACAATGGATTTTGTTTCCGGACTTCCAAGGACACCTAGTGGAAAGGATGCAATCTGGGTGATAGTGGATAGGCTGACCAAGTCGGCACACTTTCTACCTTTCAAAGTGGGGCTATCTACAGAGAAGCTGGCAGATCTATATATCAGACATATTGTTAAGTTACATGGGGTTCCGGTAAGCATTGTCTCCGACCGAGACTCAAGGTTCACCTCTCACTTCTGGAAGAGTTTACAAGCCAGTTTGGGGACTCAACTCAAATTCAGCACCGCTTATCATCCCCAAACCGATGGTCAATCGGAACGTACAATCCAGACACTTGAAGATATGCTCCGTACATGTGTTCTGGATTTTGGAGGATCTTGGGAAGACTACCTACACCTGGTGGAGTTCTCTTATAATAATAGTTACCAAGCCAGCATCGAGATGACTCCATTTGAAGCTCTGTATGGACGAAGATGTCGTACCCCGCTATCATGGGACGACGTTGGAGAAAGAGCCCTGCTAGGACCAGAGATGGTGATCGATTCAGCTGAGAAGGTAAAGCAAATAAGGGACAGACTTCGAGTGGCTCAAGACAGGCAACGACATTGGGCAAATAGCCACCGAAGGCCCTTGGAATTTGAGGTAATTAAATTTATGAAATTCAAGTCAATTTAAACATTTTATTATTGGAACTAAGACTTGATTGTGACTTTATTAAAGGTTGGAGAGCTGGTATTCTTAAAGATTTCCCCGACACGTGGCACCATTAGGTTCGGAAGGAGTGGAAAACTCAGCCCAAGATTTATTGGACCTTTTGGCATACAGGAGAAGATCGGAGAAGTGGCATACCGACTGGCATTGCCACCCTCTCTGGATGGAGTCCATAACGTCTTCCACGTGTCGCAGCTGAGGAAGTACGTGTCAGACCCCAGCCATATTTTGGATCACTCAGAGCTCGAAGTAGGCCCAAGTCTGACTTACCAAGAGCAACCCGTGGAGATTCTGGATCGCTCGGAGAAAGTCCTACGGAACCAGGTTATCTCCCTGGTTCGCGTAGCTTGGAAGCATCATTCTCCCGGCGAATCCACCTGGGAGCGAGAAGACGAGATTAGAGAGCGATACCCCTATCTTTTTGAACCCTGAGGTACATTGTAATTTCCGGCCTTTTCTTTTCGTGCCTTGTTATTCTTAAATTTCGAGGACGAAATTTTTTGTAAGTTGGGTAGGTTGTAAACCCCCTGAATTTTTAAATTATTAAATCTTGGATTTTTCCCAATTTTTTGGAATTTTCTGTGAATTTTCTGTAATTAAAATCAAGGTTTTCAATTTATAAATGATTTTTAATTAGCAATAAATAATATTAAAATGTCATGAAAATAATATTTTTGGGTGTAAAATGGAAAATTGGACTTAGGGTAATTTTTCTGGATTTTTCTGGGCCCCAGAACTATTTTTAAATGCCTAAAAACAAATTTTCTAATTAATTAATTAATTAACTATTTTAAATTATTATTATTATTATTATTATTATTATTATTAAATTTTTATTTTAAATTTATTTTTGGGCCCGGCCCAGTGGGCCGAGCCCGGTCCAGCCCAGCGGCCCAGCCCCCTTTCGGGTCGGGTCGGGTTCAGCCGAACCCGACCCGCCGCAGCCCGACCCGCCCGCGTGAACAGTACCCCCACGACCCCGACTTCTCCGGCGAGCCCCGCGTCGTCCGCCGGCCGCCGCGCGCAGCGCCGCGCGTTCCGCGCCCCGCTCGCCGCGCTCCCCGCGCCACGTCGCCCCGCTCCGCCGCTCCCCTCGGCCTCACCCCCGCCCGCAAACCCTATAAAACCCCCGGCCATCTCCCCTCTCCTCCGCTCCTCCTCCGCCCAGACCACCTCGCCGCCACTGCCGACCACCGCCTCGCCCTCGGCCAGCCTCGCCCTCGCCGCCGTTTCCTCCCCTCCGGCGCCCCGCTCCGCCGCCCTCGACGACGAGAGGCAGCAGCAGCAGCTTCCCTCCCCTCGCCTGAGCCGCCCGACGCCGCCGCGGCGCTCCACCGCCTCCGACCAGCACCGCCAGTGCCGCGCCGCCCCCGCCGAGCTGCCCCCGGACCGCCACCGCAGGCCAGCCGCCTCCCTCCGCCGCGGGCGCCGAAACCCTAGCCCTAATCACTGTGCTGTGTCGGACACGGGACACAGTGTCCGACACGACTCGGACTCGATTTTAACCCTGTTTTCGGGTCCCCTTCAGGTGCGTGTAACTTTCGTCTCGTAACTCCGTTTTCAATTCTGCAAATTGCGTTATGAAGCCTGTATGACCCTCTCGGTGTCCGGACAAACTGTTCGGGACATCGCATCCTGTGGTGATCGCACACCGCGATCCAAAACCAGGAAAAACCAGACCCTGTTTCACCCCGTTCGACGGGCGATTTTGTGTTCGGCTCATCGGAATCCAAATCTGGAGGTTCCGTTGGGTTCGTATCAGCATTCCTGACCTGTTGACACTAAGTTTGATGTATTTAGAGACCTTTGACCCGGACACGTTTTTCGGTGCAAAGCGGGCCCAACGGCGGACCCCGTTTTGACCCGAAACTGCCGTTTTTGCCCTTGGCTCCAAATTGGACCCAAGGACAGGCGTTTCTAGCTATTTGACATCTTCTGAGCACGATGGTAATGTCTATTTCAGCTTTTGGACTCATCTGTGAAAATTTCTCCCAAGAGCCAAGTTAAACAGATCCAAACAACAGGCAAGTACCTGCACCTCAAGTTAATCTTTATATATTGTGATAATTAATTCCCTGTCTTACATGTACCCTTGATGATTACACCTAGTGTTAGAAATGCTGAATTTCATGTCTTGAATAATGATAATTCCTGTCTTGTTTTTCATGTCGGGTGGGAGAATACTGAAAGGCATGTAGTTTACCCTTCCCTTACCGTGAATAATAGCTGTTGGTACACGACTGTCCATCAGCCGGATCTCGATTATTCGTGAATAATAGCCGTTTATGACGGCCGGATTAGCCTTATAAACCCCTACATGCCAACTAAGTATTCTAAAAACAAACACAAGTTCACACAGATAGTTCGGATCATGTCATAATTCTTGCTGGCTATTGTAGTTGCATTTCCTGTTTCATTTATTTCTGTTTCTCATTTTCCTGTTTACAGTTAACTCTGAGATAATAATGTTCTGTTAATGCTGTTTCTCAACATGATATCAAATCTTTAATTGTCATAACATATTTAGTTTAACCTTGTTGTGCACTGTGTACTTTGCTCCTTTCCTGACTGGATCTGTTGATTTAGGCGATGATGAGGATCTTGCCCCTACCTATTATGGTCCCAATGAGGGGACTGATGTTACTTATGAGGAGCCAGAACCCATTCAGGAGACCCCTGCTGCTGAGTAGCTAGTTTAGCTATCTTTCTTTTCTATTCCTTAGTTTATTTATCGGGTTTGTCCCCGATTTGAATATTGACATTTCTGTATTAAACATTTGAATCTGTTATCACTTTTATTCTCAGTTGCAAATCTTAAGTTTAATTTCCTATTATTATCTTGTCTATGTTGTTGTGAATGAGCTAGTTAGTGATTATGGATTAACCTAGACAGCGTACTACCGCCGACTCTGCGGCGTAGGCTGGACGTACCCACGTACTCGTGCCCGAACTTCCGGGTGCGGGTCGTGACAGAAGTGATATGAAAAATTAATATTTTTTTGTTAAAGTAGAAAGAAAGTGATAAAAAAATTCACTTCCGCGCTCCAATTTAGAAGAAAAAAAATTCAATGTCAAAAATTCCGATTTCGTGGTAGACAATTTATTGTTTATGTCAAATCACAGTAAATTTTGTCTGTTAATCCTTCAATCAAACACGTAAAGTGATCCCAAATCAGAATTTTGGTCACTTCCACGCTCCAAAATCTGCGAACCAAACAATCCCTTAGTTCAAAGACATTTTTCATTTCAATTGGATCAATTATCACGAAAACTATTTGTCTCGAGTCTAAAAGTTCTACCAACAGCAACTGGAGTTTATAGCATTCATCCAAAATCAAAGGTTGACTCCCCTGGTGATGTATAAAACAAAAATTCATTGACAAAACAATCTATGAAGCCCCTTACTGGCATTTGATCCATAGGCAAAAACAGTGATAATCAACCTCACCATAAGAAACTAGACAAAGGATGTCAGAAAATATTCCAAAGTAGAACCAGAACTCCATGATACACAGAATGTCAACAATATCTGCTGCTCTTCCATTCCTCACAGTGGAAAGCAAATGCTCAGGTTAGGACCATATGCACTAATGTCATTTAACAATCTGCACTGGAAAAGGAGGTGTAAATGCATCTACAAAGGTTGAGCTCTAAGCTAGCACCTAACCAAAAAATATCACGGTGGCAACGGATATATCATGCGACAAGTTCGATAACAAGTTGGGCATGAGTAGTAGTAGCAGGTGCAATATTGTTGTGATGGAAATGATAAGAATTTGATAGTATTTGCAGGAATATAAGACTTAGGTAACAATGTAAGACTGCGAATAGAAGGAAGGTGATGCACAACCATTGTTGATCATACAATTGCAACAATATGAATTTGGGCGACTGGCAAGATCGCAACAGTAACAATGCACATGACATAAATCTTATATGGATATTAACTTGGTGATGACAGCTTGAAAGTTGGATCAAAATACAATATCTGGGTTCGGATATCTTCAACCAAGGACAGAGACCAGGGGATAGGAGAACCAACAACGCCTTCATGCAAGGAAAATATGAGCAAGAATGAAGCGACAACATTCTAAAAGGGCCATTTAATCACATCCTAGTTCTATCACTAATTACAATTGGCAATCTGCACCAATTTATAACCTGCTAGAAATTGTTTTAAATTTTAAACATAAGCACTCACTTAGGTCTGCTGTACATTGGCATCAGGCCCCACAACAGAACATTACAATCCAAAATTAGGACACTCATGATTGAGATATGTAACAATGAGCTTCAAGGGATTCAAATTTGCTACGAACTCCCTTTGGCTGGAGATTAGAAGAACAAATACAAATATAGTGATTGGAAATATCTTGCTTACAACACTCAGCGTGACCTACTCTGCCTCTACGAGGAGCTGATTTTCGTTTCCTTCTATAAGAAACTGCTATTGGATGATTTATGCAAAAACTTTTGGACGCCATCCAGCAACTACATCCTCTTGCACTGCTCGCGTTTTAACAAATGAATCCCTGGAAAAAATAGACTGCAATACCAAAAGCTTTCCAGATGTTAGTCTGACACAATATTATATTGATAAAATATGCTAAAATATGGCCAATGGTCCAAGACACGGCGAACATATTATTAGGTTTTACAGTATCAGTCTATGTTGCACAGACACTATACGGTAAGAACAGGGTGACATGTACACGCCAGCTACTTTGGTGTCCTACTGTATTTTGCGTGTGCAGGTTCTGTCTGAAACGTGTCCGACAGGATAAAGCCCAGATTTTGGAGTGTCATGTTTCCTGTGTACCAGTTGAACATACAAGAACGCATGCTGGGAATTGTGGAAACAAAATCCATTGCACAAATAACGATTTTGCAAAGCTACAACAATACTGAAATAAAAAATTGTGTAGATAATCCAGAAGACTCGCATGTAAGAACGGAAGTGAATATCAATGTATAATAAGTTCTCTGATACCATGGTTGTATGCTCTCCAGGAGGCAGGACTTTGTGCCAGTACAAATACATACACACGCATCATTAGTGAATACTTAACCCCAAAGTATTTAAGGATATCTTGGGAACATTAGAGTATAAGGATAGAGTTGCATGCTGCAGGAGTCAAATGGTCAATGTTGGAAAGTATCAGTTAGCTATTATTGTATATCTTACTTTAGTCCCACATCGTTTGGATTAAGGAAGGAGATCATGGCTTGCTCCTATAAATGTACTAAGGCTAATCATGTTTTATTCATATCAATAAAAAAAGCTCTCTAAATTTCGTGATATCTAGGCTATGAAAATTTAGAAAATTTCATATTAATAATATAGGTTGGATTATATTGAGACTTTTTCACATGTTGCTAACTTTGACTTCTATTTGAGTTCTTTGTTTGGCAGTTTCCAGGAATTTATTACTTCATCAATTAGACGTGAAAAATACCTTCCTCGACGTGGATCTTTCAGGGACTATCCTCATGCATCAACCTCCAGACTTTGAGCGACCAGGAGAGCCTACTATTTATCTCCTAAGAAAGTCTTGTATGGCTTGAAGCAATCACCACATGCATGGTTTCACAGATTTAGCAAAATCTTTCAACAAATTGTGTCTGTTCGCATCAGCTCAAATTCGTCCTTACTTGCACATCGTCGGTCTCATGACATATCATTTTACTTGTTAATGTCGTTGACTTCATCATCAACGGAGATGATCGGTGTGGCGGAGGGCCGCCTAGGCAGCCGCACATGATTTTTTTTTTTAAAAATTCTGAATTCTTAAAATTTTTGAAATTAAAAAAAAAATTTGAAAAAATTGATTTTTTTTTTATTTTGAATTGTTTTGAAATTTTTTTTTTTAATCTGAAATTTTTTTTGAAATATTTAATTTCAAATGTCAAATTTCAAATTTTTAAAATTTCAAATTTAAAAATATTTTGATTTTCCGCCTAGCCAAACATGGCCGCGTAGGCTTCCAATAGGACCGAACATGCGCATAGGAGCGCCGACTAGGAGGTTTCTGGTGCGACGGCAGGCCGAACAGCACCTAGTGTGCCGCCTAGACCGATTTTTAGAATACTGGATTCTACTGACATTTTCCAAGTAAAAGAATACCACCACTCATTTTTTACCCAGACCCTTGGACCACCGAGATACGTTATTGGTATTGAGGTATTGTGGAGTCCTTGATGATTATAGCTTTCTTAGCGCAAATATGTATTGGATCTTCTATCTAAAACATTATTATCAGGTTGCAGACTAAGATAGAGACCTATGGATTCCACAATCAAGCTATCCCGATTGAGGTCTTCCTCATATCCACCTCTATATGTCCCAGGATGTTATAGACGGTTGGTTGGAAGATGATTTATCTACCTGTCACTCGTCTAGACATTGCCTATGTTGTGAGTACGATGAGCCAGTATATGCAGAACTCTTTCCCTCTCATCTCCAGGCTATTGACAGGATACTACATAAAAGAAATTCTTGGACATGGCTTTCTCTATAGACCTTCTACATTATCGCTCACAGCCTTCGCAAATGCTGATTTTGTTGGATAAGTTGACAATCGCCACTCTACCAATAGTTACTTTCGCTCTAGGGGAGAATTTAATTACATGACGGAGCATAGAGAAGAATATACTTTCTCGTTCTTCTGTTGAGGCTGAACATAGAGCCATGTAGCATTCCAACTCAGAATTGATTTGGCTCAACTTGCTCCTCACAAATCTTGGAATCATCCCTTCTTCTCTAGTTACTTTCTAGTTTCTACTAACAACAAGGTTGTGATTCATTTATATTGTTGAGAATCTTATATTCATGAAAGGACTAAGCACATAGAAATAGACTATTACTTATAGGACCGTAAGGCAACTCTAGAGGGAGGAATGAATAGAGTGCAGCGGAATCATCTATCCAATTAAAAATTATGTGCAATATGAAGGCAGCTAACAAGTAACACTGTATATGCAAGACAGATATATATAAAGCAGTAAGAGAGAGAGCAAACGCAAACACCGCGATATATACTTGTTTTCCTCTGAGAGGACTAATCCAGTCCCGAAAACTCTTGTTTTGAGTTGTATCCACTATAATCACCAATAGTGAATCACAAGCTTTGATCCTGTGAGGCTCGTATCACAGCTCTAGTATACGTACCCGATATACGCATATAATACGTGTATAGCTTGCTTTATGTTTAATTGCTTACTTTATGTTTTATGTCATTCATGCATTGTCTAAGTTATTTTTACAAGTTTTTTCCTTAGTTGTATGCTTTGGACCATTGGTCCCTTGGTTTTTGTGTGCATAACTGTGATGAACCCGGTAGAGGGGCATAGATTATGATCCAATGGCCTACAATCAACCATTTGCCTATCTAAGCAAATCATTTCTCTTTCCTTGACTTTTATTTTCCTTTCATTTCTTTTTCCTTCTTCACTTCTTCAGCCTTCACCGAGAGCAGCCGAGTTTGGCCTTGGCCATGGGTGACCTTAGTAGTATTAGGCTAGAACTTGACCGTAGGCAAGTACATCTTGTCAACCGAAGGAACAACTATGGATCTTGCTTGGATTCTTAGTATAACCTGTTTTAATCATTTGATCGATTTTATTTTTGGGTAACACTTAAAACTTGTCTCATTGATGATTTTGTTTTCCTTGAATTGGATTGCTTATGGAGCCCGAGAACAGCAAGTCGAAAAATGCAAAGTTGGCCTGAGAATACATACAAAAAGTACGCATGAAACCCTTGGTGCATAAAGCGAAGTTCCAGTGAGCGCACTTGTGTGTGTTTCACAAATTCTTTAAAAAGTGCGCCAAGATATATTGAGTACTCTGGACGCACTTCTCTACTCCTACGTACGTTTTGTACTATGCCAATTCCTCCAAAAGTACGCCAATCCTACTTGGCGCACTTTTGAATGGGTCTGCAAGTCATCAAGAATGTATGCCACTGCTTAAATAGTCAAATTAGCGCACTTTACAGATATTGCAGAGTGGGCGCACTTTAGTGAAACTTTACTTACCGGCAAAATTTGTTGCTTCTGAAAAATGACGCACTTTGCTGTGTTGGCGCACTATATGGCATTCTCAAGAGACGGCGCACTTTATAGCCCTTCGTAATTACTTAATGACTAAGCAATGACTTCTGACCATTCTTGAGAATTGTGTTCTCGACTGCAGGGTTGTCTCGACCGTTGTGCATGCCTTGAGACTTACGTTTTGTCTCTTAGTAGACATTCTCACGCTCTGTGCGCCAACCCTCCTTTTTGGACATACTTGAAGAAGCGTACCAAGCTCCTGAATCGCGCACTTCTATCATTGTGTGCTAAGGTTCTAGAGTGTGTTTTAGTATCAATTGTGCGTCATCTTTTGCTCAGAGCACTTTTGGTATCAAAGTGCGCCAGAACTGTCCGGACTAGTGATTGTACGCCAATAGTGGTTTTGGCACATTGTGCGCGGATGTTATTTTCTTACCTGATGTTATACGCCAACCTTGAATTGATATTTTATGCGCCTGTATGTCAGTATTCTCTTTAATATACTTAACTCTTGATGATTCTCTGGTTCTCTTTTATCCCGTTATTTTAGTTAATCCTGGTTATTTCCTGAATATGACATTCTTGATATTAATCTTGATTTTCTCACATGATCTAGTGATTGTTCACTATAAATGAACTCCTGAATCTTGACATGGAACTGATAATCCTGATACTGTACTGATAATCGTAATATTGTACTGATAATCCTGATAGTGGCTCGACGTAGCGTACTTGTACTATCCTGATCAAGGCTATGGGTAGCACCTGTATTGCATGTCCCGTTGTTCCCGTGATTGATTTTGATTATGCTTGTCAAGCTATTGTCCAGGTGCACAAATCATGTATAAGGCAAATTCCTGAGCACCACGGTCAGAAATTTTGAATAAATTGTCCAGGCTAATAAACTAGATTGATAACTAGAATCATTTAGAAAAAAATTCTGGCTACTTGCAATCCCAACATCCCAGGGACACCAGTGGATTTGTAGCTCTCCGTCGTGAGGGACACTTCCAACACACCGTCGAGTATTGTAATACAAGTAAAATATCTATATAAGTTAATTATACTATGTATCACGTACGTCTGGATGATCCGAATAGACTGCAGGACATGTGGCTGTATGGAATTTTCAAACTGCATATGTTAGTAACTAGGACTGTGACAACCCCAGTTAGCTAATAATAGCAAGTCATACGACATGATTGGCCGTGATTGCTTAATTTACAGTCTAGTCTAGTCCCGTTCTGATTTATTTAACTGGTTCAAAAATTGTAACCTGAGTACTGATTCCAAATATCCTTGTTTAAATACTCCAGAACTGTTTAACTGTTATTTTATCCGTTGCACTTATTTAAACGTTCCTTGTGCTATTTCTTATTGATTTGTATGCATGCTGGTTTTTAGTTCCAAAGATTGACTCTCTTGTGGTACTTGCTACTTTGGGGTCTGATCCAACTTGTTTTATATGGCCAGATATCGGAGCAGGACCGCAGGATCTTCCGTACTTTCCGCCTCAAGATGGTGAACACCAGGAACATCCGGGGCCATGAGTGGGTTCATCTTTCATCACCCACTTGATCTTGTATAATTATTCTTTTGAGACGTTTAGCCACCGATCACGTGTTTAGTTCGTGTTTTGGGACTCGACATTCTAGCCTGCGGGCCTACATGTAAGCATATTCTAGACTATAGCTAGAGCTGATCATGTAACATGGTACTACTCTTGCTAGTTCTTCATTTTGTAACTAGCTTCATGATCATTGGTATATGTATAGTTTGAGACGCATTACTATTATATGTTTGGTGATCATACATCTTGTAACTTGTTGCTTGCTTGAGATTAAGACACCTATGATCCTTGACCCAAGAATGACTGTTGATTTGTAGAGTAAACCCTCACATGTCTACACAGTCGTGACCGTATCTCGGGGTATAGAGTACTCTGGTGTACGTAGCTGGCTTTGTCTGCCCCCGCTCTCCAGTATTCTAGTTCTGGGGCGTGACAAGATTTAAATGGTGGCCTATACAGGTCTGAAAATTAAGAAGTTTGGGGGTTTACCAGATATTTTAGATGTCTCAATCATGTTATTCCTTAAATCTCCTCCAGTATCGAATTTATATTCCTGAAATCTTGATTCAACATCTACCTTTATCCTCGATCAATCATGTCCGTCCCTTTGATGATCTTTGTATCATTTATCTTTCAGGGACATTGTTCATGGTCCTTCCAATCATCCAGCCAGAGTTCCTCCAGTAGCAGGACAACATCCCAATGCTCAGCAAACCCTTGAGGTTCAGCCTCAGCATTCCGGGGCCTGGTCCACAACAGCTCAAAATGAGGAACCTCAAATCCAGCCACTACATCACGTGCAACCAGTACCTGATGCAAGAGGAAACAACAATGTGCTAATTGGTATCCTTCGAAAATTGTTGGCATATCAAGGACGTCGAGAGGACGTACTCATTCAGTCAGTACAATGGACTTTGGAAAGAGGCGGACAATCGTGCCAATAACTCGGCAAGCAACTTCAAGCGACTCCAACCCTCGTATTTCTATGGCACCGAAGATGCGATTGCATCGGACGCGTGGCTTCAGGACACTGAGACTATTCTAGAGGCGGCCGGAGTTCCGACTAGAGAGCAAGTCTCGGTGGTTCGGTTGCAGTTGCTAGATCTGGCCCGAGACTGGTGGGCAGCACAAATAGTTTCACTAACAGTACCCGTCCCTTGGACCGTATTCAACGAAAGGTTTCAGGTCAGATACTTTGATGCGGTGTCGCGTTATAATCTGCAACAGAGATTGTTTTCCCGCTAGACTGATAGAGTTTTCAATGGACGATTATGACATCGTCCTAGGAATGGATTGGTTGAGTGCTCGACACGCATCGATAGATTGCCATGATGGCAAGGTTATCTTTTGTATCCCCGGAGTAGAAAAAATCTCATTTTCTAGAGGAGAGATGGAGTATCCGTCAACAATCATGAAAATGGCAGTAGCAGAAAGAGTACAATTCCCCAGAGTGGTCAGTGAGTTTCCAGATGTGTTCCCAGAAGAACTTCCAGGCATGCCACCAGAAAGAGAGATCGAGTTTACCATTGATCTACTTCCAGGAACAGCACCAGTGTCAGAGAGAGTCTACAGGATGGCACCATAGAGTTGGAAGTCTTGTACCGAATAATTAAAGAATTGAGAACCCAAGGAATTCATTTGTGTTAGTGGATTGCATTGGGATCCCCAATGCTACTTGTGAAGAAGAATGATGGAACGTCCCATGCCAAGGATCAATGACTTGTTCGATCATCTTACTGGAGCAGCGGTGTTTTCCAAGATTGATTTGCGGTCGGGATATCATCATATCAGAGTCAGAGAGCAGGATATACCCAAGACGGCGTTCAGATCAAGATATGGACATTGAGAGTTTCTCGTAATGTCCTTAGGAGCAACCAATGTGCCAACAGTGTTTATGGATCTCATGAATCATATTTTCATGCCATACATAGACAAGTTCGTGATTGTGTTCATTGACGACATCTTAGTGTACAGTCAAAGTGAAGCAGATCACAAGCAACATCTTCGCATAGTTCTTCTAAGTCCTTAAAGAACATAAGTTATATGCCATGTAACGACCCGTTCCGTTCAAGCGGACAGCCGATTCAAACGGCAAAAGTGCAAATGACCCAACCCGCTTTGCTCAGCGAGAATACTCGTTTGAGGCAAAGGATTTCCCGACTTGGCCCTTCAGGAGTTCCGGCTTAGGTTTCAGAGGCTCGCTCGGAGTATCACTCGACCGAGGCGAATCATCGCTAAGGTGGGTGACTACGATGAACTTGTTTTTGCTTAGCCAGCACACTTAAAATATGAACGATACATGCTAGTCGCTAGGTGAATTACCCCATGCATGCTAATAAAGAATACAACGCACCTAGCTAAGGGAATAATCCCAACTTATATTGCTTATGTTAGAACATGAAAATGAAAGTTTGCTTATATACAGACCCTCGCATGCTACCTTTGCCTTGTGCAACTAAACCCCGCTATGCCTCGAGTAGAACAATATGTATGTACTCTTCGAAGTGTACTGCTTCACTTGCTACACTGCACGACCCTATATTATGTCGGTCGGTATGTCCCTTTACGGTTTCACTCCTAGCTTTACCCTTAGACCCGTGCCAAACGTAAATGCTTAAATTTTTCTTATGAATGCAATGCTTGCCTGCTTATATGTTAACTTGTACTCGTTGCCTCGATTCAATGCTTGTCACATAATTGCATACAAAATTCAAGTACTATCTTGCCTTGCATTCATCCAAACCACCGGAAGACTATCTAATAGTCGTTCTGAGCCAAGTATAGAACATTGAAAGTATTCGGGACCGCCAAGGGAGACTATGCAAAGACAGATCATGCTATGCGATTGTCTCATGCTAGTATTGCCTTAGATTGAATCAAGTGAACACTGAACAAGAATCATGTCAAGTAAAACAAGAAATCACAGCTCGTGGAGTATACTCGTTCTGAACAAAATCGAGTTATCCTGTGAACCTGAAACCCAAGACTTGCATGTCACGGACAACTTGTGCACAAGGGGGATTACAGCATCCCATTCCGCGGACGGTCTCGGGGCACTGGGACCGATCCGGTCTAGACGGACTCCATGTTATTCTCTTCCTTGTTTATGGGGACGGTGTGCAACGCCAATATTATTTTACGTTCGCACCATTCTCATCCCCATACTCATTGAAGAGGCGTCTCTAATTGTTCGGCGGAATGGCCTGCGACGTCATGTTCAAGCGTTACTCTCATTCCGCTAGTGAGACATTGTCCATTATGGCTATGCTAGTGACCCTCCATATAGATAAGTCATCATCGCTTAGCGGCAATCATCGTGCGAGTCATTGCATCGCATCGAGAATAATCTGAAACGCCTGAACGATCATGAGTATAACATACTTGTATATATATGGAACACTTCAACATCTTCTGCAACACACCTGATAATCCGTGTAACTCTTGCACCTGAAACATAATCTCGCTCACAATACTAGTGTTTGTATATGCTATTGCCCCTGAAATTCATTATATATGCTCGTGCTTGATTTAACATTGGTTTGCCTTGGACAGGGAAGGACGAATGGTAAGTTGGTAAATCTTGTCGTGTTTCCTTTATATCGCACGGTGCACCGCCACACGAGTTAGGCTTTTCATAAATGCCATGAAACTGATCCTAAGGCAAGATTAGAAAGGTAACTTAATAGATGATGCACGGAACCCTTATAACGTGTTTTGATTTGTCGAGCGGACGAGTAGTCTCCCCACCAATGCATTCATGTACTGATAACCCATCAGATTGCTTGCAGGGTGCGGAAAAACCTCGTTCGGTGCGAATGCCTCCTTCGTGCGTGCTAAGGCGCGGAGTTCAATCCGAAGCCTTGGAACGTTGCGTCCGGAACTAAAGCACATATACAAGACATAATGTTGGAACATCGCCTATACATCATTCCACAAATGTAGCCACTTGGCACGCTTTTATCGTTTCAGAAGAGAGGCTTGAGCGACTTGTAAACTCGGCCTGACGCCGCCTGTAACACTTGTTCAATATCAATAAAGAGCTTGTTTATTTCTATACTTGTGTTATTCAATTCTTTCGCTATCGACGACTCTGTGAACTTGTTACCAATCGCCTATGCGTTTATTATTCCGGTGCACTCGGACAATCTGTGCGACTCTGTGGCTTAGACCTCTTACCGCCTGCATGGACCACGGCCTTGCACGGACGCGGCTTACGCTCATGCGGCATCATGACCATATGGGTCAAGCGATCGTCCCACGGGAGCGCTGGCGCGGTAATTCGTGCCTAGCGGGGACGGTCGATTAGCCTGCGGGAGATCGGGGAGTGACATGCCAAGTACAGTAAGTGCGAGTTCTGGCTTGATCGCATTTCATACTTAGGACATATTATTGCTAAAGGAAGAGTTGAAGTGGATCCCCACAAGATAGAAGCAGTTGAGACATGACCAGTTCCTCGAACAGTTACAGAAGTTCGTAGTTTCCTGGGACTAGCAGGATATTATCGAAGATTTGTGTCCGACTTTGCTAGAATTTTCGCACCCTTGACACAATTGACTCGTAAGGATGTGCACTTTGATTGGACAGATAAATGCCAAACCTCTTTTAAGAAGCTCAAGCAGAAGTTGATTACGGCACCAATTTTGACTCTTCCAGATGGGTCAGGTGGGTTCACCGTATATTGCGATGCGTCAGAAAAATGACTAGAACGTGTTCGCGTCAGGAAAAGGTCTATAACGTGTTCTTATGCAGCATGACAATGTTATAGCTTATGTGTCTCGGCAGTTTCGAGACCATGAGAAGAATTATCTGACGCACGACTTGGAGTTAGCAGCAGTTGTCTTCGCACTCAAAATTTGGAGACATTATTTATATGGAGATCGAGTAAAGATTTTACCGATCACAAGATTAAAGTATGTCTTTACCCAGAAGGACCTCAACATGGGGCAGAGGAGATGGCTAGAGCTGATGACAAACTACGATCTTGACCTTCAGTATTTACCCTGGGAAGGCCAATGTCGTAGCGGATGCTTTGAGCCGGAGAGCAGAAGCTTATTTTCTTACGGCACAGCGAGATATTTTAGAAGAACTTCTAGAGATGGGAATAGAAGTACTACCTGGCAGCACGGCATTGATGGTTGGCTTGCAAGTTCAATCCAGTATTGTGGAGAGGATCAGAGCAGCGCAGTCCACAGATGTCAAGCTTCAGCGACTCAGGACAGAGTGTGAGGCAGGACATAGACCCGAACTAAGCATTCACAGTGACGAAATTCTCCGATTTGGTAATCGTCTTTGTGTACCAAGTGGAGATATCCGTCAAAAGATCATGTCAGAAGCCCACAGTTCTCAGTATTTCGTCCACCCAGGAGGAACGAAGATATACAGAGACATTCGTCTGCATTTCTGGTGGAATGGTATAAAGAAGGAGATAGCCCGATTTGTCTCTTGGTGTTTGGTTTGCCAATAGGTTAAAGCTGAGCATCAGAGACCAGCAGAACTTCAACCTTTACCAATTCCCGAGTGAAAGTGAGAGCATATCACCATGGATTTTGTGACCGGTTTTCCTAGATCCCCAGTTGGCAGAGATGCTATTTGGGTAATAGTGGATCGACTCACGAAGGTTGTTCACTTCCTTCCCTTCATAGTAGGACAGTCTACAGAGCAATTGGCCCAGATGTACATGAATCAAATTGTATCAAATTGTCAGACTTCATGGAGTACCAGCATCGTATCAGATAGATATTCCAGATTCATCTCTCACTTTTGGCAGAGCCTTCAGCAGAGTTTGGATACTCGTCTGAAGTTCAGCTCAGTTTATCATCCGCAGACAGATGGTCAGTCAGAATGTACCATCCAAACCCTAGAAGATATGCTTCGATCATGTACCCTTGACTTTGGTGGTTCGTGGGAGGATCACTTGCACTTGGTCGAATTCTCTTACAACAACAGTTTTCAAGCAAGTATCCAGATGGCACCCTTCGAGGCACTGTATGGCAGAAAGTGCAGATCCCCTGTAGCTTGGGATGATATTGGTGAGAGGCAATTGCTTGGCCCCAAGATGATAGCCTAGACAGTTGAGGTAGTCAGACAGATCGGAGAGCGTCTTCGAGTAGCTCAGGATCGTCAGCGACATTGGACTGATTCGCATCGGCGAACTCTTGAGTTTTCTGTCGACGACCATGTATTCCTTTGGATTTCGCCTACCCGAGGGGTCATCAGATTTGGTGTACGGAGAAAGTTTAGTCCGAGGTACATAGGTCCGTTCGATATCCTCGAGCGAGTGGGAGATGTTTCATATCGTCTTGCTCTTCCGCCGTCGCTTCGTGAGATACATAATGTTTTTCATGTATCCCAGTTATGACGGTATGTACCAGATTCAAGCCATGTCCTGGATCATTCGAAATTTGTCGTTGGTACCGACCTATCGTATGAGGAGAGGCATGTATCCATTTTGGACCAGAGAGAGAAGATTCTCAAGAACCGGACTATTCGGTTAGTCTGAGTTGTTTGGGGGCATCACTCACTAGGCGAGTCAACTTGGGAGCACGAGGATGATATCCGAGCTTAATACCCGTATTTGTTTGACTCATGAGGTATACTTGTTCGTATATCTCGTACCCTGATCTTGTCTTGTGCATGCTTGTCTTGTTCTAGGATTGTGCTTGATTTCCGTATGCCCTTGCTTACCTTGATTGCATGTCCCGAGTTTTTGCTAGACCCTGTGCCTTAGTGAAATTCCGAGGACGAAATTTTCTAAGGAGGAGAGTTGTGAGACTCGTCTCGGTGTTCTATTATACGTACCCGTTTTACGCATATAATACGTGTATCGATATACGCATATAATACGTGTATAGCTTGCTTTATGTTTAATTGCTTACTTTATGCTTTATGTCGTTCATGCATTGCCTAGGTTGTTTTTGCAAGTTTTTTCTTAGTTACATGCTTTGGACCGTTGGTCCCTTGGTTTTCGTGTGCATGGCTGTGATGAACCGGAAAAAGGCATGAATTATGATCCAATGGCCTACAATCAACAATTTGCCTATTTAAGCAAACCATTTCTCTTTCCTTCACTTTTTTTTTCCTTTCATTTCTCTTTCCTTCTTCACTTCTTTAGCCTTCACCGAGAGCAGCCGAGTCTGGCTTTGGTCATGGGTGACCTTGGTAGTATTAGGCTAGAACTTGACCGTAGACAAGTATATCTTGCCAACCGAAGGAACAACCATGGATCTTGCTTTCATTTTTAGTATAACCTATTTTAATCATTTGATCGATTTTATTTTTGGATAACACTTAGGAACTTGTCGCATTGATGATTTTGTTTGCCTTTAATTGGATTGCTCATGGAGACCGAGAACAGCAAGTCGGAGAATGCAAAATTGGCCTGAGAATGTAGTATACAAAAAGTACGCAGGAAACCCTTGGCACATAAAGCAAAGTTCCAGTGAGCGCACTTGTGTGTGTTTCACAAATTCCTTAGAAAGTGCGCCAAGATATGTTGAGTAATCTAGACACTTCTTTACTCCTACGTACGTTTTGTACTATGACAATTCCTCCAAAAGTATGCCAATCCTACTTGGCGTACTTTTGAATGGGTCTGCAAGTCATCAAGAATGTACGCCACTGCTTAAATAGTCAAGTTGACGCACTTTACAGATATTGCAGAATTGTCGCACTTTGGTTAAAGTTTTCTTACCGGCGCACTTTGTTGCTTCTGAAAAATGGCACAATTTGATGTATTGGCGCACTATGTGGCATTCTCCAGAGACGGCGCACTTTGTAGCTCTTCGTAATTACTTAATGACTAAGCAATAACTTCTGACCATTATCGAGAATTGTGTTCTCGACTGTAGGATTGTCTCGACTGTTGTACCATGTCTTGAGACTTGTGTTTTGTCTTTTAGTAGACATTCCCACGCTCTGTGCGCCAACCCTCCTTTTTGGGCATACTTGAAGAAGTGCGCCAAGCTCCCGGCTCGCGCACTTCTATCATTGTGCGCCAAGGTTCTAGAGTGTGTTTTAATATCAATTGTGCGCCATCTTTTGCTCAGAGCACTTTTGGTATCAAAGTGCGCCAGAACTGTTCGGACTAGTGATTGTGCGCCAATAGTAGTTTTGGTCCATTGTGCGCGGATGTTATTTTCTTGCCTAATGTTATGCGTCAACACTGAATTGATATTTTATGCGCATGTATGTCAGTATTCTCTTTAATATGCTTAACTCTTGATGATTCTCTGGTTCTCTTTTATCTCGTTATTTTAGTTAATCCTGATTATTTCCTGAATATGACATTCTTGATATTGATCTTGATTTTCTGACATAATCTAGTGATTGTACACTATAAATGAACTCCTGAATCTTGACATGGAACAGATAATCCTGATACTGGCTCGACGTAGCGTACTCCTGACTCGAGAATTCTTGTACTGTCCAGATCAAGGCCATGAGTAGCACCTGTATTGCATGTCTCGTTGTTCCCGTGGTTGATTTTGATTATGCTTGTCAAGCTATTGTCCAGTCTTTCATCATGTATAAGGCAAATTCCTGAGCACCACAGTCAGAAATTTTGAATAAATTATCCAGGCTAATAAACTAGATTGATAACTACAATCATTTAGAAAAAAAATCTGGCTACATGCAATCCCGACATCCCAACGACACCAGTGGATTTGGAGCTCTCCATCGTGAGGGACACACTTCCAGCACACTGTCGAGTGTTCCATTACAAGTAAAATATATATATAAGTTAATTATATTATGTATCATGTACGTCTGGATGATCCGGATATACTACAGGGCACGTGGCTGTATGGAATTTTCAAACTGCATATGTTAATAACTAGAACTGTGACAACCCTAGTTAGCTAATAATAGCAAGCCGTAGGGCATGATTGACCGTTATTACTTGATTTCCAGTCTAATCCCATCCTGATTTATTTAACTGATCCGAAAATTGTAACCTGAGTACTAATTCCAGATATCCTTGTTTAAATACACCAGAATTATTGTTTTACCCGTTGCACTTATTTAAATATTTCTTGTCCTTTTTCTTATTGATTTGTCTGCATGCTGGTTTTTAGTTCTTAAGATTGGCTCCCTTGTGGTATTTGTTGTTTTGGGGTCTGTCCCTACTGGTTTTGTATGGCCAGATATCGGAGCAGGACCGCAGAATCTCCCGTACTTCCCACCCCAAGACTGTGAACATCAGGAGCACCCGGGGGGCATGAGTGGGTTCCTCTTTCATTACCCACTTGATCTTGTATAATTATTCTTTTGAGACGTTTAGCCACTGAGCACGTGTTTAGCTCGTATTTTGGGACTTGACATTCTAGCATGCGGGCCTACATGTAAGCATATTCTAGACTATAGCTATAGCTGATCATGTAACATTGTACTCTTGCTAATTCTTCATTTTGTAACTAGCTTCATGATCATCGGTGTATGTATAGTTTGGACGCCTTACTATTATATGTTTGGTGATCATACATCTTGTAACTTGTTGCTTGCTTGAGATTGAGACACCTAGAATTCTTGACCCAGGAATGACTGTAGGTTTGTAGAGTAAACCCTCACATGTCTAGACAGCCGTAACCGTATTTTGGGGTATAGAGTACTCTGGTGTACGTAGCTGGCTTTGTCTGTCCCCGCTCTCCAGTATTCTGGTTCTGGGACGTTTATGATCCGAAAGCTTGCAACTTCCTTACCAGTGTAGTCAGAGGCGCGCCTCAGAGCACTCCATGCAGGACGCAATTCTTAAGGCGTGCCTTTTCCGAGCGCCTTGGAATAGCTAAGGCGCGCCTAGACGCGCCTTGAAAATCTTTTGAAAAAAAAACATGTTTAGACTATTTTTTGAACTGTTGTAATTTTTTTTACGGTTTTCTCTCTCACTCACTCAATTCAAAGTGATTGCAACCTAAACATGGAAGAATTTGAAACACACATGTTTATCAATGTAGAAATCCGACGTGAATATATATATATATATATATATATAATTTTTGGGCTCGCATCGCTCGGATGCGCGCCGTAAGTACACCTTGCGCCTCGTGCGATTTGGACCATTTGCGCCTAGAGTGCACCTTGCGCCTTTGACTGCCTTGTTCCTTACAACCACGAGATTTGATCCGAAGGCTCGAGAGACTTCACACACGTGTGTTTGATACGAAGGGCACGCAAACTTCATACAGAAGAAGAGGCTTGATGAACCAAGCTATTACAACTCTGACAGACTTCCAACCGAGATCGTACTTGGCACAGAAGGCTGAGAGTTGATTTTGGAGATACAAAAGTTTAAGCTCTGAGGGTTTACTCACTATAGGATAGAAAGAATGGTTGAGTGAGTGGGAATGTGGAAAACCAATCCTATTTATAGGGTATTAGCAAACCGAATTCGGCCAGAGTTCGGATAGGTTTTTATTCAAATTTTCGAACGTTGGGCCAAGAAATCAGGAGTGTAATAACTGGGTTGATTTCATACTAAATAGGTGACCGAGTTCGGCATGAATTCGGTCCGAGTTCAGTCGCCTATTCTAGTAAGGTTTGGGTTTGAATGTAGGATGATTTAGTTGCTAGGTTCGAGGGTTTGTTTGAGTGGACTTGGGTTATGCTAGTGCGACTCAATGTACGTAAGTCCTAGACTCAATAAATATTAAATTACATTGCTGAAAACCAAGAGCACTGATGACGTCAATCTTCTGAAATATCTGCCGACTTGAAGACACTTTTTTCCTTGACGACAGTTGTCCAAAGATAAACAGATCTGAAAATCTGAATACCATTCGGGGGCTTCACCCTCGAACCCCCATGAGGGGCGCTGTCCCCTCGACCCACGTCCGCTGACCGGGCAGCGGAACCCCCGAGTGCGAGGCTCCGGATAAGTCGTAGGCGGTTCAGAGAAATCTTCTGGTATAACGCCGTCTTTGGCTCATCATCATTTCGTCATAGCATATGTCCATGCTGATTTTGCTTATTGCTTTCTGCACATACATATTAGACGAACAAAGCAATATACAGAAACAAATATTATAACAATAATATATGTTTGGACAATGCTGAGTTTAAGTAGAAGTTACTATAGTGATTGATCGATTATCATAATGCTAAACTTAATCGATTAGCCATATTTAAAAACTCAATATAAACATTGGACCAAGCATTACTTTATTCGAGAGAATGATAAGACGAAAGTTGTCCTATAACACGTGTCTTCTTCAGCTCCGTTGACATATTTTCTTCAGCTCGGTTGACGAGTCTCTCGACGGGGAAGGGCCAGTTAGATATTTTTGTGTATCTCACTTTAGTCCCACATTGTCTGGACTATGGAGGAGGTCATGACTTCCTCCTATATGTATTAAGGCTACTCATGTGGTATTCATATCAATAAAGTAAGTTCTTTCTAAATTTCAGAAAGAATCAAGAATCCAATGGTCACTCATGTGGGACTAGTAGTAGCCACATGAATGAAATAGAAGACAATATCCTTGGTTTTGTATTGTCAAATGACTTCATAAATAGAAAATAACTTTTTGGAACATATAATTTCTTCTAAAAGAAATAGGAATAGTCATGAAAAATGCTCAATAAAATGAAAATGAAACCAACTGTTGGATCTGGTGATATCCTTAATAAGATTTAGCAATGTAAGGGAGACAAGATCAGTATGGCTAACAAATCTATTCAACCAAATTTTAGAGAGGGGGAGAATGCTTGACTGAGTATTCGTGTATCCATATATAAAAATTAGAAAGAAACAAAGTTGTACTAACTATTGAGGAATTAAGCTTACAAGTCATGTGATAGATCATAGCTGTGGCGGAGAATCATTGTGGCAAAGATTAACAAAGAAACACATATTTTGATAAAGTTTAAAGTTGTCCAGCATAGCTTCATGTACAATGACCATATTATGTTCCAGTTTCTTATCTTTAGCACAAAATATTAATACTATTTGCACATATACTGAAAGTTCGTAAGTTTGAAGTCATCTGGAATACCTTCATGTAACTCTTTACATATGGAAGCGATTCTGGAACAGACCAATTCTTATAGTGGCCTAAAGCAATCTCCATATGATAAAGCTTAGGTGCAAGAGAGAGATCAGTAGCAGATATCATGTCCCTGTTGATAAATGGTCCCTAATTCAAGAATATAACAGTTGATTAGAACTCAAAGTTCAGAGAACATATTAACAAGCTTTGCCAATGTGCAAGACAAATGAAATAGAATATAAAGGACATACATCAAAGGCATATTTAACATGGTAAATGCATACCAAACATAATAAAATGAAATGTACCACAAAGTTATCACTGGGAACTGAAACCTTTTTTTTTAATTAAAACCACATATAAGTAGGAATTTCAAATTTTGTCTGTCTAGTCTGGCAAACATTGGAGCTGACTCTCAACTTAATGAGAGGAAACTATTTAATAGGATGGCTTTTCTTCTTGTAATGGCAATGCATGTTTTGTTAACGCTATAGAGGACATTCTCAAGAGAGCCAAATGGAAGAAAAGGATTCAAATAGCCAACCTCAAAATTTGCGATAAAGGCCTTGTTGTCGTTGTCGATGTTGTTGTGTTTTACTCGAAACACATTTCAGTTTGGCTGTCTTGCTTGCATTATGCTTCAGAGCAAGTGCCTATTGATATTAGCGAAAGTTTGCCTCTCTCACCTATAAACTCCCACTGATTGCATTATTACTGAGAAATCTTTTCATGGTATGGGCTTAAACAGTCTGACCGAGAACATATCTACATGAGTGCACTACAAGCTACACATAAAGAGTGACAAACTTATAGAAGGAAGCTGATCATTTTAAAACAAGCTGTGGACAAGGTGCTGGAGATTGTGGTTTCGGAGCTTTGGTCAGAATCCCTACTGTACATCCAATCCGAAATTTGCCGATCCAACTCAACTCGGGTCGCAGTTGGTGGGGAATGCATGGGGCAACGCCCCCTTTTCCGCTAGGTATTGGCGCCCCTTGCCCAGCCACCCCCCCCCCCCCCCCCCCTTTTTTTGTATGCGTGTCCCTAAAGGAGTATGATGAGTTCGGTCCGTACATTAATTAGTAGGGTAGTTCGGTAAATATACTAAAGTCAGTAGTCGCCCTAATCTCTTGTTATAAATAGGACTTCAATTTCTTGTAATTGTAACTTTTGATATAATAAAATAAATTGTGTGCGGCTGGGGAAGTAGGAGAAAGTCTGCCAACCTGAACCACCTTAAATCTTGTGTCATTGTTATTGTTCTTCTTCTTTGTCGTTGGTATCACATTCATATAACAAGGGTATAACCACATCAACCCAAAATGAAAAACTAACAATTTAATAATGCTAAACAACTCCTCCAAGATATATTTCTCATGGTATAAATATACAGAACACACAAGGAAATGAAATGGCTGATAGAAGTATTTACCATTTTTCTCATGGAGATGAAAGAATATATATATATATATATATATATATATATATATATATATATATATAGAGAGAGAGAGAGAGAGAGAGATGCTTACATTTTCTTTAATATAATCATTAAAGGACGATAGCTCTGCAAGTAAAACCTGTTCTGTCCCATCATTGGGGTCTTTACTTTTAAGGAAACCTATAAAACTGGAGAAGATTTTCGAACCACTGCAATAAAACATAGAAAAAAGAGTAGATACAAGAATCAGTTTCCAATTATATCCTACAAAAGTAATAGCGAACTATGACACACAGGCATAAAGAATGTAAACTGTATTCATTATTATATATTTAATAATGGCAAATATTAGCCAGATTACTATGACAGGGAATACATAAATACAGTAAAAAGAAAACTGATAGTCCTGGTAGCCAAAAATTTACCATGTTGCAAAGTTAAAAAGCCATCAAAGTTACAATTAACATCCAATTATTTACTTGCATACCTCCCACTATAAGGAAGCACAGACAAGAGAAAGACAACTTTATTACTGATATAGTAGTACATGGACCTACTTACCAACGTAAGATAGATTTAGTTCAAAATGTTAAACTATTTACTTTTTGCAACTGTCCCACCGGCCACCACCTCATTGGGAACTTTCTTCTACACCCACTAGAATCTTTTATTGCCTACAGAAATCCTTGCCTATTATAAATAAAGGCCCAGGTCTTGAAGAACAGGATATTTCATGGATTCCATGCTTGCTCGTGCGCCCTGGCCTTTGTTCCCCATCTGTTTTCTTAGTTCCAAACTTCCAAATTTCTATCATTTTAGATGTTGGATTCCAGGCACCTATGATATATTTGTGATGGTAAATTATGTGAAAGATGTTAATAGCAATCACACCAAGGTGCTCGACCACGTACTATTAATACTGTAAAAGTAGTTGGGTACATCTGAAGTGATAGCAACTCTGGATGTTACTAGCACGTTGCAAAGCAAAAGCCTAACCTGACTTCATATGCTGCTCTCTACCCCCATTACAACTCTATATTTTTGGTGCATTGACATGGACTTAACAAGGTACCGGAGCAACCTAGGTTCGAATCTTCTGGCACACATTTTAAGTGGATTTAAAAAAAAATACCGTTCCGTGAATCCGGTATCTCTGTCCAAAATGGGCCTTTGATTTATGGTGACGTGTTACAATATAAATATTTAACCCTCAATCCTCACTACAACTCGAGAGTTTTGGTACAGTGGAAGGGACTTCAATAGTTTATAAATATCAATTATTTAACCTAGTAGTGGCTCTGCCTCTCACTTGTCCACATTTAATAACTGCTCAGCAACATCCACAACATCATTTACTTATGCAGATTGACGTACATCATCCTGATCAACCTCGAGACAACCACCAACAACCATCCAAAGATTTTCCTTAAAAAACTTGAGCAGAGCTTAGTTATAATGGAAGAGATCCAATTATACCTATCTCCCAAGGAACAATAAAGTTTGTGATAATCCAATGAGAACATTATGGTGAATTCCATTATCAACTTTACCTCCTTGGCCAGAGAAGAAAAAATATACATTCCAAGCAACTGTTCTGCAGAACCCTCCAGCTCTACTGCCAACTTATCATCATTCCAGTAATCACAATTGTGACTTCGCTAAAGAAACAAAATAATTGCAGAAGTTGACCAGCTTCTTACAATAGCAACATCTATTTACGAAGCAATAGGTTGGTTAACTGTCCGCCTATCGGATAACAAAAATATATTACAATTTCCTCTTCCTTCTTACTGGTTTATCACCAATTAATATACCGAGATCACTGGATGAAAAAAGATTGAAGGTATCATTCTCTTCTTTTGCATATCCTCTTGACTGTGGATGCGTCTCTATCCATGTAGTGATTCTCTCATTCGCTAATCCCTCTGGTTATAAATCCAAATAGCCATGATTGCAGAACCATATATTTAAATGTATGGAAGTTTTGCCACGTTAATAACCTCTTTTTATAAAGTCACCAGTGGATAATACTAGAATGTTACAACAGTTCAGAGCGACGAAAATATTACAATGAAAAATGTAGTATCATTGCAGTTTCAGCAATATTATAACATCATTATAAATAAGGTCTTCAACATCAGCAAAAAACAGCATTCAGTAATTTATGATGTCTATTGGAATAACTAGTTTCATCAGTAAATTGATGTACTGTATCTATTGGAATAACTAGGATATAATGTTAAATATAAAAATACATGAAATACATACATCGTGGCCTTCTTCGGAGGTGGCACAGTATCGAATTACCATGAGTAAAGAGATAATGTCACAAGTAAAAAAACATCCAGTATTTTCTGATATCTATTGGAATAACTAGTTTTACCAGTAAATTGATGTATTGCATCTATTGGAATAAGCAGAATATAATATATAATATGCAAATACTTGAAATTCATACATTGTGGCCTTCTCGGGAGGAGTTGCCAATGGTGGATCAGGGTACTTCTCTTCAACTGATTGAGTGATAACATCTGAATCAGAAACCCAGTTCTCATCAAGTTTGACAACAGGAACTTTGCCCTCGGGAGATATTTTCAAAAACCTAGAATAAAGAGATAAAAGTAAGCAACAAGCAAAACTGTATGTGTTCCAAATGGTTTGCACATATGTTTCCATCAAAAATCTAGATATACCATTCCGGTTTGTTTGAAAGATCTACTAACTTCATTTCATAAGGAAGATGTTTTTCCTCAAAAGTCAACAAGACCCTCTGAGTGAAGGGACCTGAAAGTAAGATGCAGTCAAACATTGGTTTTACAATAAACATGATAAAAGAACTAAGAAAGCTGACCAATAATGGCATTGAGACCCAAATTCCTTCAACATATATCACATTGCAGACAAAAGAAATGATCATGAATGTTGAAACTTAATTCAAAAGTGTAGGTCTTACCTTCATTGATGGTTTTTTGTTTTGTTTCTTCCCCCCACCTAGTGGTTCCAATTTGGCAGATATAAAAGATGTTGGTTTTGCCTTTCTTCAAAAACTCAAATTCCTCTTCCTTTCTTTAGTCCCACATCGGATGGGGCAAAGCCCTCTTGTGTACATATATTACTTTCTCTTCTTTGCTCTATTAAGTTGTTGTGTGGGGAACCCCTTGGGCCACACGCGCGCGCCGCCGCCGCCGCCCGGCCCGGTTCGGTTCGACGTGCGTAACGGGTGCGGGTACGCGCCCACATCTGCGGGCGCCGAATGCCGATCCGATTTCCTCTTCGGGTTCGGGCTGAGACCCTAAAATTCTTTTTGCTCCTCTTCATTCTTGCATTTATTTTTCTGAAACGTTGGAATTAATTTCTGAACGTTGCAAGTATTTTGAACCGTTATTTTTTCAGTGTCCAGGTTCATTCGTTTAATTCTCCTGTGTAACGGCTGAATTAATCGTAAATTAATTCAGACCGTTACACAAATGTTTTATATATACGTCTGTGTTCTTTGTAAATCGTATCAGAAAAAATAATTCTTTACGAAACCTCTGTCAACATTTTATTCGATCTTCATCGTCTCCAAGCTCTGGGCAGAGCTAAGTTCTGGTCGTTCTCTCCAAGTCGTGTGCGGCAACGAGATACCGGTAGTGCGGGAGTTTTACCACTAGGAGCTTCGGGTACGTCTGCACACAGATCCCGAATAAACTCTTAGGGCAGTGCTTCGTGCACGACTTCCCCAGAGGCTGGTAACATCTAATTTTATTTTTTGTATTTTGAAATTTTTCAGTAAGTAAAAGACAAAATTTTAACATTCTAAGAGTTTATTCTTTGTTAGAATTACCTACTGTTTGAATTAGCTACTGATAGTTACTATTAGCTACTGTTATAATTAGCTGCTGTTAGCAAATTTTGAAAGTTTCTTAATAGTTTTAGAAAATTTGCTTCTGGTTGAATTCGCTTCTGATTGAATTAGCTACTGTCAACTGTTACTTTTGGAAAATATTACATACAGTGAATAAAATTTGCTTCTGATTGAATTATCTTATACTGTCAATAAAATATTACATAGAAACTATTACATACTTTTAGAAACTATTTCTTATACTGTCAATAGTTTGAATTATCTAAAACTTCTGATTAAAAATAATTTTCTAAAATATTGTTAATATACAATTTGTAGAAAATTACTTACTATACTGTAACTATCAATATACAAATTTGCTTAACCTGTGCTTCTAACATTTTGTTACCACATTCTGTTAGCATATTACATACAGTAAACACATTCTGTTAGCAATTTGTTACCACATACAGTGAACACATTCTGTCCTTCTAGCAATTTGTAACCACATTCTGTTCTTCTAGCAATTTGTTAGCACATTTCATAATTTTGTCAATTACAATTTTTTATCACAATTTTTTTTTTTCAGTTGTAACATACAATTTGCTTCATTTTTAATCACTTAGTTTTTGAAAGCAACTACGACCAAAAAGAAAATAGTTTAGTAAAAGAAAATTGCAAATAAAATCTTCAAATCTAAAGTTTCAAAGTAGAGACAAACTCGAGCACAAGCCGAAAGGGTCCTTCTGTCAACCGGGTGTAAACAACCCTAAGCGACACGGTACTTAAGAGTCTTCGGACCACCGCTAGCTGGGAACCGGCCCCTACAGCTAACCTGATTTGATCAACACTTGAAAAACTAAAGATTTTAAGATTGAATTAGCAAATACCACCTAAACTATTATCTTAGACATTGTTATTAAATAAATTTATATTTTTCAGACTGCAATCATGACTGGTAAGGAGGAATCCTGTACTGCAAAACCTGCTAAGTTTGATGGCTCATACTTCAAGAGATGGCAGAGCCAAATAAAATTTTGGCTCACGACCTTAGGACTTATTTCTGCCATTGATGGGTCCACACCCATCACAAATGATTCTGATGATACCGAGTCTGACATAGGAGTGTCCACCTCCTCGAAACCAAAAACCCCTAAAGAGATAGACTTCCACTGTTTTCATAGAATTCTAAGCGCATTATCTGAATTCTTGTATGATATATTTTTTGAATACAAGAGCGCTAAAGAACTCTGGAAAGCCTTGGAAGATGAATACGGCTGTGATGATGCCGGAATAGAAAGGTTCAATTCTTCAACCTTTAATAGGTATTTCATGGTAGATAACAAGCCAATGAATGACCAGCTCCATGAATTTCAAGAATACCTTGGGCATATTCAAGCCAAAGGGACACCTTTCTCCAATGAACATAAAATAGCATGCCTAATAGACAAGCTACCTCCCTCTTGGTCTGATATGGCTAAGGATCTTATCCATACACAAGGAGATCTTACCTACAATCAAGTCCTAAAGAAAATTAGAACCGAAGAACAAATTAGATTGAGGTCTAAGCCTAAGACTGAATCTAAAGTTAAGGTAAACCTTGTAGAAGGCCAAGGAAAACCCAAGTCTAATTTCCCTTATAAATCCAAAAAGAATTTCTTCAAGAAGAAGAAAAATTTCAGCCTAACCAACAAAACCATCATCACCAAAACCAAAAACCTAGAAACTTCAGTCAGACTCAGGATCAGAAGAGGTTTTGTTTTGTGTGTGGTAAAACAAACCATATGGCCATCAACTGCTACCATAGGAAGAAGGAAGCTGTCCAGACCTCCTACAAAGGAAAGGGCTCAGTTAGACCAGAAGCAAACATGCTTCACAAAGGTTCTTCGAGTTCCTTCAGGTCTGTAAGCTTTCAACCCCTTATTAACCTTTCTTACCATTCTGATGATTGGTGGTTGGATTCTGGAGCTAATGTTCACGTTTCATTTGATCGCTCCTGTTTTTCAAACTATCAGGAATCAAGTGGAGGAGGTGTGACCCTAGGAGATGGCTCAACGGCACAAATTATTGGAAGAGAAAAAGTTAACCTGAAGATGACATCAGGAAAAATCTTAAACTCTTCATGATGTTCTTCATGTGCCGTCTGTCAGGAGAAACCTAGTTAGTGGATCCCTTCTTGTAGCCTCAGGATACAAAATTGTAATGGAGGCTAATAAAGTAGTTTTTTCTAAGCATGACTCTTTTATAGGGAAAGGCTTTGTAAAAGACGGTCTCTTCATTTTAAGTACAATGAATAAAATGTCTGATTGTTCTCTCATTGTCTCTAATATAGAATCATCAAATGTTTGGCATGGCAGACTAGGTCATGTGAACCTAGGTTCTATTAAAAGAATGATGACCTTAGATCTTATTCCCAAGACTCCAATAGATGACAAACACAAATGTGAAATCTGTGTTCAAGCCAAACACACTAGATTGCCATTCAAATCTGTAGAAAGAAATTCTGACCTTCTAGAACTTATCCATAGTGATGTATGTGACTCAAATAGGATTTTGACCAGAGGCGGTAGAAAATACTTTGTTACATTTATAGATGATTATTCAAAGTATTGTTATATCTACCTTCTCAAAACCAAAGATGAAGTTCTAGATAGATTTTAAGGTCTACAAATCTGAAGCTGAGAATCAATTAGAAAGGAAGATTAAGATCCTTAGATCTGATCGTGGTGGAGAATATACCTCAAACGAAATGACTAACTTCTGTGAAGAACATGGAATAATTCATGAGATAACTGCTCCATATTCACCTCAGTCTAACGGAGTTGCTGAACGCAAGAACCGCACTCTGTTAGATATGGTGAATGCCATGCTTCTCAGCTCTGGTGCTCCTGATAACTTATGGGGAGAAACCCTTTTAACTGCCTGTTACATTCTTAATAGAATTTCTAGTAAGACAAAAGATAAGACTCCCTATGAGCTGTGGAAAGGTAGAGCACCTAGGATTAATTACCTTAGAGTTTGGGGATGCCTTGCTAAAGTCGGAATTCCCGAACCTAAAAAGAGGAAGATTGGTCCCAAGACTGTAGACGTTGTTTTCATAGGATATGCCTTAGACAGCTATGCCAATAGATTTCTAGTGACTCACTCAGAAGTTAATGAAATCTCTAATAATACCATTATAGAAGCAAGAGATGCAGTTTACTTTGAAAACATATTTCCCTTTAAGGATAGAAGTTCAATCTCTTCCTCCATACCCTCTACTAGTTCTCAAGTCCAAATACCTAGCTCTCAATCTGAACAAGACTTAGAACCAAGACGGAGTAAAAGGAATATGATTGAGAAAAATTTAGGAGAAGGATTCCTCACATTTTTGATAGAGGGTGATCCCTCAACTTATGAAGAAGCAATGTCGTCTCCTGATGCTCCCTTCTGGAAAGAAGCCATTAACAGTGAATACAACTCCATCATGAAAAATAACACTTGGTTTCTAACAGATCTACCTTTAGGCAATAAACCAATAGGTTGTAAGTGGATTTTCAAAAAGAAACTCAGAGCCGATGGTACTATAGAGAAATACAAAGCTAGATTAGTTGCTAAGGGTTTTACCCAGAAGAAAGGGTTAGATTATTTTGATACCTACTCTCCTGTAGCTAGGATCACATCCATTAGAACTCTCTTGGCCTTAGCATCCATTCATGATATGCTAATCCATCAAATGGATGTAAAGACAGCATTTTTGATGGAGATCTAGAGGAAGAACTTTATATGGACCAACCTGAAGGTTTCATTGCTAAAGGTCAAGAAAAGAAAGTCTGCAGACTAGTAAAATCCCTCTATGGCTTGAAACAAGCTCCCAAACAATGGCACAATAAATTTGAGAAAGTAATTTGTGAATATGGTTTTTTGTCAAATGAGTATGACAAATACATATACTCTAAAGGTACATGTAAAAGTTGTGTCATTTTATGCTTGTATGTAGATGACATTCTTATCCTAGGTTCATCACTGGAATTGATAAATACTACAAAGAACTATTTATCTAGCCAGTTTGATATGAAAGACTTAGGAGAAGCCAACTTAATTTTAGGAATGCAAGTGACCAAAGACAAAGAGGGTTATACTCTATCTTTAGCACATTCAATTGAAAAAATGCTAAAAAAATTTGAGTTATTTGATAAGAAACCTGTCCTTACTCCTTATGACAGCAGTATTGTACTGAAAAAGAATGAAGGACCACCTTTGGAACAACATAAATATTCACAGATGATAGGCTCCCTTATGTATATAACAAACAGGACAAGACCTGATATTGCATTTGCTATTGGGAGACTAAGCAGATATACCAGTAACCCAAATCAGTCACATTGGACTGCCTTGGATAGGGTATTTAGATATCTCAAGGGCACCCTAGATTACAAACTTCATTTTACTAGGCACCCTGGTCTCATAGAAGGTTATTCAGATGCAAACTGGGTAACCGACTCACATGATATAAAATCTACTACTGGATATATTTTTACTCTAGGAGGAGCTGCAATCTCCTGGGGCTCTTGCAAGCAAACTATCATAGCTAGGAGTACAATGGACTCCGAAATGATAGCTTTAGATACAACTTGCACAGAAGCTGAATGGCTTAAAAATCTTATTATGCATATACCTGTTTCTCTTAGTCTTGTTCCTGCAATTTCTATAAATTGTGATAATAAATCTGTTATTGAACTACTAAAGCATGATTCTGTGAATGCTAAGATGAACAGGCACCTGCAGCTGCGCTTCAAGTCAATAAAAAGCCTACTAGACAAATATGTGGTTCTTGACTATATAAAGTCAGAAAAGAACCTTGCAGATCACTTGACGAAGGGTCTGTCTAGGACTTTGATCCTAGAATCATCGAGGGGGATGGGGTTAAGCCCATAAGTTAGTCACCAGCAGTGGCAACCCAACCGAGTCTGACTGGAGATCCCAAGAAGCCGGTTCAATGGGTAGAAACAAGTTGAACTTAGGTGACTTTATGGAACACTGACTCGAGATTAAAGTCTCATTAAAATAAAGCCCAAGCGGCTGTACATGTGTACAATGACTCCCCATCCCTATGGTGACAGTGTTCTTGTGTGATATGGTTAGGATGAGTTTAAACTCTTAATAGGTCCAAGCTGTAATGCTAGGTTGATTCATATCACCAACCATTAAGGACTTACCTATATGAGAGGTCGTGAAGGCCGCGACTATGGGACAGGGCGATCCCAGACAACTCTCATGAATGTGAAAAGTGCGCATGGCCATTTAAAAGCGCCACCCGATAGACCAAGGACCTCTAGCGTACTATGTGTGCTATTTTTCTAAATCTGGTTCAAGAAGTCTGATTCAAGGCATAGTCCATCAAGCACTTCTTCAGATTAAGGCAATAGTCACTACGTGAGATTCAAGGCTGTAGTCCATCTCATCTATGCATAGTATTTTACTGCCCAGATGCTCTCTCTCTCTATTTACTTCACTCTTATCTCTGTTTCGGAACTTGACTTTTTGGGGGGGGATTGTTGGTTTTGCCTTTCTTCAAAAACTCAAATTCCTCTTCCTTTCTTTAGTCCCACATCGGATGGGGCAAAGCCCTCTTGTGTACATATATTACTTTCTCTTCTTTGCTCTATTAAGTTGTTGTGTGGGGAACCCCTTGGGCCACACGCGCGCGCCGCCGCCGCCGCCCGGCCCGGCTCGGTTCGGCGCGCGTAACGGGTGCGGGTACGCGCCCATATCTGCGGGCGCCGAATGCCGATCCGATTTCCTCTTCGGGTTCGGGCTGGGACCCTAAAATTCTTTTTGCTCCTCTTCATTCTTGCATTTATTTTTCTGAAACGTTGGAATTAATTTCTGAACGTTACAAGTATTTTGAACCGTTATTTTTTCAGTGTCCGGGTTCATTCGTTTAATTCTCCTGTGTAACGGCTGAATTAATCGTAAATTAATTCAGACCGTTACACAAATGTTTTATATATACGTCTGTGTTCTTTGTAAATCGTATCAGAAAAAATAATTCTTTACGAAACCTCTGTCAACATTTTATTCGATCTTCATCGTCTCCAAGTTCTGGGCAGAGCTAAGTTCTGGTCGTTCTCTCCAAGTCGTGTGCGGCAACGAGATACCGGTAGTGCGGGGGTTTTACCACTAGGAGCTTCGGGTACGTCTGCACACAGATCCCGAATAAACTCTTAGGGCAGTGCTTCGTACACGACTTCCCCAAAGGCCGTTAACATCTAATTTTATTTTTTGTATTTTGAAATTTTTCAGTAAGTAAAAGACAAAATTTTAACAAAAGATACATTCAAGTTGCTTTGGTTTAGGAAGGAATGAAGGTTTTCTTCCTTTATTTACTATATAATAGATATTATATATTATTAATATATTGAAAAGATCCAAAGACACCACCATTACTAATTTAGGGTGAAATGTCCAATTTGTCCCCTTCTCTCCATGCATGAAGACACCAAGCATGGCTAGGTGTCCATGCTAAATGGAAAATTACAAAGTTTTCCAAGGGGTTTAAATGCAAATGATTTGGAAATAGGTTTAATAAAAAAAATTACGATTGTATATAAAATTATGAAAATGGATTATAAAATAATGGAAATATAGGAATGCTTATAATAATTCATCCTTAATTAAAATATATATCTAAAAAATATATGAACACTGTATTACGGAAATTGGCTATGAAACATGCCTGAGTGTAAAGTACAGTATTCAAGATATCGGCCGGTATCGGCCGATATACCATTTTTGATTGAGCAATGATACGGTATGCCTATCTGATTAAGAAAACAGGTTCAGGATATTGGCCGGTATTGACGGTATACCACCATTTTTTATGGAGCAATGATACGGTATGCCTATCTGATTTTTTTTTTTTTTAAAAGGTCCCTGGAAATTTCGGCCACTATGAGCAAAACATCGGCTAAATTTTGGTGTAAATCGGCCGATACATTGGTACGTCAGTTTGGCCATATAAGTAATCTTTTGTTTAGTTTGAAGTATGATTTTTTCTTTCTTGACAATTTGCTTTGTTGTACAAAATGAGACCTTTGCATCCTAAGCTTGCTTTCCTGGATTTAAAAGCTTTGCTACAAGAAGTTTAACTTTATGATTCATCTTCAAGCTCACACATTCAAGTTGCTTTGAGATACGATTGAGATTGACAAATGATTTTATTTAATAGTATCTTACTAGCTTATTGTAAATTTTATTTTGAGATGCTTTATTCATCATGCTCGGTGAACTTTATGCAGAGCAACACGCCTAATTATTAGTTTGAAAAATAGTTTTTGAGTGTATTATCAGAATCATTTAAGTATTTGAAATTTATGCTTTAATTGTTGTCACAAATGCATATACCGCATATATGAAGCAACTTGTTATCTTACACCATATATATATCTTACACAAGTATGGAGCCATATCTCCCGACCCGGTGTCCAATATCTGGTACGACAAACCCCCAACAGTTATGGGACCAATATTATTCGATATCAGGGCCTTAGGGGTCTGCTTGGATTGGGAAAGAAGAGAGTTAAATGAAGGGGAGTTAATGAGGGGTAAAAACCTGTTTGGTTTGAGGATGGAAGTTTAGGAGAAGGAGTCATAGAGGGTTAAGTGAGAAAAAATTTAACATTGTTTAGTCTCTCTTTTTTTTAACCCCAACTCGGAGGTTAACAGGAGAAAGTGAGGGCTTAAGATTTGAAAAGTCATAAATACCCCCTGTTTTGACAAACTTTAATTAAAAATTCAATCAAATCTAATTCATACCGCATGTAATAAGGATATTTTGATAACTATTTTATTTTTATTAATTCTTCTGCTACTCAAAACATCTCGTCCAAACAAGAGTTATTAAATACACCGCACTTAACTCTCCCGCCAATCCAACCAAGGTTATATGTAAAGATTCCCCTCCCCTTCATTCAACTCCCCCTCACTTGACCCCACTTAACTTTGGTTTTTTTTTCCCCTCAATCCAAGCAAACCCTAAAGTATGAAGCAAGTGTTACTAAATATCTCTAGATTAGGCACGCCAGTGAGGACATATATCAAACACTTGTACGGCATTGCGGGGAACTTAGCGAAGGAATTGCGATGCTTACAGTCGCCGAGCTTCCCCGGGAAAGTGACGGATTCCTTGACGCATACTTCGAGAGGAGGATTAGAGGAGGCTCTGGCGGAGAGACGACGACGAGAAGAAGGAGGAGGGAAGGAGCGGAAGAGCTTGGCGGAGGCGAGGAGAGAGGAGGAGGAGGAACGAGCAAAGAAGACGGAGGGAGCCATGCTGCTGCTGGTGCTGACTACCGACACCGACATGTTTGTTGCAGCAGGGAGAGGGGAAGAGGGGGAGAGGATAGAATAGATGAGTCCTGTTCTAGAGATTTCTAGCGGTCTGTTAGAGAAAGTTGAGGGGAGCCTTATTCGAATTTGGGCCGAAAATTGAATCGAACTAAACCAACCGGCCGAACCGAACCGAACCGTATAAACATTTTGGTTCGATTTGAAAATAATTGGTTCGGTTTCGGTTTTGAAAATACTAAAAAAAAATTATTCTGTTTTGGGTTTCGGTCCAAAACCGAAAACCAAATAAGATTTATACAATGATGTAAATACTCTATTTCTATACATATTTTTTTATTAAAAATGTGTATATTTTGAAAACAACAATTATATATATATATATATATATATATATATATATATGTTTTGAAACACAACTTTGACCACAACTTTGAAATACAACAAATGTGTGTATACAATTATAATTTAACGCGATTTCAACATTGGGTCTGGTCGATTAAATAATAACAATAGTCCAGTCGGACAAACCGAATAAACCGATTAGCTTATTCGGTTCAGTTTCAATTTTGGATTTTTAGAATTTCGGTTTTGACTATTTCAGTCGGGTTGAAACCGAATAAACCGAATGCTCACCCCTAAGAGAAAGGGATGTTACGGGCTGAAATCTGGACTGCGTGATCCGATTGTTGGCCTGGATCAAGTCAGGTCCATTAATTGTAGGGTGGCAACTTTTCGTTGTTGTTTTTTTATTTTAGACTATACCGGTACTAGTAAAGTGCACGTACATTGTAAAAATATTTATTAAAAAATTAAATATGAAATTATTATAAATAATGTCGGTCCTAGGAATTGAACTCAAGCAACAAAGAAAAATACATGTCACCTTAACCGCTTGAGTTAGAATTGCTTAGTTATAAATAAATCATATTAGGTAGTTAAATAATTAGTTATGTTTTGGAAAAAAGATTAGTGGAGTATTTAAACGGTTCAATTTTGAACCATTTTCAAGCCCCCCCCCCCCCCCCACACACACACATATATATATATATATATATATATATATATATATATATATATACTTGCAATTATTATTATAAAGACTAAAAACACATGTTATAATTATTCTAATTTTTATTAAGACTACTTAGAAAGATTAAAAGATATCTTTATATTTTTATTAATTTTGAGTTACCCCCATTTTATTTACAATATTTCAAGGTGCACTTCACTATTTTTCCATAATATACAAATCGTTCCACTTTTGATGGAATCCGTCAATAATTGACGGTCAACCAATTTGACCGAGAATTCTGGACAAAAATACCCCTCTCTTTTCCCCTGCACTTGATCCCGCGCCCCCGAACTCGGCCCCGCCCTCCTGCCCCGCCGCCGCGCTCACTCCAGCGCCACGGAGCTCACCCCCGCGCCGCCGCGCTTCCAGTCACCGCGTCTCCCCTCCCCGCCCCTCTCCCCCACCCCGCCACCAGTCCCCCCCCCCCTCCTCCCCACCCCGCCACCAGTCCCCTCCCTGCTCCTCGCCCCAGTTCCCCCCTCCTAGCCATCGGCCCCCTCCCCTCCACCAGTCCCCCTTTCTGCCCCTCGCCTCAGCTCCCCCCTCCCCGCCACCCCCCCCCCTCCCCGCCCTCGCAACAATAGCAGCAACAACAACTTCAGCAGCGGCTGTGGCAAGCGGCGAGTAGTTGCGAAGGCGACGAACAACGGCTAAAGTTGCTGCTGCTGATGATGTTGTTGTGGGGCGGGGAGGGGGGAGCGGGACTGGTGACAGGGAGGGGGAGAGGGGGACTGGTGGCGGGGAGGGGGAGCGCGGGAGAGGGGCGGGGAGGGAGGGAGGGCGGTGGTGGGGAGTGCGGTTGCTCGGGGTGAGCTCGGCAGCGCGAGGGTGAGCTTTGTGGCACAAGGCGAGTGCGGCGGGACGGGGTCGATTACAGGGGGGAGAAGAGAGGGAGTGTAGGAGAGAAGAGAGGGGTATTTTTGTCCAAAAATCTTGGTCAAATGGGTTGACCATCAATTATGGACTGATTCCGTCAAAAGTGGGAGGACTTGTACATCATGAAAAAACAGTGGAGTGCACCGTAAAATATGGTAAATAAAGTGGGGGATAACTCAAAATTTCTCTTAATTTAATGACAATGTTAGTTGATAAACATATGCAAGGATATATTTGGAAAGAAAAGTTAAATCAGGTCCATTCACAGTAGGGTGGCAACTGTTACTACTTTTTTTTATTTTAGACGATACTATTATATATGTACGTGCGTACAATTATTATTAGCAACACTAAAAGACACATCTTATAATTATTCTAATTTAAAACTAAAGATATTTTTATAATTACCTAACTGTTCCTATTAATTTAATGAACAATATTAGTTGATAAACATATGCAAGAATATATTTGGAAAGAAAAGTTCGACGGTGAAGTTGACCTTTTCTCATTATATAGTAGTATAGATGGGCAATATTAATTGATAAGGATATGCAAGGATATATTTGGGAAAAAAAATTTCAATTGTGAAGCTAAACTTTTCTCATTATACAGTAGTGTTGGGTTTGGGAGTCCATTTTGAGTTTATTTCTTTTCACACGCCGAAACTAATGGGGATGTTCATCCTTCCACTCAATGTTGTCATGTGTCAAGCTAGTGGTCAAAACTAGTGTGGATGTTCACCAAACGACTCCAAAAGTGGTTTTATGTTGGATGAAAATGACACGTGACAACGCTTGATTTGCATGGTGAATATTCCCACTAGTTTTGGTGGGTGAACAAAAATAGACTTATGGGTTTGGGATTGCTTTGAGACTATTACTATTACTGTTTTGTTTTGTTTTGTTTTGTTTCTTTTTGAAAGTGGTTCTAAGATTATTTGATAATATTTTTTTTGGTAAAAGATCATTATTGGAGTAGATCGTACTCACTAAATTTTTTTTACTAGAGAGCATAAACTAAAGATCGATTTGTGTTAAGATCGTCATCCCCTTCTTTGCTCACAATGTTGGGGATACATGATCTTTTAATTAATTGTTGGATGATCTCAGCTTGTCGGGTTGTCCTTAAGTATTGGTTGTGATAGCTCCCATACATAGATACAGACACAACAAGGGACATGAAGGAAAATATATTTGACCATATCTTTAAAGAAGAAAAAATCTTTGACAAGGTGGAGATATGAAGAAAGATATATTTGACCATATCTTTTGAAGAAGATTGACTTTGACCTTTGACCAGATATTTGACAAGAATAATATTGGATTCCTAAGCCTACATAATATTGGATTCATATTCCTACATAATGTTGAATTTCTATGTATAGACATATGGCATGCTATATAAATGGGCCAAAGATTTCTCCAAGAGAATCTCAAGAGTGCTTATGTAAGTTATTGAATAAGTTCAACACAAGAGTGTCTCTCAAATTGTGCTCAATGATTATTGAATAAGTTCAACATAAGAGCTAAAAAAATTGTTGAATAAGTTCAACACAAAAGTTTTTGAGAGAGAGTTTTTGTAGAGAGTTCTTAAGAGCAAGAGAGAAATTATAATTTTTTTTTCTTCATAGTGGAATTGAATCACCCTCGTCCGTAAAAATATGCATCTTGATCGAACTACGTAAATCCTTATATTTGTGGTTGTGAACTTTCTCTGAGGTGTTTCTCTAATTTTCCTGGATCTATTTCTGTTATACGCACAACAATTGGTATCAAAGCCTTGAAGTTCTCAGAGAAAGTTAATTGGGTAGATTCTTGAGATAGCTCCGTCAAGCAAGATTGGAAAGTACGAAATTGAGAAGTTCAATGGGAAGAATAATTTTGGCTTTTGGAAAAGCCAGATTAATGACGTTCTCATATCTCAAAAGCTTCACAAGACTTTACGTGAAAAGTCGAAGAAGCCCACTGACATGACTGATGATGATTGGGATGACCTGGATCTCGAAGCATGTGCCACTATTCGCCTATGTTTGGAAAGAGATGTCTTCTACTCTGTGAAGGACGAAACCACTGCCACTGGGCTCTAGCTAAAGTTGGAATCACTCTACATGACGAAGACTCTTACCAACCGACTTTATATGTTAAAGTCGCTCTACAGACTAATGATAGAGAAAGGTACGTCAATTCGAGATCATATTTCTAAATTCAATCAAATTATTTTTGACCTAAAGGATGTTGACATATATAAAGATGATGATCGTTTGGCACTAATCATATTGTTTTCTTTGCCCGATTCCTATGAGAATCTTATGCAAACATTACTATACGGGAATAACGTAATTTCCATAAAAGAATCTACGAGTGCCTCATTATCTAATGAGGTACGAAGGTTGGCTTCTAATGGCTAAAACGGTGGAGACCAGGCCCAAGGTTTGATGACAAGAGGGAGGACAAATAATAGAGCATCTTCCAGCAGAAGGTCAAGATCCAAGTCCAAGATACCAATTGAGAAGGTGAATTGCTTCAACTGTAATAAGAAATGACATTATTCAAATAAGTGTACTCGTCCAAAGAAGAAGAACAAGAAAAAGGAGAATAGGACAGAAAGAGAAGGTGATAAAGTAAACTGCGCTTCAGAAGCCGACAGTGACGGAGTTTAATTTTCGGTGGCACATGACAACATGAGTGACCGTTGGATTCTCGATTCTGGATGCTCCTAACATATGTGCCCAAAATAGGAGTGGTTTTCTTCCTATAAGGCGACGGATGGTGGTTCCGTTTTGATGGACAGCAACAACACATGTCGAGCTATTGGAATTGGGTCTATCAAGGTGAAGATGCATGATACAATTTTGCGAACTTTGGCCAATGTCAGACATGTTTCCGACCTTAAGAAAATTATTATTTCTCTTGGTATGCTTGACTTGAATGGTAACAAGTTTGTTACCGAGGGTAGAGTCTTGCTGGTTGTTCGTGGTTCTTTGGTGGTGATGAAAGGTCACCGACATGGTAACCTTTATATATTATTGGAAAGCACTGGGACTGGGACTGGGACTTTAGCAGTCAGTACATCGGATTCGTCTGATAGCACACGTCTTTGGCATATGCGGCTTGGGCATATGAGTGATAAGGGCCTGACCTTACTAAGCAAGAAGGGGTTACTGAAGAACTTGAAGAAGCCAAGTATGGATTTCTGCGAGCATTGTGTTTATGGCAAGCAACACATGGTGACCTTCAAAGCAGAAGACATGAGGTATTCTCGACTATGTGCATACAAATATCTAGGGACCTAGCAGGATTCCTTCCAAGAAAGGAGCGATATACTATGTTACTTTTATTGATGATTATACACGTTATGTTTGACTGTATTTCATTAAAACCAAAGATCAAGTGTTCGAAAGGTTCAAGCAGTGGAAAGCGAAGGTGGAGAACATAACAGGCAGAAAGGTAAAGACATTGAGGTCTGACAATGGTACTGAATATACCTATGGACCTTTCAAAGATTTCTGTGATCAAGAATGCATCGTGCGAATTGGACTGTCAGAAATATGCCGCAGCAGAATGGGTTAGCAGAGAGGATAAACCAAAACTTGCTTGAGAAAGCAAGATGTATGCTTTCCAAAGTCGATTTAGGCAAGGAATGGTGGGAGGATGCTATACACATGGCGTGGTACTTGATTAAATGATCACCAACTCCGGCTATAGACTGTAAGGCTCCATATGAGAAGATGACCGACAAACCAGCAGATTATAACACTTTGCGCTTGTTTGGATGCAAAGCTTAATATCATGTCAACGATGGTAAGTTAGATCCAAGAGCCAAGAAGGCCATTTTTTTAGGATATGCATAAGTAGTGAAGGGATACCATTTGTAATGTCTGGAGGATAAGAAGTTCTTAATCAACAAGGATGTCACCTTCGATGAGTCTTCATTGTTGACTTCAAGTAAGAAGGGTGAGTCTGATAAGGATAGTGGTGATATCTAGCAAATCTCAAACTGTTGAGATTGATTCATATGATGATGCATCAGATGAGATAGAGGTTTCTTAAGATATTCATCAAGCCTCACAAGAACAACAACCAGAGGAAGAACAACACCAGCAGCAAGATTCTTTGGCTACTACTAGGCTAAGGAGACCGGTCAAGCCAGTGCACATGTATGGATTTGATGAACCGGTCATGCACTATGGACAGTTGAATATGGTGGCCTATGCACTGCCAGTAGAGGATGACGAGCATATCACCTTCAAACAGGATGTCAAAGATACTAGTAGCGAGAGATGGATGGTAGCTATGCAGGAAGATATTGAGTCTCTCCACAAGAACTGTACATAGAATTTAATTTCATTGCCCAAGGCCAAATAAGCTATAGGCTGGAAGTGGGTGTATAAGAAGAATAATGCTTCTCCACAGTCAGGTGGAGAAGTGTTGCTTGAGAGCCCTTAGGGGCGAGATTGATGAGTGGTTGATTTGGTGAAGCTGTGCGGTTGAAAAGTGTGTCAGCTCAATTTTGTGACAAAACTGAATCGAGGTGGAGATATGAAGGAAAATATATTTGATTGTATCTTTGAAGAAGATTGACTTTGATCTTTGATCATATCTTTGAAGAAGAACAAATCTTTGACAAGGTGGAGATATGAAGAAAGATATATTTGACCATATCTTTTGAAGAAGATTGATTTTGACCTTTGACCAAATCTTTGACAAGAATAATATTGGATTCCTAAGCCTCATAATATTGGATTCCTATTCCTACATAATGTTGGATTTCTATGTATAGACATATGACATGCTATATAAAGGGGCCAAATATTTCTCCAAGAGAATCTCAAGAGTGCTTATGTAAGTTGTTGAATAAGTTCAACATAAGAGTATCTCTCAAATTGTGCTCAATGATTATTGAATAAGTTCGACATAAGAGAGCAACAAATTGTTGAATAAGTTCAACACACAAGTTTTTGAGAGAGTTTTTGTAGAGAGTTCTTGAGAGTAAGAGAGAAATTATAATTCTTTTTCTCTTCATAGTGGAATTGAATCACCCTCGTCCGTGGAAGTAGGCATCATGGCCAAACCACGTAAATCCTTGTCTTTGTGGTTGTGAACTTTTTTTGAGGTATTTCTCTAATTTTCCTAGGTCTATTTTCGTTGTGCGTCCAACAGGACAAGTGGGATCAACTGACACCACTGAAGAAGAAGAAATTTGGAGCTCATCTTACTTTGATGCATGTAGGGGCGGACACAGGCTACCTAGCTACACAGTAGTCGTAGAAAAACACATATTGCCAAGCACTAACCTTCACTTCATGAGAACCACCTCAGGCTTGGAGCTCAACTTCCTTCCTCGTCAATCAGCTAATGTCATTCCATTCTCCTCAGCCAAGCTCTCCGAGATCCTCACCCACTTCTCTACTAAGCTAGACACAGTCGAAGTCGAGTACATCGGGAAGACCCGCCATGGATGCGAGACGCCAGCCTCCAATGTGGATATCAAGCTATACGTCACCTCACTCGAGTCAATGGTCGAGTACATACGTAATGTCAACCGTCAGGACTCACAACGTATTAGCCATGTCGATTGTCATGACCAGTGAGGGCGTGATGATGCAAAAGTACATGATACATCGGCCGGGCATGAAGAAACTCTATGGCTCCAATTTTGTGGCATGCCATGCTAAGCAGTTGTCACGTCCCGCTCTCACAATACGATGAGCCGAGCGCAAAAATCATCCCCTGTCATGTCCCAGTCCCAAAATACCAAGGGACTAGCCACGTGCCAATGGCCAGCAGCACAACTCCAATGGGCAAACCCAATTTAATGGACCCGTTAGAGTACACTTAAGTTGTAACAAATATAAATGCAGTCTACACCATCTATCATAGTATAATTCTAATCTCATCCACAAAAAGTAAACACAATTCAATATGATAGACTAGTCAAGATAATAGATAAACAAATAGTCCATCAACAAGTCCAATAAATAGTGTCTCGGGGAACAATCCGACGCAATAAAGAAAAGAAAATATCACCAATTGTATGATTTGTATAATCTTGGTGCTTTGTGCTCACCTTTGTTATGATTTATATAATCTTGGTGCATATTTGGTTCATTAATAGCAAAAAAAATTGTATACATAAATACAATATGTCATTATTGTCAAGTTATATACATATTCTATTTGAACTTTTGTAGGACACTGAGGAGATCCTTGTGGTCCATAGTCACTCGTCATACAATTGGACTGTTTACTCTCATGAACTTAACTCGTTGCTCTCATATATCAGTATACATAATTTTTCTTTGACATCTGTATTTGCATGGCTTCAATGTACAGTTTATGGTTAAATTGTGATTACCTCATCAAACTTTACTAATGTACAATGTTTATATATAATTTTCTAAGACTTCTAGTCACATAAAATAACTTTGTACATTAAAGACTTGCATCTATATAAATAATCTAAGCTCATGGCAATGTCACTTTATATAATTTTTCTTTGGCATATGTATCTGCGTGGCTCTTGTCAGCAATTTTTGAGAGTTGATATTCAGAATTTCTTTACCATCTTCTTAGGAATCCACGTTTGAAGCTGCGAATGTAATTTATAGCATAAATCATTTTGTGTAGCCGCTTGAAGCTTCAATATAGATCTTAAATTATTTTGTGTAACAGGTTGATCAGTTGTAGATTGATTATTTCTCTGGCCTCTGCATATTGAATTTTAATGTGGTTATCTCCATTTTCATGAATATTTATGTTATGGATTGTAAATATTATCATGGATATTTTGGATTTCTAATATTCGGATAATAATTAAATTTTTAATATTTCGGATTTGGGATATTCGGATAATAACAAGACACTAGTTTGGAATCAAATATTTTTTAGCTTATCGGATCGAATCTGATTTTATCCATATCCGTTAAACTAGACGGAAACGAATTCGAAATGTCAAAACAGATATCAGTTCGGATATCGGATCGAATTCGGATATTAAAAAAAAAAATTGGATATGAATATATATACAAATATTGTCCTATCCGTATCCATATGCATCTGTATATTTTCTACTTCTATAGAATCCGGCAGTACACACCGCATGGGAATGTTCTGGACGTAGGATGAGTTCATGTAGGTCCTTGGTTCCAAAATTTAAAGATATTCCAACCTTTTTAGACGAAGAAACTATAATCAAAGGTTTTTATTTTATTTTAATTTATTTTCTATAATTATAATTATAATTCCACCCAATAAAAATGTTCTTTTATAATAAATTTAAGGGGTATTTAGACTTTGGGTCTCTCCATAATTAGTGTTTGGATTTCCATATATACATAATTAGTATTTGGATCTCAAAAATGTCACAAAAAATAATTAGTGACATTTTTGGTAACACTTTTGATGACACTTTTAAGACATTAGTGATCATTTTGAGATATAAATATTAACTATTTATATATGGAAATCCAAACACTAATTATAGAACTTATGTAAGATCCAAAGTCTAAATATTCCTTAATTTAATTTGTAGAGAATTTGGAAAGGTTATTCTGCAAGAAAGAAAGAAGAAAATTCAAGACTGTCTGTCTCTTTTCTTAAAAGAATGTGTTGGAGCGGATCAACGTACTCTTATGATTCCTAACAAAAAAGTAAGATTCTGTAAGAATTTTTTTCTTGAACTTTTTCTTAGGTTCCTTATTTAGACCCACCAATTTTAAATAAATACACTCGTGTTTCTTTGATTGAAGATACACGCGTCTTGTTTCCTTTTCTTCAACGATCATTTTTTGTTGGATTTTTTTCATAAAAATTATTTTGTATCACCATTTTTTTTATAAATTGTAGTGTTTAATAGTTTATGTTTTTCATGAAATTATTTTTTTTAAAAATTATATATTTTTTTATATTTTGCTCTAAAATTGTGGAAAATAAAACTTATCCAATCAACAGAAAAATAATGGCAATCAAACACCAAATTAAATTTTTCCTAAAACAAATTTCAAAATTCCATAAAAAAAAAATTGTAGAAAATAATTCTGTAATTTTTTTTTTTTTCATTTATATATATTTTTGCAATCAAACGCACACTTATTGAAGAATATGTGGTTGGTTTTATCCATATATTTGTTTTATCACATGCATAGGTTTCTTAAGGAGAAACAATTGATGACTTGTCTCCTTGTAAAATTTCTAGCTTCTTGGACTTTATTCAGATCAATTAAATCTTGAGCATTCATTAATGATATTCTCCATATGAAATATGAAACGTCATTTGTCTACTTCGTTTTCTTGTCAGTTGGTTATTGCAAGTTACAACCATAGTAGGAATCAGTCGATCATAGTTCTTAATATTGTTAAAATATTTTATTTTGGCAGGAATTTCTCCTAGAAGATTAATACTCTCTTTATACCTGTGATATCCTCCCCATTTCTATTGGATTACATGGTAAAACCCTAACTACAACATTAGCCTTCCATACAGAAATTTCTAAAATTACGTTTCTATCCTACTCAACATTGTATTTTAAGAAAATTTCTATCATAGTTGTCGAAATTTCTACATAGAAATTACAAAAAAAAACTTTTTAATATTTTACAATTTCAATCCTACGTGACAGAAAATTAATAAAATGGTCAATATTCTCATATAAATTTTACATCATACATTAACGTCACTTATGATATAAATTAGAATAAAACCATTGACAGTAAAAGTTATTTTAAAAACTAGGAAAGATAAAATATTTCTTTAAAGATGGCCTAAAATTAGTACAATTTCCGTATTACATCCTTGTAAATTATTATTTTGATTTCTTACTTGAGTTTCTGTAGTCGAATTGAATAAGTAAACCAGGTACTTGTGGCAAGGTTTTCCACCTGGTGACGCCTATAATTAGAAAGTGGTGGCACCTCACCTGAGGGTATTAGTCGGACATAGCTCTTATATTCGACAAATACAGGTCGGACGCTAACCGACATGTTCGGCAATCATTGTTCGAACTATGCATGTCCTGTTCAACCTCTGCCAGTCGAACTGTTACTGAAATGTTCGGCCAATACAGATAGAACAGACAGTGGTCCGTTCTACCAGTATTGGTCATGTTCATCGCGGATTTTTCTTTTTCTTTTTCAAACACTTCTCATACACTACTTCAAACTGAAAAATTACGTAAAGAGAGAACGTACATTGTGTCTTTGAGGTGGATTTTCTTTCTCCGTGATGCCTTCTTCACAATTTTAATGTAGGATTTTAGAGTTTTTGGGTTGGGTTAGAGAAGGTAGAAATTAAAAAAGGAAGACAAAGATGACTAGTGTGTAGGAGGAAGGCTGGTGGGACTTGCTTAGATTTCATCAATGCTCCTCCATTTCCTTCTTCAATTCTCTTCATCTTCTTCTTTCACTCCAAAATTTCAGCGGGAGCTTCTAGAGGTGAATATAACAACTTCACTGATCTATTATTAATTTTCTTCATTGAATTTATTACTTCTTGATTTCATTTCCCACTGCTTACATCTTAAGATTAGAATGGGTGACTATTTATTCAGTTGATCATATAATCTTGATAGATCGATGGCGTGAATACATTTATATATTCATGCATTACTACCTTGTTGTTTATGCGATATTGTAGCCCTAGGTTAGACTCTCTCTCTCTCTCTCTCTCTCTCTCTCTCTCTCAGAGTGTAGTGGGAGATCTTTGGGTCCAAATCTTGTCGTTAGGGTTTCATATCTTCGGTGTTAGTTTGGGAACATGGAGTGGTGGCATTAATCAAATCAAGAAGCTTGCACTGCAAACACAGAGGAAAGCTGTGAAGCTGGTTGGGGTTTATTGAATTTGGTCACTAGTGACCTGGTCACACCATTCCATGTTACTTGAGGCAAATCTTAAGTGCGTATTTCAATATTTGAGCTATCATTTACTGTATTGTACACATGAGGTGTGGTAGCTCAAGTGGTTTGAATGGTGGGTTTTTTTCTAGTGGGCAATGGTCCAAATTCCTCAACAAACGTTTGTTTTCTCACAAATTTCTTCGAGGAATCCCTTTGGAGCACGCATTGGGTGCGGAGATGGCACGCTTCCGTGCGGAAGCTAGCAGTAGCGCCACGGAAGCTGTGCGGTAGCTCCACGGAAGCTGGGCGGTACCATCACGGTAGCCTGCAAGTAGTATCGCGGAAGCTATGCGGTAACATCGCGACATCCCATTTGTAGCACCGGAGAAGCTGTGTGGAAGAGCCACGCCATCCCGTCGGTAGCTTCGCGGTAGCATGCTGGTAGCTACGCAGAAGATGCACGGCAGCGTCGTGGTAGCCCAATAATAGCTCCGAGACAGTTTTGTATATGGTTACTCTGTGGTAGCAATTTTGGTAGCAATTTTTAAGGTTGTTTAGTTTTGTAATTGTCCTATTAATGAAGAGTTATGGAGTTATTACTAGTAACTGCCCTATTGAATAGAGAGTTACTACATGGTCTTCCGTCCACGTTGTTAGTGGACGGTTACCGTTGATCATGGGATTGCTCCCCTATATATTGTGTTCCAACACTTGGTGCTTACATGAGAGAAGAGAAGAGAATTCCCTTCAGTAGTTGAGCTACTTTTTGTTCATAGTGTCATTGTGACATCATTTTAGTGCTCAGTCCGAAGAAGGACGGTGACTTTCAAGAGCGTTCCAGAAGTTCCTCATAACTTGTTAGTTCCTAGGAGCAGATGTCGAAGACGATCGAATCTCGCTTTAAGCAACGATGATCTTTATCACCCTAATATAAAGTTGTGCTAATCTGTGTTAGCGTACGTATTTCAGCAGTTTTCACTGCTATAATCTGTCAACAACAACTTCATTGCTATATTTTCAGCTTCACAATTTGCTATTAGTGGCTTTCACCGCTGTCAGAACTTTTAGCAAGTTTTACTTGTTTTACCACTCTTGTGGTTCAGTCTTTAACAAACTTTGTACAATTTTTTTCGATTTTCTATAACAAATTTCACACCATTCGGCTCAGCGGGAAGCATATCCTCTTAGATTTTGTGTGTAAACTAGCGACGATGCTTCCGGTTCTTAACCTTGGCATAGGCAATTACTACTCTGTGCATGGGTGATTGGATCTCCTATTACAAATAGATAGGCAAAGGTTGATATTTGGTGGCATGTGCCGCGGAAAAGATCCAATATCTGCTAAAAGTTGAGCTTATATTTTTTCTCCGTGCTGATTTATTGCTGAAGGTTTGGCAAATCTAGTCATGTTATAGTTCACATTTGATCCAATCAATGTTGTTGCTTAAGAGTTTTAGATGAAGATGTACTTTAGATGAAGAGCTTAATAACCAAGGAGCACTCTCTCACTAAAAAAAAAGAAAATAAAATAAAAAAAAGGAACACATTAAATAATTTAGAATTTTATGTCGGGATTTGCGTTTGTTCTGTTGAGAGTATTAGTGGGTGTTTAGTCTCATATCTATTAGAATAGTAGAGAGAGGGATTAGCCTCTCCTATATATATGTAGTCTCACTTATTAATAAAATGAAGCCAAGTATTAAATCAAGTTTCTATTTGGTATCAGAGCCAAATCCTCCCACCCTTCTTCAAACCCTAACCCTAACCCTAACCCTCTCATAGCCGCCCCCCTCCCTTCTTTTCCCGCAGGCCCCGACGCCCGCCTGGCCACGCCGCAGCTCCGCCGGCCTGCCCCGCCGTCAGCAGCCCACGCCGGTCCCGGTGACCGCCTGGCCTGGCCTGTCGCCGCGGCTACTGCTGTTGTTGTCGCGGTTGTTGTTGTTGTTGCTGTTGTCGCGACTGCTGGTGTTGCCGCTGCGATCCCGACAACCCCCGACCCTGATGATCTTCTTTTTCGTCTTCTCTCCTGCAAATTGTAACTCGGTTATGTCCATATGCAACTGCAATTGCACGGAAGACCGAGAAATTTAATTTTCTGATTATTGTTTTGTAGCAGTAAGTTGTAATCGGGATATTAATTATATAGCTGCTTGTTGGATCAAGATATATCAGTGAGGGAACTCTTGTGTGAACTCCTGATCTCGACTATAACTGTCGGTTCCTCCTTCTCGTCAGGCCATGCGACATCGGGTCGAAGTAGTGCACGGGACGTAAGCAGCGACTCTTAGGAACATCGTTGCCGCTGAAGGAGGAACAGTAGACGTGGAGAAGACGACGAACAAATGTGGAGACAATCTAGATCTGCCACCGTCTTGCTGATCTTGCTGATGGAAAAGGACAAGAAGAAGACGATGGAGACGATCTACGGCAAGCTGACGGCCTAAGAGATGAAGGCTTTGGTGGACGATCTCTACTCCAAGTGGCTGATCGAGACTAGCTCTCGTGGTGCACACGCATATGTGGATCCTTCACCATACAAAATAAAAAAGTTGGAGAAACTGTAGATAAAGTTGGAGGGTACTTCCAACTACTTTAAGTGGCCGTGTCAGGCGATGCGGACTCTGAAGGCAAAATGCTTGGTGGGCTATGTGAATGGCCAAACCAAGGCATCTGAAGATCACTCCTTACAGGAATTTGCTGTGTGGGAGATCGTCAATAATGTTGTTGCTGGATGGTTGACAGCCTCATTGATCGACCAAGTGTAGGGCAACGTGAAAGCAATGGAGGGTGCTGGTGACATTTGGATGACGCTGAGAGATATGTACTCAGGGTCGGGCAACCCTATGAGGGTTTTCTAACTATAAGATGAACTTGATAAGGATGTCCAAGAAGATCACACCATCTTTAAGTATGTGGCTTTGTTGAAGAAGTATTGGTCAGATCTCTACCACTATGACCCCCATTAGCGTGGAAGATGAGCAAGTGGAATCGGCATTTGTGAAATATTATAAGAAGTTCATGGAGTATGTTTCGCGACAGAGGATAATGAAGTTCCTGAAGGGGCTCAACCCAGCATTCGAGCAGAGGAGGAATATCCTACTTGCTCAACCCAGGCTGTCATCACTGGAGGAGGCCATAGCTGCTATGACACAAGAAGATGTACGACTGAAGCTGATGCCTAGCACCACTAGCTCTTTGGAAAAAAAATCAGCTCTAGCAGCTTTTAACCCAAATCCTTCCGGAGGGGGAGGGTGCTACAACTGTGGAGACCCTGGACACTTCATCAGATTCTGTACGAAATCCCTGAGAGGCCAGTCCAACGGCCGCGGACGCAGCCGTGTAGGGCGTAGGGGTGGCAAAGGAGGTTATATTGGTGGTAGAAGTAATTATTTCGGATGACACAAGGCAAACCTGGCAGAAGAGGAAAGTGAGAGTCAGTCACCCGATATGACCCCTAGTAAGAGGAAAATGCTAGAGATATGGAGAAGCATGAAGCTTGGAACCAGCGACAGTCGAACCAACACCTCTGGGGCATCAACTCCAACCACCTCCGGGGGTAATATCACCCAATATGCCCATACAAGCACATGTATACCTGCTTATGCCCTGACATCTATCCACAAACCAGGTTGGATAATTGACTTGGGACATCCTGCCATGTCACGGGTGCCCATGATGAATTTCAAGATTACACTTACCTGACGACGCCTGAAAGCATTCAGACTGCTGATGGTACGACTAGACCTATTATGGGTAAAGGCACAGTTGAATGCACCCCTTCCATAATCCTTACTGATGTCTTGCATGCTCCATCTTTTCTCGTTAATCTATTGTCCATTAGTGCCATTGTTCTTCAACTTAATTGTGTTGTTTCTTTTGACATTCCTAAGGTAATTTTTCAGGAGAAGGGAACAGAGAGACGGTTGGGGATTGACACTTGACATAAGGGGCTATGGTACTTGGACATGGGTGGACTGGACGCAACACTAGCGTCACTGGTGGAAGAAGCACAACCGAAGGAGCCTTGAAGAACAGTGGAAGCAGAATTATTACTTCAACATCAGCACATGGGACACTCTTCATTCAGTCTACTGAGTCGGATGTATCCATCTATGTATCAAAAGGCTAATAAATAAAAGTTGGTTTGTGCTTGTGAGCTTGGGAAACATTTTAGAAGTTCTTATGTGAGTTCTGGAAATAGAAGTTTAGCTGCTTTTGATATGATACACTCTAATGTGTGGGGACCTTGTCCTACAACTGCGGTTAATGGTTTTAAATGGTTTGTCACCTTTATTGATTGCTACACTCGTGTTACATGGATATATCTAATGAAGAGTAAAAGTGATGTCTTTGCATTCTTTCAAGATTTTTATCGCAGGGTTACAACACAGTACAGTGCTAAAGTGAAGATTTTGAGATCTGACAATAGGACATAATACGCCAACAAGGCTATTGAAGAGTACTTATCAGCTCATGGGATACATTATCAGACTTCGTGTGCCTATACACCATTACAGAATGACGTGGCAGAGCGAAAGAACAGGCACATGTTGGAAGTAGCACAGTCAATGATGTTTACCATAAATGTTCCTAAACACTTGTGGGGGCATGCCGTGTTGACAGCTGCATATCTCATCAACATGATGTCCTCTCAGGTGTTAGGATGGAAGGAGCCGTTTGAGATGCTTACAGGAGAGAATATGTCATGCTCCAGTCCCAAAATACGTAGGACTAGGAATACGTAACACGCCAGCCGTATGTATACGAACTCCAATATATGAAAACCATATACACACGTACGCTGTACATGAATATCAAATCCACCAGTGGTAATATACTGTCAACAAGTCACACGCAATCTATATCTCATTCATAGCACAAATAGATAAATAAATGAAAATAAATAACTGAATCTCAAAGATGAAGTATCAAAGTATGATAGTCGGATAGAAACAAATCTACTGCAATTCGACTATACTAAAACTACTAAAAGAGAGAAGAGAATCAAACTCTAACATAAGATAAATGTCTAAAAGAAAAGCAACTATAATCTCTAACAGCTACAACGAATCAAAGATACTCCGAAGGTAAGACCTCCTCAGTCTGATAAGAAGCGTCAGGTCCAGGTCCGTATTCCTGCGGATACTCCTGCCCGTCTATATCTGGAAAGGTACCAGGTCCTCAGAGGGATGTAACAAGATACATATAAACATGCCAATAAAGTACTGGAAAGTAAACATCCAATGGGGTCGCCTAACCGTCTAAGTGAATGCAGTTTGAGAACAACTTTCCAACACGTGGGCTATCTGGCCATAAATGGGATTGACGTGACTCTCTCGGAGAATCAGGGGCCTACAAAGCATGTCGTCTTTTGAACGACAGAGGCCGCCTGTAATATATGGGGTCATCACCGTCCGTCGCTCCGGTGGAGCGTCCGGGTGAACAAAGGAAAGCGCAAAGGAGCCCAAACGCCTTACTTGTTGTTCTCCCCACCCCATGCTCTAAGCATGTCATATCCATGACATGATCATACCTCTAATAACTGCCAGGTCTACTAGCATGCAAAGTTTCTATCGACAGTTATCCCTATTCGTCGCACGACCTATACGTATCAGTGGCCAGCCGAATACGCAAGTCCGTGTCCTACATGTGACTCACACTCGTGTAAGAATAGTGTCATGGCCAATGAAACATAAGAATGCCTCATGATAATGGGGTGGTCTCATAAAGTAGGTCCAATGCATATACATAAATAAAAATATAATACGACGACACCGTCGTTGCACCCAAGTTTCCTTGGACGCGCAGTTTATATAGCAGTTTAAAATATATGAACTAGAATAAACAGAAATAAAACATGCATGCATCATATGGAATGTAAACACAGTACAATGGCAAGATATACTTGCCTGGCAAGAAAGCTGCGATGTACCAATAACTTGCTCCAGAAGTCGCGCAGAACAATCCAATATCCTATGTACATATAGTATAATACAATACAATCATTAGTCATTACACTAGCACATACACAACCATATTTACACTGGACTCAGGGGTACGCTAGGGGTGACACGGGTTAACTAACACGGTAAATTTGCGCGTTGAATTACGCGGGTATCGCGTCTTCAAATACTGCGCACAATCAAATAGTCAAACTAACACATCTATTGCCAGTACGTCAATGTACGCAAGGCAGTCAATTCACAAGTTTTTAGGGTCAACATGGTCAAGGTAAACACGGAATAGTCCACAGTGTCCTAGGGTCGCACAATACAAATACATATCTAGTCATAACTATTACTTAGCATTTAATTACATATATATCCATATAATTATATAATAATAATACCAATAATTTATATACATACCCATTTGAATACATACACTAAATATTTATATATATACCAAGCTGAATAATATACGCGTACGCGTACGTATACGTACACGAGTTTGGGTTCACCGACTCAGGGCTTGATGTCAACTAACAGTCAATAAGCAATACTAATAGCATACACAAGCACACATAAAAAGGAGAAAGGGGACATGTTCGAACCTCGGTGTGCGCGCACGGGGACGACGATGAGGTTGACGACGATGACGACGATGGTGACGACGATGATGATGGTGATGCGTCGATGAGATGATGATGAGTTGATGATAATGATGATGGAGTGATCATGATGATGACGATGACGTTGACGATGGATTGATGATGATGGGATGATGATGATAATGATGGGTTGATAATGGGTTGATGATGATGATGATGATGGGTTGGGTTGATGATGATGATGATGATGATGATGGGTTGTGCATGCTGCCGGAGTCCGGCCAGGGGAGGTCCGGCCAAGGAGGTCAAACAGGGAGGAAGGGGGAGGAGTTCGTGGTCAAGGAGGAGGACAGGGAGGTGGAAGGGGTGTCGAGGTCGAAGTCGTCGACGGGCTGTGCTGCTCGGTGATGAGGATGAACGAAGAGGAGGATTGTGGAAGAAGTGGTGGTCGTGGCAGGTGGTGGCGAGTGGCGGAGGAGATGAAGTCAGGGGAGACTCAGACGAGGTGACTGGTGGTGGTTGTCGACGTGCAGCGGGGAAGCGGTTCGTCGAGTGTCGCGTGCTCGGTTGCAGACGAAGCCCGAAGTCGGGGAGATGGCAGAGGACGGCGGGGATGACAGTAATGTCCAGGCGGTGGTTGCTGTCGACTTCGGCGGAGGAAGATGAAGAGGTGGTGGTGCTGGTGGTGTGGTGCAGTGGGAAGACTGTCGTCGATGGAGGTCGTCGACGAGGGAGATGGCCGGCTCGGGACTGGTCAGTTCAGCGGTCGGGGATCCGGCCGAGAAGGGGAGGAAGAAGAAGAGGGAAGATGGAGTGAGCAGGGAGCAGGATCCGGCAGAGGTCCAGGGCTCCGCTGGCGAGGCGACGGGTTGGTGTGGAGGAGTCTCTGGTCGGCTGGGCTGAAGGGAAGGGATGGAGGAGATGAATAGTAAGGGTGGAGGTCGGCTGGTATTGGTTGGTTTTGGGTTTTGTTAAATAGGAAAAAGAAGAGAAAAATTGTTTAAATAGGTAGAAAAGAGGGTTTGGGGTTGACCTAGGAACTTGGCTTGGTCAACACCTCCTTGGAGTTGGGCCTTGGGCCTCATATGGGGATGTTTGGAGGGCTATATTTGCATCGTCTAAAATGCAAGAGTAGAATTAAATGGAGGGCGATGTTGTGCGTTGCACATTTCGAAAATTCATGAAGAAAATTCACATGAACGAAAAATAGGTTTCTTCATGTATCATGTCTAATGGTGTGGACACCTCAATGCACTTTTGCATAAAAGCGCCAAATAATTAAAAAATTGCACAAAGATGGAAATTGGACTAATTTAATTAAAATTAATGCGCAAGGTGTTCTGGAATTAATTAGAAGTACATGGGGATAAAATTAGGTGGGACACAAGTGTCATGGACATAGGGGACTCAGAATAGAATATTATCATAAATTGTGTTGCACGAAACGGGTCAAGATTGTGTCGCCAATTTCGATTGGAACGCACAAGGATACAAAGTTGGAATTATTTAGAATTAAATATAAACGTCTGCAACGAATATTGTACGACTAAAATGTAGCACAAGAGAGCATAATTATAAGTTACACAAGGGACAGAATAGAAGGCGGACACGTCTAGGACAAGGTTGTAAAGTTTGTAGGAAGGCAATGGCTAGTGTAGTGCCCTAATTATCGAAGCAACGGTAAGGTGTACTAGGTGATTTAATTGTTGTAAAATTAAATAAAATGCCGTGTCCTATTTCCAATTGGATACAAACTAGCCCTAATTTTACTATCTAAGCCAAGTAGGCCTAATTTTGGGTGAGAGGGTTTACAGAATAAGTACATTGTTCCCCCAAAGGTATTTTGATGTGTATGTTTTGTGAAGGATAACAGACCTGCGGTAGGAAAGTTGGATCCTCGGCAAGGAAGTGCATCTTTGTTGGCTACTCAGGGACTCAGAAGGGATACTCTTGTTGGAGTCCGGTGGAGCGAATGCTCTTTGTAAGTATGAACGTTACATTCAGAGAGATGGAACAATACTACCACAATGATTCAGGTGTAGGCTTCGCATTTGGTGATATACCTAACACAAGAGGTGTTAGGAGTGGGGGAGATGGGCCCAAGCGTGATTGTCGGGTCAGTTCCATATCCAATGATGGAAGCTGGTCCAAGGGAACAAGGAAAAGATAGCGAGGGTGAGGAAAGTGATGAGGATGCACATAATCAGGAGGAAGAAAGTAGTGACAATCAGGAGGAAGAAAGTGATACTCCAGTGCAGGGGAAGGAACAGACTACAGAACAATCTACAGAGCTCCAAGTCTACAGAAGGAGAAATCAGCAGTCCACTATTGTGCCTATTACTGTGCCTATTGTCCCTACTGTGCCATGTCCCTCGTCTAACCCTGCCCCAACTCTTGAAGATGCACCTCTCGTACCGGATCTCTCTAATTCGGATGCGGATTTCTCTGATTCGGATGGTATAATCTCTTCACTACTTCCTCATATTCCCTTAAGGAGATTTTCTCGCAGTAATACGGAAAAAGTCCCTAATCGTTATGGTTATGAACATGACATTGCCAATTTTTTATCCTACTCTAATATATCCCCTACCTATCGAGCATTCATTGCATCGTTAGACACCACCTCTTTGCCTAAGTGTTGGCAGGAAGCTAAGGAAGATCCAAGGTGGAGAGCTGCAATGTTGGAGGAACTTAGGGCACTCGAAAGAAATGGGACATGGAAACTTGTTCCGTTGCCTAAAGGAAAGAGAGCAGTTGGATGCAAATGGGTCTTCACAGTAAAGGAGACCCAAGAAGGAAAGGTGGAGCGGTACAAGGCAATGTTGGTTGCAAAGGGATCCACTCAATCATATGGCATCGACTATGATGAGACATTTGCTTCAGTGGCAAAGATGAGCATTGTGAGAATCCTGGTCTCCCTTGCAGCAAACCATGTGTGGCAGCTGTATCAATTGGATGTGAAGACCGTTTTTCTTCATGGAGACCTACAAGAGAAAGTATACATGGAGACCCCCCAGGGTTTTGCACGAAGCTGTCGACGGAAAATGTGTGCAAGCTAAAGAAATCACTATATGGGCTCAAACAATCTCCTCGAGCCTGGTTTGACAGATTCAGGTAGGCTGTCACAGGCATGGGGTACCGCCAGACCAATGCAGATCACACGGTTTTCTTCCAGCATGACTTGCAGTGTATGTGGATGATATAGTGATCATATGTGATAATAAGGAGGAGATCACCCAGCTGAAGTCAAAATTCGTCAAGGAGTTTGAAGTGAAGGACTTGGGAATGATGAGGTATTTTCTCGGGATCGAGGTGGCTCGAGGAAGAGATGGGATCGTCCTCTATCAGAGGAAGTATGTACTAGACCTGCTCACAGAGACTGGTATACTAGGATGTCGATCGGTAGTCACTCCAATCGATCAGAGAGATAAGTTGGGTGCAGAGACAGGAGAGTCTGTTAATCGTGAGAGATATCAGAGACTTGTAGGCAGATTGATTTATCTATGCCACACTCGCCCTGATATCTCATTTGCTGTGAGTGTAGTGAGTCGCTGCATGCATGATCCAATGAAGGGTCACATGGATGCAATTTTTTGTATCTTGAGATATGTGAAGGGGACTCCTCGAAGAAGGCTTTGGTTCAAGAAAAATGGACACATGGGTGTTGAGTGGTACTGCGATACAGATTGGGCAAGCTGCATGGACGACAGAAGGTCTACCTCAGGGTACCGTGTCTTTGTGGGGGGTAACATAATCTCATGGAGAAGCAAGAAACAATTTGTGGTAGCACGATCGACTGCTGAAGCAGAGTATAGAGCTATGGCTCTGGGAGTGTCAGAGTTGTTGTGGGTAAGAGCACTGCTAACGGAGTTGAAGCTGGACCAGGGAACACCGTTGCGTCTTCTGAGTAACAGTCAACTTGCAATAAGTAGAGCTAACAATCCAGTCCAGCATGACAGAACTAAGCACATCGAGATCGATCGGTTCTTCATCAAAGAGAAGGTAGAAAAGGGATATTAAAGCTCGACCATGTTCGTTCAGAAGAACAAGTTACAAATTGTTTGACTAAAGGCCTTAATTCATCAAATTTTTCTAAACTATATGACAAGATGGGGATAATTGATATCTATCACACATCTTGGGGGGAGTGTTGAGAGTATTAGTGGGTGTTTAGTCCCACATCTAGTAGAATAGTAGAGAGAGTGGTTAGCCTCTCCTATATATATATGTAGTCACACCCATCAATAAAATGAAGCCAAGTATTAAACCAAGTTTCTATTTGCTCTATGACACATTAAACCAAAGATTGAATGACATCCCCTTTATTAAGCTAAATCAATGTTGCCGCCTTATCTTGACAAAATGTATGTAACCTCTGTGCGATCTCCTCTTGTATTCTCTACATATATGCTTGATGCTTCTTTTGATTCTTACCCTTGCCATAAGCAATGACCTCAATTTTGTTTTCCTATCATTATTTGCTTCATATTCTACTCGTTATTTTGTCATTGATTTGGAGAAGAGATCATGTTTATGATGCGATGTATTGAGTTTATGGTGATTGGACTATCATTCCTTATAACCAAAATGTGTATCTATGTATACTTTTTCAATGAGGGATTTTATAAAATAATGTAATTTACGTATTAAAGGTTCAAAGTATCGGTATCGGAATCGGTATCGGACCATTCCTATGAGTATCGGGATCGGCAGTATCGGTAGTATCGGCGGTTTCGGATCGGAGTATCGGATTTTTTGGTATCGGAAAGCAAACAACTATTAGTAAATTATTAACATTTTAGAGAATATATTTTATACATTTATGCATAATTTAAAGTATTTCCAGTATTGTTTCTTAGTATTTTTGATATTGAATGAAATAGTAGTCATCCTTGTCGATTGATTTATATGCGATAGATAAATTTTCCTCTTTTATATGTTTTTACAACCTTACTATACTTTTACACCCTTGCTAATTGGTTTTTTAATTCAATATTTTTTGCCAAATTGACCGGAAAAGAGACCTCTAATGTCGGTATCGGTCAGTATCGGATATCGGTCGGTATCGGATCGGGACATGCCAAACTGTATCGGTATCGGCCGTATCGGATCGGTATCGGCCGATACTTTAAACTATGTGTCTTTTAAATATTATGGGAGCAGGTTTGAAAAAGGATCTTAGAGTGTCTAGGGTTGGGCCGCGGAACAAGAGAGGCGCCCGAAGGCTCACAAGCCCACTCCGCGGTTGCCACATTTGTAATTTTTTTCTCCATTAGTTATGATACTGAATTTTGTATCACTGATTCACTATATGAGAATGAGATGCCATCATTTTTTGTTAACAATATTTGATTGTTTAGGTGCTTGATTATCCAATTTGTAACTGATATTTGCCGCTTGACATATATTAGGTAAGTATGCAAATATCCATTAACATATATGGACTATTTTTATATACATAAGTGCTTGACGGTTGACATGCATGAATAAAACTATCAATTTGTTCATCTCGTACGCAAGGTTCAAATTATCGGCCGATACGTATAGGTATCGGACGGATCGGATCGGATTTGGAGGTGTCCGATCCGATAATTGAACAAAATATCGGTATCAGCCGATACAGACTAAAATTTTATGGTATCGGTTCGAATCGGCCGATACAGACCAATACAGCCCGATATGAACCGATCCGGACCAAAAAAATTCAATCAAAGAACCAAAAAATTCCAATGAAAACCCAAAAATTCATATAGAAATTCTCTTCAGAAGAACCAAATTTTTGTAATCGAAGTCCAAACAAGCCGCTGTTATCTCCTCCCCTTCTCTGCCGTCGTTGCCGCCTCGTTGAGGAAAAGGAAGTCGAGAATCGACCTTCATTAGGTTAGGGTTAGAGAATCGGCCTTCCGAAGAACAGTGGACTTGGATCGGAGAGGATAGGAGAGGAGATAAAAAATGGAGGCTGAGTTGCGTTTCTCTCTCCTCCCGAAAGAGTTATTTGTATTTACCTCCCCAATCCATAGTCATATCTCTACTACCCCCAATTTTTTTTAAATTAGCATTAACTCTCCAATCCTTTATAACATGTTAATTGTAATTAGTGTTAACAACCCCCCCCCCCCCCCCCCCCCCCACCACACACCCACACACCCCCCAAAAAAATGCCTAGATTTAGAAAATTGGGGGAGGGGATAGTGCTAATTTAAAAAAAAAATTGGGGGCTATTGAAGATATGATTATGAATTGGGGGTAAATACAAATAACTCTTGTTTTTATTAGGTTAGGGGTTGGGTATTGGGCTGGACCAAACCCAGTCCGGTGTTAAAAAAAGTTGAACCTAACGTTATAAGATTTCTAACATATAGCTGGTCCGGACGTCCCAGATTGTCTGGTTTGAACTCCTTTTACTATATATATATATATATATATATATATATATATATATATATATTATTTTAGTATATCTTTTATTTGTATATTTTTATGTAAATGTAAATTTTCACTTGCTAAATATATTATTGAACTGTGTTGACTCGTGTACACAATGTAACATTTTTTATTATTGTATGTAATATTTTTTTATAAGTGTCATATTGTATGTAAGGTTTTTATTATTATATGCAATGTTTTCTTTTAAGTTTAATATTATTGTATGTACTGTTTTTATTATTGTATGTAACATTTTTTATTATTAGGTGGTATATCCTATATATATACTATATAATTATTTAATATTGTCGATACTAGCGATACCAAAAATTCCGATACTCCAATCCGATAGTGCCGATACCGATACTCATACAAAATGTCCGATACCGATACTTTGAACTTTGTGTGTACGGTGCGTACCTGGTGGAAGCATGCCAAGTAGGAATGTTTATGATTTGATATTCTTTTTTGTTCTCTGTATTGTTTTTCTATAATACAGTTTCCTACTGCTTTAGGCTTACTTCTCAGTTACCAACACAAGATCCTAATGCCGCAATTCATAGTATTTATATTAGTACCATTTTTATCTTGCTTCAATTAAAAGTTGGCTCTATATTTTGCTTTGACTCACCTCTGTGCTTTCTACTCCACTAGTTCTTGAAGGAGGAGGCAGGAGGCTTGAGGCAGCAAATGCTAACAATGCAAGAAAATCATTAGCAAATCTCCTAACCCTCAGAACATTGGTATTTCCCCTTAACCTGAGCATATTCTAACAAATTGGTATACTATAAATGGTATTGACACTGATCCTCAATAGTTATGCATATGCTATACTAGCGAATTTATAACTCAAAACTTTTGTAGAGTGAATTATGATAGTGAAGGCCCACCAAACTTCTGATAATATGCTGAACTTTTCACAAAACAGAAATTCCTTTTTCGATGTTTCAGGAAAGGGATTTTTGTTAAGAGTTTCTTAAACTCAGTAATAAAAGCCATGCTCATTAATTTCATGGAAAGGGCATGCTTTGTTGAGTATTTGACACATTTCTTACTATAAATGGTATTGACTCTGATCCTCAATTGTTATGCATATGCTATACTAGCGAATTTAGAACTCAACTTTTGTAGATTGAATTATGATAGTGAAGGGCCACCAAACTTCTCCTGATAATATGCTGAACTTTCCACAAAACAGAAGTTCCTTTTCCGATGTTTCAGGAAAGGGATTTTTGTTCGAGTTTCTTAAACTCAGTAATAAAAGTCATGCTCACTAATTCCATGGAAAGGGCATGCTTTGTTGAGTTTTTGACATATTTCCTTGTATACATAACATCTGATTTTCAGAGTAAAGGTGAAAATAAGTTAAGATTCCTCTAAACTGCTATCTTCTCCTTCCAGGGTCTTAAGTGACAACTTTATAGGCTAATTTGCATTAAATACCATACTTTGTGGTATTGGATGATGCTGATATAATTTTGGCATGTCCCGATCCGATACAAACCACTACTGACCAATAAGGGGGGCTCTTTCCTTCAGCAGGAAAAAAAAATTGAACGAAAAAGATACATGGAAAACTAGTGTCAACACAATAATTCGGGTGTGTTGAAGACCTAAGACCGACAATGTTACATTGTGTCGATGATTTCTTATTGATAAATTATAACCATCATCATTTGTCGTAGTTGTTTATCTATAAATTCACAACATTAATGCATATTAATATTTCACAACATTGTTGCATATTAATATTATCATTCAGAACGTTTTATGGTGGTTGCACTATGTCTAAAGACAAATAAGTAAACAATAATATCTTGCCAGTGAATATTATTTCATTTAATACTAACAAGAAACAACATATAATATATAAAGTTATGTCTTAATGTATTAAATATTTTTTTATCTTTTTGAAAGACTTTTTATCATTTTTGGCTTTTCGAAACGAAGAACCCGATACCCCGATACCCCGATCCAAAACAGCCAAATCTGTCGAAACCTCTAATATCGGTACTCATAGGAAGGGTTAAAACTAATTTGGATATCAATATTTTGAACCTTGCTAATACTATGAACTTGTACGTTTTTGTACTAAATACCATAAACTTTGTTTATAAGTAACTAAATACACTGAACTATTAGGTCGTTTGCAACATCATATATCAAGTTAGTTTTTGCAGTAGAAGGACAAACACGTCCCTATGACAATTAAAAAGAAAACAAAATAAAGTTAAATAAACAAAAATGGAAGAAAAAAGACCAACCCTAACCCTTATGTTGCCCGATCACTCCCCCGCCCATTTTTCTTTTTTTCGTGTTTTTTTCAATTTTCTTTTTTATAAAAGGAAATAATATATTTTTATGGATAAAACAGTCTTAGAAAGACGGTTATTATTAGTTTGACGACAAATTGATGGTCAAACTAAAGGGAGGTAGCTAGTTGCAACGGCCTGGCAATTTATAGTTGCTAATAATAAATAATTCACGGTATTTAGATGAAAAAATCCTGAAAGTTCATGATATTTAGTTGCAAATTAGCCAACTTCATTTTTATATATTTGGCTAACTTGCACTTACATACTTGAACTTTCACACTTTTGCAACTTGCTACCTGTAAAGTTTATATATATATATATATATATATATATATATATATATATACTACCTTGAACATTTTTTTTGGAAAATTGGTACCTCAATACCGTTAGCAGAAAATTCGTATGGAAGTCCTTATACCTTTACTTTTGTATCTTAATCCCAACTTTTACATAAAACTCCTTAGATTATTTTCCTAATTACACCCTAATCCATTCATCTTTACATAAAAACCCTTTTTTTTTCCATCACAATCTAACTCATCTTTCCAACCCATATTCTTTCTCTCCCCACATCCTCAGGTTCGACAACATGCCATTAGTATGTGGACAATGAGTGGACGAATGCAGGAGCAAGTGCCTGCGACATCACTAGGGGGGAGGGGGTGCGGGAGATGGTGAGACCCAAGGTAGGGTAGTGTAGGGTAGGTGTTTGCCATTAGATACATAAGTTGGAAAGAAACTTGATTCAATTGAACAAACTAAAGAAAGTACAAAGAAAAGTCCTAGCAGACAATCTAAGTACAAAGTTGTTTTCTGGGGGTGACAATGGAGGGTTAGGAGTGTAGCAACTCTCTTTACTCCGTGGACGATCCGATGCAGAAGCTCTTTTCTCTTGCTTGAGTGTAGATTCGCAGATAACCAGCCTTTTTCGCATGAGGGTAATATCCTGTTATTTATAGTTGTTCAGTGACCACATGAATTTCGGACCGCATGGACGTTGGGAGTCGCCACGTATCTTCTTCTAACATAAAGGTGTTACAACTGTTCTAGGCGCGACTTGATCAAGTGGACACGTGACCGCTATTTGGTTGGAGAGAATCACTCAGTTGTAACAGCAAGATTTGGTCAATATGGAATCTGGGACATGGGTGGCCAAAGACGCACGTGACGCATGGAGTCTGGAACGCATGGGCCAGAGCCGCATGGGACACATGGAGTCTGGGACGCATGGGCCAGAGTCGCATGTGACGCATGGAGTCTGGGACGTATGGGCCAGAGCCGCATGGATGCATGGAGTCTGGAATGCATGGGGCCCGAGACACATGGACCGTATGGAATTTGGGACGCATGGGCCAGAGCCGTATGGGCCAGAGTCGCATGGGATCCTTTGTCGTATTGTACACGTGGCTCTGCACTATCCTGGGGACTTCTGTCTCTTAGTGTGTTCTCGTCCTTCGAGGCGATCAGGAAAGTCATTTTTGTCAGGATTCTGTGCCAGGCGCCATCTCTGTTGTCATGACGTCATGTCAAGTCGACCTGTGGCCAGTTGTCAGGACGCTCGTTTGGACCGCATGGATGTCCTTTTTCTGGGCCGTATGATGTCTATGCGGTCCAACATCTGTTGACTTTTATTCTGGGATGCATGAACGTTGGACGCATGGATACACATTTTCCATGCTTCTACAAACCCCCTTTCAAAGTTTTCAAACTGACAAGTTTGAAATACTTTGAATAAGAAGCATGAATAGGGTACGTTCGGACCGCATGGTCATTGAGTCTCATGGGCGAACACTGTCAGGCTGTCCATTATTCATTAACTGTCAGATTTGCCTTGACCCTTGAGTGGATTCTGTTCGGATTTCGAGCCACCCTTTCACACGAATCCCAGTACTTACGGCTGTGTTCGATAATAAACGAAAGAAATTGAAACTAGGTTTATACGAAACCCTTTCTTTGGTTTACAAACAAGAAAAAGAAGTACAATTAATCCTATACGAGGATGTTAAGTACAAAAATTTGATTCTGGGAAAATATTGCTATAGGAGTCTGATCTGCGGTCGATCACTTTGTCCCTTGGACCACACGATGACGAAGAAGTGCTGTAGAAGACGAAAAATAAGCTTCAAGGACTGCAGGAGGGGTTAAACTCTTGTTGCCAAAGCTCTCTATATGTGCTCTCTTGACTTTAATTATCCACACTTCGACCCTTTTTTTCTCAAATTTTCCAACCTTTGACCTCCGTGGCCGGAGGTCTCTATTTATAGGGTTCAGACACAGTCGGCGTAGAAACCGAACAGCGGAGAAAGTTGTACCTTTTAAGCGGCGGTTATAATAACTGCCACCCACGTATGAATGATCTTCTGAATCGGCGTGTGACGCGTGTCCCATTATGAGGTAATGCGTATAACTGCTCGTCGAAGATCACGACATGCAAGCCACGTAGGTAACTGCCCCTCGCGTAGAGAATGTTGGCATAAAAGCCAAATAACTGTCTCGTTGGCGTAAAAGCCAAATAGTTATCTTGTTGGCGTAGAAGCCATGTAGTTGTTAAGTTGGCATAGAAGCCAAGTAGGCGTGGAAGCCGGATAGCTGTCAAGTTGGCATAGAAGCCAAGTAGACGTAGAAGCCGGATAGCTGTCAAGTTGGCATAGAAGCCAAGTAGGCGTAGAAGCCTGATGCTGCATGGATAGGTAGCCAGCGTAAAGATAGTCGATTATCCTTCCTTGACCGAGATCTTGAGCATATTCTGGACCAAATAGCCTTATCACGCACCTTTGCAAATATAGCCTGAGTTGGCGTATTCCGAGGAGATAGCGTATAGCGTGCTCCTATAATTGAAAATAGCCAGGTCGACGTATTTCAAGGAGATAGCGTACAGCGTGCTCCTATACCTGAAAAATAGCCTGATGGAGTAATATGCGGGGATGGTGATGTGGACGTATTAGCCCTAATTATGGCTCACGCAGTCGTTAAAAGTAGAACCAAATCTCGTGCATTAAATGCAGAGATCTGCCCCCATCACGCGCATTAACTGCAGAGACGTGCCTCGAGTTCTGTACGAAGAGCAGCTTTTGACGTGGCGGTTTGTTTCGTCTCTTCCTGAGCGTAAAAAAGTTCATCTTTGCCTGTGTAAAATAGGCAGCGTATTCCTTGAATGCGTAAACAACGTCTTATATCGAGGGTTATGTCACTAGACGACAGTCTGGGACTCTGTGTCGAATCATCATTACAGCCGTCCTCTCGATCGCTGTGCAGTACTCTTTGTCAGGAGTCAGGTTCACTGCATGATCTGACAGGTTCATTCGAGGAATACGAAGAGTTTCTCGTACAACTTTTCGCTGCATTAAAAGCAGGTAGGTTTTACGCCAAAGTGGCGATGTAGTAACCTTTTTACGCCGAAGCAGTCTGGAAATACTGCATTACGCGGGTTGTTCTGGAGCTATATTTTACGCTGAATAGCGTTGAAGCTCTGTTGTACGCCAATGGCTCTGAAGTCATGTCTTACGCTACCCAGTGCTGGAGCTCTGTTTTACGCGGCTTCCTGCATGTTGAGGGTTTTACGCGTATAATTCCTCAGCGTATTTTTCATGCTTCTACAAGACCCCCTTCAAAGTTTTCAAATTCCTCGTAATTTGAAACACTTTGAATGAAGCATGAAACGGTCAATTTTGACTCGTTCCGCGAGGCTGATTTCTCGGCAAATATTTAGGAATTTGTTGGGATTTGGTGTGATCTCCTCTGCCTATATAAAGGCGATTGAGTTAACCTGTTTTTCCCACACTTCCTTCACCACACAGAGATGGTTGTCGAGCTTCGTCGGGTCGACTTGAGGAAGAAGAAGATCATGTTCTTCCCACATGTAAGGAGCCGTAAAAAGAGGCGTCTTCGAGCAAATGTCATCTGTAACGATGGATCATGGAAGGATATCATAGCTTCCTTTGCTCGGGATAATCAGCAATTTCATATGGCGATTCGTCCAGGAGAGAGGAAGGATCATATTGGACCACACAGCTTGCAAGCTGTATTCTCTTCCATCATGGCGCTGGACGAAGGCAGACAGCTTGGCCCTGTCTTCCAGTATTGAGTTGGGTATGAACCCACAACACAATTCTAGGACATGCCTGCCATGGCGTATGGAGGACGGGCTTGCAAAATTGATACATGTCTAATTGTGTATCCTCCCGCTATTAATCATTTTCTTGTTAATCAGCTGTAGAAAGCTGATTTACTGTTGAAGAAGGAAAAAAGATCTCCACCAATATGATAACCTAGCAAAATAGATTCTCGGTGTGATCTTAAATGAGAAACCCTTTGTAGAAAAAGGATTTCCATCATATGTAATCATGAAGATGAAAAACCCTTTGTAGACTGGATTTCCATCATATGTAATCATGATTAATAAAATTGTCTTCTTTTTCGCATATGATGATTTGCCATATTTGCTGTGAGGAAGTCTAAATAGTGTGCAGCTTCGATATGTCTGAATAATTTTACGCCGACTCTGATAAAAGAATATCTGACCTCGTCTTATCTTTTACGCGTAACAGCACACGCGTAGAAAGCTGCTTAGCATTTAAGTCGAATATCCGAACTGTCATGCTGTTATGAACGAGGAGTTGCGTAGAATTTCTGAACTGTCACTTCTCTGATGCGAAGAATTCTTGTTCAGACCATCATCTTCAATAATGATTTTCCGAAAATCCCTTGAAATATGGCGAGAAATGGCCGTCCAAACATGCCATACTTGAACTTTTGAGAAAGGATTCTGACTGGGCTTTGGATGAACTTCCAATCGGCCCAAGAAGAAGAGTCATCTTCAATGGTGAACTCTGTATGTTTTGGGTACTTGGAATGTTTTGTGGCCAAGAATTAGCATTTTCTGCGTAAATCCTTACAATTGGCCATCTGTAGCTTTCGAGCGTAGAATCGTAGATTTGTAGCCTCTGAGCGTAAAAAGCTTCCGAGCGTAAAATCTTAGATTTGTAGCTACTGAGCGTGAAGTCGTAGGTTTATAGCCTCTCGAGCGTAAAAGCTACTGAGCGTAAAAGCATCCGGGCGTAAAACCGTAAACTTGTAGCCTTTGAGCGTAAAACCGTAGATTTGTAGCCTCTTGAGCGTAAAAGCTTCTGAGCGTAAAATCATAGATCTACTATGCGGGTAAAATTCAGTCTCCCGTTTGTGACGTGGCAGACGAAACTTCTGGCAATGCCTTAGTGCCAATCCAGAAGTCTACTCTGCGCGTAAAATTCAGTCTCCCGTCTGTGACGTGGCAAACGAAACTTCTGGCAATGCCTTAGTGCCAATCCAGAAGTCTACTCCGCGCTCCGCGCGTAAAATTCAGTCTTCCATCTGTGACGTGGCAGACAAAATTTATGACAATGCCTCAGTGCCAACTCAGAAATTCCAAATGCGCTCCGTGCGTAAAAATACATCTCCCCTCTGTGAAGAGGCAGATGGTCCTTGCAATCACCGCAAGGGAAAACAAGTGGCGGATTTTTCGACCTCTCAGCTTTTACGCCATCAAGAGAAGAATCTGTCCGCTCTTCAGATTACGCAGAATGCTGACGGCCGATTGAGGACTTCCTCAGTTTTACGCCAACCTGTGCAAAGTGCCAGATTACGCCAGGATAAGCCCCTCAGCGTAAAGAAGACCCGGTTCACGGGAACATACGCTCCTCATGGATCATGTGCTACTCACATGGCTGAACTGCTCTACTCATATGGTAGAGAAAGTGTTCTGGTTCCTAATCTCCACAAGCCCAATGATGTAAAAAGGCAGAATAAGGCTTCTTCTTTTTCTGCTAATATCGCTGATTTGCGTAATTTCTTGATCCAGAAACGCAAAGACAGGGATCAAAATCAAGATTTTGCGCCCCTAACTTCCAAGCCTGGAGAGATCATGTGGGAAGATGCGTCAAGATCTAATGTCGTCATGACATATGGGCCACATGAAGAATCTGTCTTTATTATTCCACCGACTCGCAACGATCAACATCGAATAATCTTCGGTCGAATGTGGAATAGACCGATTGTACAAGAAGAATCTCGCGAGTCCGATGCTGGGAAAATGCAAATCTACAGATATAGCCCTCAGGCTTTAAGGATTATGCAAAACATGGGTTACAATTTGAAGTTGTGTGACCCGCACCCGAAAATTCGGGCACGAGTACGTGGGTACGTCCAGCCTACGCCGCAGAGTCGGCGGTAGTACGCTGTCTAGGTCAATTCCAGGTTTACTAAACTAGCTCATTCACAAATAACATAGGCAAGATAATAATGAGAATTGAACTTAAGATTGCAACTGAAAATAAATGTGACAACAGATTCAAATGTTTTAGTACAGGAATTCAAAATGAAATCGGGGACAAACCCGATTAATAAGATAAGAATATAAATGAAAGATAGCTACTACTAGCTACTCTGCAGCAGGGGTCTCCTGGGTGGGTTCTGGCTCCTCATAGGTATCATCAGTCCCCTCATAGGGACCATAATAAGTAGGGGCAAGATCCTCATCATCGCCTAAATCAACAGATCCAGTCAGGAAAGGAGCAAAGTACACAGTGCACAACAAGGTTAAACTAAATATTTATGACAATTAAATATCATTTATTAATTGAAAACCTTGATTTTAATTACAGAAAATTCCCAGAAAATTCCAGAAAATTGGGAAAAATCCAAGATTTAATAATTTGAAAATTTGGGGGTTTACAAGTTGAAACAAGGCCTCAACTATGGAAAAGACAGACGAACACCGTTGCATGGTAATCCTTACTGTCAACAAACTCGTTTTGGGTTGGGGTATACTGCACCTCTTACAAACTCCAAACCTCCAGAGTCTGATCCTGTAATACCAGAGGCAGGTCCTTCTAAATCAACTTATGTGGACAAATGCCACGGCATGTCTGGGGTAGTCTACCTCGACAAAATAGGGCAACATCCAAAGCTGGGGGTAGAATTTCCTCTGAGTCCGAAGATGATGCAACGATGACCATCATCCCGGAAGACCGTAAAACTCAGGCATCAGGAGCCCGAAGGCTAAAAGGGACTTTCTCCTTCAATGAAGATGACATCATTGAAATCTTTAATATTTTGATGAAGGAACACAAACTTCAGCTACCCAACATCAGATACCCTGAGAGGGCTGGCAAAGTCGATGACCCAGATTATTGTCTCTTCCATCCGTATATTCATCACCCTACAAGGGCGTGCTATGTACTTAAAAGAAGAATCCAGGAGTTGATCGACGCCAAAGTCGTCACTTTGCATTTATAAACGAGGGGACAATCACTGCAAATTGATTTCACTCTAACGTAACAATTTGCTCCCTCAAGAAAATACCGGATGATGAATTCCTAAAGTTTCTCCAGCGGATTCTTCAGGTCTATCTCCACTCAGGAAAATCACTCCACAGTAAATTTTTCGGACATTAGCTCACGTCCATATTACCTCTGAACTATTGTCCAAACATTTTTTTGTTTCCCCAGCTGAATTTGCCATGTCCAAGTAACCTCTGAGCAAACCTTCCAGTTTGTGGCTATAGATCAGTTCACGTCCATATTATCTCTGAACTACGTCTCGCCACTTTCTCCAGTAGAGTAAAACTATCACCACAAAAGTTTGTCATGTCCATATTACCTCTGAACAAACCTTCCTGGTCCGGCTATCGATTATCATGTTCATATTACCTCTAACATCGGTTGTCATCTCAACTTAACACCCGTATTTAACTCTAAGTACGCCAGTGGTGTTGAGTCCACAAAAACTGCCATGTCCATATTACCTCTGAGCAGATATTTGTCATGTTCATATTACCTCTGAACAAACTTTCCGAATTTTTGGCTATCGATTATCATGTCCATATTACCTCTGATATCGGTTGTCATCTCAACTTAACACCCGTACTTGATTCTAAGTACGCTAGTAGTGTTAAGTCCACAAAAACTGCCATGTCCATACTACCTCTGGCAGGGCTTGTCCTAAACTTATTACTTGCACTCTCGTGCACAAGAAGTAATAGGTCCACCAAAAACTTCCCTGTGGAATATCCGTAATGGAAACGAATTGTTCGTGTCCATCCTCATTTTCCCCAGTAAGGAAAGAGTTTGTCCATGACCAACCCCCACAGAGTCGTATTTTACCGCGTCTATATTACCTCTGTCAGGATTTGTCTCAAGCCTATTATTTGCACTTAACATGCGCAACAAATAGTAGGTCCACCAAAAATCCCCCAGTGAGATGTCCTCAACAAACACGGTATCGTACTACGTCCATATTACCTCTAGTACGATGTCCAAAATTCGCGCAAACAATCACAAAGAAATGGAGGGCCCTTATATGATTGCAAATGGCGCTTACAGATTAGCCAAGCCTAATGAAAATTTGGCAATGGCTCCTATCAACGACAAATTCCTGAAGAAGTACTTTACTTGATCTCCTTTGCTTAACGGAGTGTGATGAAGATCTTATTCTGATGATATCATGCACAAAGGTTAGCTGGATCATATTCTATCAGATTCGTATGACCTCTTAATGGATATACTTAACTAATTTGTAAACCTATCATGTTCATATTACCTCTGATAGTGTTTAGTATACAAATTTAGTTGGATTATATTCTATCCGGTTCATATCACTTCTGAATAGATTTACATTCAGCAAAACCTTAACGAAAGTATGTCATGTTAATGATACCTCTGATATCACTTTCATCTTAGCCTATCATATTCTAAAGTGATGGGTCCACAAAGTCAGAAAATATGTCTTTATTATCTCCGAGAAATTATAGGAGAAACAAAAAGTACATCATTTGGGAGTAGCAGTTAAATCACGAATCTGCTGCGCCAAAGAGGCCATCCTCTCATTCCTGGAATTCAAGACGTTAGCGCGAGCCCGCTCCAGCCTTGCCTCCTCATTGTTCAAGGAAGATAGTTCGGATCGAGCATCAACAAAACTGGCATGGATGACACCAGCACGCGTCAAGTTCTGCTGAGCTATCTCCATTTGGCCCTTAAATACATCACGAGCTGCCGATGTCTTGAGAAGCTTCTCCCTGGCCTGAGCGAGTTCAGCTTCCAAATCTTGAACCCTCGCTTCATCTCCCTCATATTCGGCCTAGTACTTAGTTAGCTGAGGGATAAAATCCACCAAGACAGCTTTCCCTTCATCTATCTCCTGCTGCTGTTCCTGGATGGATTTGTCAAGAGTTTCCATTTGCCCAGCAAGCTTTGCAGTCAAGGAATCGTACTCGGCCTGAATCATATCATCGACGTTGCCTCGAGATAATTGCAAATATTTGTTAATGGGTTGTTCTAAACCATTAACTATTTGCTCCAGCGCATCAGCTCTCCCAGCGTCGTTGAAATTTCTGATCGGCGCTATCGCAAGCTGGGAGGACATCTTCAGAGCCTCGAAGCCTAAATTCTTCTTCAGCACCATTGATATCAGCGTTTTCAAAGTGATGTAGAAAATGCTAGTATACTGCTCAACTAGCATGGCGAAATTCGAATGGACGCTGGGAGTGGCTGCGCGGGTGCTGTCCCCAGCAGAGTCGCCATCTTGTGTTTGATAATAAACGAAAGAAATTGAAACTAGGTTTATACTAAACCCTTTCTTTGGTTTACAAACAAGAAAAAGAAGTACAATTAATCCTATACGAGGATGTTAAGTACAAAAATTTGATTCTGGGGAAATATTGCTATAGGAGTCTGATCTGCGGTCGATCACTTTGTCCCTTGGACCACACGATGACGAAGAAGTGCTGTAGAAGACGAAAAAGAAGCTTCAAGGACTGCAGGAGGGGTTAAACTCTTGTTGCCAAAGCTCTCTATATGTGCTCTCTTGACTTTAATTATCCACACTTCGACCCTTTTTTTCCTCAAATTTTTCGACCTTTGACCTCCGTGGCCGGAGGTCTCTATTTATAGGGTTCAGGCACAGTCGGCGTAGAAACCGAATAGCGGAGAAAGTTATACCTTTTAGGCGGCGGTTATAATAACTGCCACCCATGTATGAATGATCTTCTGAATCGGCGTGTGACGCGTGTCCCATTATGAGGTAATGCGTATAACTGCTCGTCGAAGATCACGGCATGCAAGCCACGTAGGTAACTGCCCCTCGCGTAGAGAAGGTTGGCATAAAAGCCAAATAACTGTCTCGTTGGCGTAAAAGCCAAATAGTTATCTTGTTGGCGTAGAAGCCAGGTAGTTGTCAAGTTGGCATAGAAGCCAAGTAGGCGTAGAAGCCGGATAGCTGTCAAGTTGGCATAGAAGCCAAGTAGGCGTAGAAGCCTGATGCTGCATGGATAGGTAGCCAGCGTAAAGATAGTCGATTATCCTTCCTTGACCGAGATCTTGAGCGTATTCTGGACCAAATAGCCTTATCACGCACCTTTGCAAATATAGCCTGAGTTGGCGTATTTCGAGGAGATAGCGTACAGCGTGCTCCTATAGTTGAAAATAGCCAGGTCGACGTATTTCAAGGAGATAGCGTACATCGTGCTCCTATAGCTGAAAAATAGCCTGATGGCGTAATATGCGGGGATGGTGATGTGGACGTATTAGCCCTAATTATGGCTCACCCAGTCGTTAAAAGTAGAACCAAATCTCGTGCATTAAATGCAGAGATCTGCCACCATCACGCGCATTAACTGCAGAGATGTGCCTCGAGTTCTGTACGAAGAGCAGCTTTTGTCACGTCCCGCACCCGGATATTCGGACACGAGTACGTGGGTACGTCCAGCCTACGCCGCAGTGTCGGCGGTAGTACGCTGTCTAGGGCATATCCATAGTTAAATTAACTCTAGCTCATTCACAGTAATTAAACAGGCAAGGAAAAGAAAGGAAATGCTGAGATTTTATGAACTGAAAATGACAATCAGATCCAGAGTTATTACAAAAACAGAAGTTAAATCGGGGACAAACCCGATTACTAAGATGGAAGGGAAAATAAATAACTACTGCTAACTACTCCGCAGGAGTAGCTTCCTGTGTGGGAACCGGCTCTGCAACTGCATCACCTGCTGCCTCATAGGGGCCATAATAGGTGGGGGCAAGGTTTTCATCATCGCCTAAAACAACGGATCCAGTCAGGAAAGGAGCCAAGTACACAATGCACAACAAAATTTAAACTAAATATTTGTGACAGGTAGAAAATAACTGACTAAACATCAAGTTGAGAATATGCATAAGTAATTAGTGAAATTAACTGAGAATTATGCTATAAATCAGGACTAGAAGAAAATATGATTAATTGCTATAACCAGAAATATGAGTAAAACAGGAATAAAATGTGACAGGAGCTGTAGCTGTAACAAGACAACAAGAACTGCAACACGACAAGAATTTAGTGTGTGAACTTGTGTATTTAGAATACATAGTTGGCATGTAGGGGTTTATAAGGCTAATAAGGCCGTCATAGACGACTAGCAGTCAGGAACAATCAGGAATAAGGCTGATGGAACAGTCGCGTACCAACAGCTAGCAGTCACGACAAGGGGGAAGGGTAAACTACATGCCTCCTAGTATTCTCCCACCCGACATGAAAAGCAAGACATGAAATACATTATTCAAGACATGAAATCCAGTGTTCTAATACTACGTATAATCATCAATGGTACTAATAAAGCAGGAATTTTATTTATCACAATATAAAGATTAAACTTGAAGTGCAGGTACTTGCCTGTTGTTTGGATCCAATTATAGTTGGGTGTCTCGGGGAAATTTCTAGAGATGTGTCCGGATGCTAAAATAAACATTATCATCATGCTCAGAAGATATCAAATAGCTAGAAACGCCTGTCCTTGGGTCCAATTTGGAGACAAGGACAAAAACGATACTTTCGGATCAAAACGGGGTCCGCCGGTGGGCCCGCTTTGCACCGAAAAACGCGTCAGGGTCAAGGTCTCCAAATTCACCAAACTTAGTGTCAACAGGTCAGGAACGATGATACAAATCCAACGGATCTTCCAGAATTGGATTTCGATGAGCCGATCACAAAATCGTCCGTCGAGCGGGGCCTGTGGGGCCCACGACATGCGATTTCGTCAACGTTCTCAGAATCGAACCAAACTTGACCCACAGGACCAGCGTATCGCTACGAGTCCGATGGCGTAAGTTTCGTCTCGATCCGACGAGTGTACAAGAAGTTAGGGCGAATTGCAGAAAAATTGGATACGGGGCGATGTCTGCGGATACGCGTTGATTCCGGTGTGCACGCACACCCGAATCAGCTTCCGCAAAATCTCACACGTCCGTATCGACGGCGCGCACGTATCTGTGAAGAACGCATGCTACCAAGTCATCCCGTTTGGCGGGGCGTACTCAGTTCCGGGGTGAAACAGGGTCTGGTTTTTCCTGTTTTTGGATCGCGGTGTGCGATCACCACAGGACGCGATGCCCCGAGCGGTTTGTCCGGGCACCGAGAGGATCATACAGGCTTCACAACGCAATTTACGGAATTGAAAACGGGACAGCGAGGAGAAAGATATGAGTACCTGAACTGGGTCTCAGAAAACCGGGAAAACCGTGTCCGCGTCGTGTCCGACACGAAAATTGGGGGAAATTAGGGTTAGGGTTAGGGTTTGCTGCCGGCGGCGGGGTCGGCGGAGACTGCGGCCGACTGAGGCGGAGGGGACCTGGGCAGCGCGGCGAGGCGACGGCCGGGCTCGTGGGCGCTGCGGGCGGCCGGAGGCGGCTCGGGGACGCTGCCCGAGCTGCTGCTGCTGCTGGCGTGGTGACCGGGGACGGCGGAGCGGGGCGCCGGAGGGGAGGAGAACGGCGGGGCGAGGTCGGGGCGAGGGTGGCGGAGCGGCGGTCGGGCGGCGCCGGGGCGGCAAGGAGGCGATGGTTTGAGGCGGCTGAGGGGATCGAAGGAGGAGGAGGGAGGTGGTTATATAGGCGGGGAGGCGGTTGGGGGAGGCCGAGACGGGCGGGGAGAGGGTGGCATGGCCCGGGCGGAGCGGTGCGAGGAGGGCGGAGCGCCGGGCGGAGCGTCGGACGACTCGGGGGGGGGGGGGGACTGGGGTTCGTGGGGAAGACGGGTCAGGCGGGTGCGGGTCGGGTTCGGGTGGACCCGACCCGACCCGGTAGGGGTTTGGTTCTGGGCCGGATGGGTGGGCTGGGCTGCTGGGCTCGGCCCACTGGGCCGGGCCGAGCCTAAAGTAAATAAAAATAATAATAATAATTAATAAATAGTTAAATAGTTTTTAGGCATTTAAAAAATATGTCTGAGGCCCAATAAATTTCAGAAAAATTACCCTAAGTCCAGTTTTCCATTTTACACCCAAAAATATTATTTTCATAATATTTTAATGTTGTTTACTATCAAATAAAAATCATGTAATAATTCAAAACCCTGATTTTAATTTCAGAAAATTCCCAGAAAATTCCAGAAAATTGTGAAAAATCCTAATTTTAATATTTTTGAAAAATCAGGGGCTTACAGCTTTTGACGTGGCGGTTCGTTTCGTCTCTTCCTGAGCGTAAAAAAGCTCATCTTTGCCTGTGTAAAATAGGCAGCATATTCCTTGAATGCATAAACAATGTCTTATATCGAGGGTTATGTCACTAGACGACAGTCTGGGACTCTGTGCCGAATCATCATTACAGCCGTCCTCTCGATCGCTGTGCAGTACTCTTTGTCAGGAGTCAGGTTCACTGCATGATCTGACATGTTCATTCGAGGAATACGAAGAGTTCCTCGTACAACTTCCCGCTGCATTAAAAGCAGGTAGGTTTTACGCCAAAGTGACGATGTAGTAACCTTTTTACGCTAAAGCAGTCTGGAAATACTGCATTACGCGGGTTGTTCTGGAGCTATATTTTACGCTGAATAGCGTTGAAGCTCTGTTGTACGCCAATGGCTCTGAAGTCATGTCTTACGCTACCCAGTGCTGGAGCTCTGTTTTACGCGGCTTCCTGCATGTTGAGAATTTTACGCGTATAATTCCTCAGCGTATTTTTCATGCTTCTACAACGGCTGCAGGAGCGCGCCCAACCGAGCGTAGCTGTCATTGGATGAGGGTGGAATTCGAAGGGTCTATCTTCGTCTTTTAATGGCCTATAAATAAGGGTTTGAGAAGAAGAGAGAACTTCTTGCTTTTGCTGAGTTCTTTTTTTTCACATCGTCTCCGCCTTTGAGAAGAAGAGAGAACTTCTTGCTTCTGCTGAGCCTTGAGGCGGATTCTTATAGGCTCCTCGGGTGTTGTTGTGGCCTCGACTTCATCGTCACCTTCATCTTGGCGGACTTTCTTGTAGAGGATCGAGTCGGAGTAGTAAATCTCGATTCCCTTAAACAGATCAACATCAGTGAACTCCGTTTTGACGAAACCGTGTCAGTCCACATATTTTAGGCACTGGTGGAGGGTGGATGGCACGATCCTGTGTTCATGTATCCACGGATGCCCCAACAAGAAGTTGTAGGACGTATCTACGTCTATGACGTAGCAAGTGACCTTTGTTTTTAAGTCGTCGATCTGTCATTTTAGGCAAATTTTGTCTAGAGGGTAGCTCCTTCCCTTGTTGAAGCCACTAAAGGCGGTATTGGTTGCCTCCAAACGATTCATCGGGATCCCCAGGGTCTGAAGCAAACTTCTCGGGATGATGCTGATCGATGATCATGGGTCAATATGCATCTGGTCCACCTTGACGTCGCCAATATATCCTTTGTAGTACAGGGGCCGATCGTACCTATTATTTTTAAGCAACATGTCATGTTGCGAGAAGGTGATATTGGGTATCGCATCCATGGCGTTGTTGCAATATTGACAAGCAGCAGGATCTTCGGTTGGTGGCTTGATTTGCGCCAGGTAGATATCGGCATTTTGCAGTGCCTCACTCAGGGCAGTCCGGGTGTCTTTAGAGAGCCGTAAAAGCTCAAATAGCGACAATTTTGTCGGAGTGTTGGCTAATTGTGCTAAGATATCGAAGTTATAGGGCCTTTCCAGCCCTTGTAACATATCCCTGCGCAGCGGTTTATCGAAGCGCGTCTCCTTCTGTTTGGACTTGTCCGCTGGCGGGGGCTGAGATGGACCAGGACCAGTACTGGTAGGCACGACAACCGGGGGCGTATCGCCGTGCATCGGTTGGTATATTACGCCTGATCTTGTCGTACCTGTTGCCAGCTCTTCAGCCGAGGAGAAAACTGTGTATCAGGACTTAGATTTCCTGCCCTTGGACTTGGACGTGGAGTATGTCGCCGGCTGCGTCAAGTCTGGTACGAGGTCGGGATGGACCCACTTGACCTCCCCACATGGTGTGGTAAGAGGTATTAGCCCGGTCGTCTGGTCTCGAGCTAGTGGAGGGTTGACAACTTCCATAGTCGCCTTAGGGACAGGGACTAGTCCGTCTTGGGCTTCCGTTGGGGGAAAGTTTTCAAACTGGAGAGACTATGTTGGCGGCGACCGTCACGTCGTCTAAGTCCAGGGAAAGAGCCTTGATATCTATCAGGCGTTGGATGTACCGCTTTAGAGTATACCACTCATGCGTCGAGTGATGGACGTAGCGGTGGAAGTGACAATACTTTGGGTTGGCAATCTCCGTCGCCTCAGGCCGACGTCTGACGTCAGGGAGCCGAATTTTTTCTCCCTACATCAGTATGTCGAAGATGGGTTTAACATCAACATCTTCAAAAGAGTAAGTCTCCTTTGGTTTTGGAGGCTCTGCCGGCTTTTGCTCAGGCTTCTTGGTCAAGGTAGCGACCGTAGTCTGTTTCTCCTTTAAAATTGCGGCCGCTATTGTCGACATTATTGTTGTTGTTGTTGCTGCTGGGACGCTTGCCATTTTTCTCAGCAGTAGGGATATGGATCCCCAAGTGTCGAGCGTCCTTGACAACACTTACAATGAATATTGTCCAGTCTTTGAACTTGCTCTCGTCCATCCAGAGGCTGACTACCGGGAGCATGTTCTTCCGACAGATCTCCATTAGTGTGGCCTCCGGGTTGCCAGGAGGCAACCTTAGCGCGGAATTTTGGAACCACTCGATGTAATTTCATGTCAGTTCCTTCTCACCCTGGGCGACGTCCATCAGAGAAGACATCATCATATCATTTCCTGCCTCATAGAATCTGTTAAGGAACAGACGCTCGAGGTCATCGAATGATGAGATTCAGTTATCTTCGAAATTGCAAAACTAATCGAAAGCTACCCCCGACAATGACCTGACGAAGAGCCTGGTAAGGATAACGTTGCTGCGGGGTAAGTGTCCCGTTGTAATCTCGAAGTAGCTCATGAAGTGGTGAGGGGGGGGGGCACTTCTCGTCAAACGTGTTTATTTTGAAGGGCTTGTACTTGGGCAGATACGGTACATCCCTCCACTCTATCGAGTATGGTTGTCACACCCCGAGATCACGGAGTAAGTCCCGATTGCTCATGGAATCTAGGCGAGCCCGAAGTTCTCGGACCTCCCTCCTTGCTTCCTTAGCTTCATCTCCTGCCGAAGGTGCCGACGAGCCAGGTAGGAGAGGATCACCGCCCGCGGGTGGCGCGGTCTTATTTGAATCCCCGTTGGTCCCTAGGTCCAAGTTTGCTTGCCCAGAGGCCCTTGCCGGCTGGAATGCCATGTTTGTCTTGATTTTCAGCATTGTCTAGGTCAAAGCTTGCATTGATGCACTCATTATATGCATCATGTGTCACGCCCCAGTTCCAAAGATAAGGAACTGAGTCACGTGGCAATGACCAGCAACACACTTCGGCGGACATCCCAATCTAATGGGCCCGTCGGAGTGCACCTAAGCTGTAAAATACAATGAATAACCCAACACATAACACATAAATAGTCAATCTAAATCTCATCCACAGGCAACAGATATAAGAGCACATAGAGGTAATCATAACAACTAATGTGCAGAAAGGAAATGTCACGCGATACTGTATCATAGTACAAATACTAGAGTAGTCATACTGGAACAAACCCGCTAGTACAAAATACTGGAATGAAAGTAAGCAATGAGATAACTTGGAACGGCATCAGATAACTAGATAGTAATACCGTCCCAAGGATAAAGTCACTACCAGAGATCAGGCGAAGTCCTCGGGGATGACCTCGTCCTCGGCAATGGGTCCTGCTGGTGGATACGTACCCGGACCGTACTCCTTTGGGTAATCCTCCTCGCCTAAACCTGGAAGGGAACCAGGTCCTCAGAGGGACGTAACAAGGTACAAAAATACAGCATGCCAAGTATAACATAAAGTACAAGTGCAACAACGGGGTAATCTAGCATAACCAACTAAGTGTGACACAGTTTAAAGACAATGTTCGACGCGTGGGCTGTCCAAAATAAAACCGTAGCTCCGAACACAGAGACACACGGGGCGTACCGTAGCTCCGAGCACATAGTCACACGGGTGATACTACTACTCCGGATACAGGAACACTACATCAACAGGACATACATATATAAAGCGCGTGCAGAGGAGCCCAAATGTCTAGTAACTGTCTTCCCCTTCCCAAGCGGTCAACGATTGTGCGCTGAACCTGAACCTCTATCTAGCAGTCTCTTCGCACAGAAGTAACTATCAACAACGCGACCCTAAGGTCATCCCGGTCTCCAGTCATGATGTCAGTATCAGGATACAGGAAATCTGGCACGATAACAGTGTATGAATGTGTCCTGGGGTGACGATATACTCAGGTACGTACATCGAGGTATTACGAACATCTATCAATCGTTACAAGACGTTACGATGAACGTCTGCACCCGATTGTGATCCGGACGCGAAGTATCGATCGTCAACAAATATGCGCACAATGTATATAATGAAACAATAAATATCTGTAACTGAAATACAGGATGGCAAGGTACACTTGCCTGCCTCCGGCTGCTGATGACGGGGATCCGGTACCACGTCCAAGTCCGCAGGTCCCGTAGTACCTAGAGACGAGATACAAGCTCAATCAATAGACTATCACGCGGCTAAAATAAGATGCGACACACGTCTAGCATATGCTAAAATCTTAGTTACAAGTCACATAGACACTAAGCTAGAGGGTTGACCAAGGTTGACTAAAGGTATGTTACATCTAATCTGATTAATTACCTGTATGAAATCATCAGACAAAATCCTCAATCTCACTATATTTATCACAATGTTCAGTAGTTCAAGTATGTTTAATCCTCCGATTTTTCCCTGGTCTTCACAGACGTTATCCCGCATATTTTAAACATCATCCTTGAATAAATTATATACTATTTATTAAACCCTCAAATATATACAATCATTTCCATTTCACATTAAAACTACTACTCAATTTAATTAAACGTTATTTATCAATCCCCAATGAGTGACTATTGGTTTGATAATACACACTAGTTCACCATCAAACACCTACTCCTCGATGTTCATCTATGTTCCAATATCAGAATCTTATTTCTCAATAATTTAAATCTGTTCACCAACAATAATCAATATGCATATTTTAATTAGGACGACACCTTAAAATCTCATATGGCGATTTAATCCTATCTCCATTATTTATGTCACAATTCCATCCATCATGTGTATATATTCCATGTCCTTAATCAATTCATTTTTAAACCTTAAGTAATTAATTTAGCATTTCACCAGCCATGTATAATATGACCTATTTATTTCAATCCTAAAATAATTTCACATGCATATAAACTAACCCTAAAAACTATCTTAACTAATACCATTATATATATAAACTAAAATAAACATAGGTAAGGGGAGAGGTTCACCTTGTCGTCGCGGTGTGGTGATAAGGTGGTCGAGGTGCTGGCAGCCGCTGTCGAAGGGTCTAGTCGGAGCAGCTCGTGGCAATAGTCGATGGTGGTGGTGGGAAAAATGCTGGCCCGCCGGAGCAGTGGCTTGGCACAGCGGGGTTGCTCGTTGCAGCTGTGACCGGAGGGAATGCTCGAGGCAATGGTGGCGGGGAAGGAGGAAGCGGCACGCCGGAGCAGTGTGGTAACCGGTGGTAGGAAGTAGAGACTGGAGGTGGTGGTGGGGATATGCTCGACCGGATGATGGTGGTGGAGCTGAGATAGCAGGTGGAGGTGGTGGTGGAACGGGGGTTTGAGTGGCCGAAGAAGTCGTGGCAGCGCCGGTGGGTTGAGCCGTCGGTTGCTCGTCGGCTAAGGGGATCTCGGCCGGAGAAGACTGGAGGTGCGGGGGAGGAACTGCTGGCCGGAGCTAATGGCAGCAGTCGGTTGAGTCGTGGATGGCCGGATTGAGGTGGCTGGCCGGAGCGTGGACAGCGGTGCGGGCTCGTGGTGGTGCAGCAGCTCATGGGGGATGCCGGCGTCGTCAGTAGCCGGTGGAGGAGCGGGGATCTCGGTCGGGGCAGTAGTCGTGCTCGGCCGGAGGGTGTAGCCGGGTTGGAGTTGGGGTGATGTGAAGTGGAAGAAAGGAAGAAGAAGAAGAAGAAGAAGAAGAAGAAGAAGAAAGGAAACTATAACCTACGGTTGTGTAATGAAGAGAGAGGAGAGAGAGAGGGGGTGGGGGTTTCTCTAGGTATTGGGATTAGGGCCGGCATGGGGTTGTGTGTAGTGATGGTGACATTGTATAGGGAGTAGTGTGAGGATTGGATGGTGAGGATTGGCCCAATTCAAATAGGTGGTGGAGATTTCACATGAAGAGATTAGTTTCTTTATGCAAATGAGAGGGGGAGGGGGCTTGACCGGTCAAAGAAGAGGGGTGGCTTCTTCATTTGGCCTTGACCAATGAGGGTATGCCACATGTCACAACATTTGCAATTTAGCCCCTTAAGTTTGGATATTTGCACAAACACATGAAATGATGGAAAAATTATGGGAGAATTGGTGTTTGGTGTTTTGTAGGGTGAGAGGGTGTTGTGTGTTTTGCATGGGCTTAATTAAATGGACATTGGAATTAAATTGGGATTAAAATGGGATTAGTCAAAGTTGACATCCCCAATTTAATTAGAATAAATTGTCATGTGCTCTTAAATTAAATGGGAGCACATGGGATCTAAATTGGGAGTGACACAAGGGTCATGAATGGTGTAGGCTTGGTGTCAGTCTTGGACCCTTTTATTGGTCCGGTTCAATAGGTTAAGTTGGTGTCTAAAAATAGATGGTAACGACACAGGTGTGCGACACGGAATTAAATAAGGATTTCGGTTACGGAAAATTGTGCAATTAATTTAGAGCACAAGGAAATATGATTTTGAGCGACGGAAAAGTCCAGCGCCTAAATTGGCGTGTCAAGTCAAGAGTGCAACAATCTGTTGGAATTTATGGGCTGATGTTGGGCTCCGAATATTTCAACAACGGTAGGACGTGCCAAGGGTTTAATTTAAAATCGGACATCTGTAACCTTACTCTAAACCTCAATCATCTACTGCTAAACCAAAATTTTCTAACCCATACCAGACTTCTATAGAAATAAATGAGGGGGTTTACATCATGGCCTCGAGAACCTCGAGGTGCTACCGGTCACTGGGGCCTTCATGGTCGTCTCCGGCCATGTATACCGTCACGGGGCAGTGGATGCGGTGCTCCCTGTCTCATATCTTTGTAGTGAGTAGTCTTCAAGGAAGGTGGGAGACGTTGTATCCTCCCAGATCCGCATGAGACACATGGAGTCTGGGACGCTTGGGCCAGAGCCGCATGGGACGCATGGAGGCTGGGACGCATGGACCAGAGCTGCATGGGATGCATGGAGTCTGGAACGCATGAGGCCAGAGACGCATGGAGTCTGGGACGCGTGGGCCAGAGCCGCATGGGATATTTTGTTGTGTCGTACACGTGGCTCTGCACTATCCTGGGGAACTTTGTCTCTTAATTTGTTCTCGTTCTTCGAGGCGATCATAAAAATCCTTTTTGTCAGGATTCTGTGTCAGGCGTCATCTCTGTTGTCAGAACGTCATGTCAGGTCGACCTGCGGCCAGTTGTGAGGACGCTCGTTTGGACCGCATGAGTGTCCTTTTTCTGGGTCGTATGATGTCCATGCGGTCCAACATCTGTTGATTTTTATTCTGGAACGCATGGACGTTAGGTGCATGGATGCACATTTTTCATGCTTCTACAGTAGGGAGGAAGACAAGGAAGGTGCCCATGTTAGCCAAGGGAGGGAGGACACAATGCAGGCGAGCATGGGCTTCCGGCGGGCTCGCAGCATGCCATTAAGGTGGACCTAATTGCCTTTGGCTTGCGGCTTTCACGGGCTTAGGCTGCTCTTGCAGGCGTCGTTGTGAACTCGGTTGTTGGGTTCACGTGGGTTGCGACGAACATGGCTTTTGCCTTTGCTCCTTACGCTTACAACTGATCAAAGATGAGGTAAGAGAAAAGGACTTTTATGGTTTTGAGGGAAAAAAAATCCCAAAATCAATTAGGTGCTTTGCATGTGACTGTTAAATGTGATGGGAGGTAGTTAAGTACAAGGTGCCATCAGTTCATGGTATATTGCACATTTAAATAGTACAATGTGAAAGTTGAAGGTATTTACGTGAAACAAGAGGTAGGTTATTATTGTTTATTTTTTTGCTTTCTTTTCAAAAGCAAAAGAAGCTTTCAAGCTTTGAAAGCATCCTCCCCTCTTCTTTTGAAAACCGTCTAAAAATGAACTTAAATAGTTTATCAAAATTGTTGAATAATACAATATGTAACCCTCACCTCCCATCGGCACCTTTGGTGTTGGTGTAGCGACAAGAACTTTGACATGGTATCAGAGCAATCCAGGTTCAATCTCTTCAACGGTATTTTAAGTGAATTTTTACAAACAATTATACCTTTGTTGGGTGAATCCAACTCTCAATCCATGAAATGGGTCATAGACTTGCGGGGGCGTGTTGAATGATATAAATATGTAGGCTTCATTCCTCACCAAGACTCGAGTTTTGGTGCAATGATAATGTATGAAAACCAAAATGTTTTGTAGCTTATATTGATCCCAAATATAAATGTATCAAAGATAAAGGAAAATTACTTTTGTACTACTAGGAAAAAAGAGGAGCAATACTTCCTAAAGAACAAGGTTGACAAGAAAACTCAGAAAAGGTATCAGGTGACAGTTGTAAAAACCGAGAGTGAAGGAAGTCCAAGCCTGGAATGCATGGTGGAAACGAAAGCAAGTGCAGTAGGCAGTACATCCAAGTTGGACAACTAGTTTGTCTTATGCTCATTTTTAGACAGTTTTCAATATGTAACCCTCACCTCCCCATCACAGCCTCTGCCCGAAGATAACAAAATACAAATCACAACAGTAAGCGGACTAATAGAAATAAGGTTAATTTGTAAAGAAGGAATAATAAGAACAAACTGATTGCATTAGGAGTTGGATGCAACTTTCCGAAACCAATCTCACAATTATATCTCCATTGGCTACCGAAATAGATTTGTGGCAACTTGGTAACACAACGTTAGTAGGAGCTGTTGTTAACAAACAGCTTTACGACTTCTTTTCAGAAACGAAGAAAGAACCAATCCAAATATGCTTATAGTAATCCCAGCCTTAGCATACTGATATTATTATCATTACATAAGGGCATTGCTTGGTGCGGTGGTCACACTTTGTTCTTGCATTTTGCTGGTGCAAGTTCAAGTTTTGGAAACAATCTCTTTATTAGATAGGGGAAAACCTGTCTACTTGTGCTTATCCCGAACTCGCATCACCAGGGGCTTCGTGGAACGATCTTCTTTTTATATCATATATTCATGACATGACTACAAAGATAGAAGATTTTAGTAGAATACTTTACTTAATTTTATTGATGGATGAGACTATATATATATATAGGAGAGGCTAACCCCTCTCTCTACTATCCTACTAGATGTGGGACTAAACACCCACTAATACTCTTGTTTTGGGATAATATAAACGAGAAAAGATTTGATGAATGCGGAAAACGAGGTCTTGTACGAAGACCCGCCCTTCTTTTATGTTTATAAACAAGATTGTACAAATTTGATCCTACACGAGGATGTCTAAGTACAATTTATTTAATCTGGGTGAATATTGCTATAGGTGTCTGATCTGCAGTCGATCACTTTAGCCCTTGGACCACACGATGTTGAAGAAGTGCCGTGGAAGACAGGTAGTAGCTTCGAGGGTTGCTGAAGAGGGTGGATGCCCGATGCCAAAGTCGTCGATCCCTTCCCTTTGCCTGAACTCCGGATTCTCTCTCTCTCTCTCTCTCTCTCTCTCTCTCGGTCGTTGGATCTGGTACTGGATCTCTTGATCAATTTTCCGACCAGTTTTTTCGACCTTCCAATTTTTCGACCTTGTCCTCTGTTGATAGAGGTCTCTATTTATAGAGTTTTAGTGACAGTGACCACTCAATCGGTGTAAAAACCGAGTAGTGGAAAGTACAATACCCTTTTACACAACGGTTAAAATAACCAATGCCTGCGTATAGATGATCCTTTGAATGAGCGTGTGACGCGGGTCCAACTAAGGGACAAAACGCGTATAATCGCTACGAAGATCACGGCGTAAAAGCCACGTAGGTAGGTATCCCTCGTGTAGAAGAGGTTGGCATAGAAGCCAATGTCTGTCACCATGGCATAGAAGCCAAATAGTTATCAAACCGACATAGAAGCCGAATAGGCGTAGAAGCCGAGTGGTCATAGAGGCCGAGTGGGCGTAGAAGCCGAGTAGGCACAGAAGGCCGAGCAGGCACCGGAGCTGAATGGGCGTAGAAGCCGAGCAGGCACCGAATCTGAATAGGCGCAGAAGGCCGAGCAGGCACCGAAGCTGAATGGGCGTAGAAGCTGAGCGTAACGTGCCAGAGTGATGATGTTGACATTTTAGCCGAAATTACGGCTCTTGGAGATAATCAGATCTCTTGCATTAAATGCAGAGATCTGCCCCCATCCTGTGCATTAAATGCAGATGCTTGTCTTTAAGATTTGTCATCATTCTGCGCATTAAATGCAGATACGCACCTTGAACCCTGTGCGAAGAGTAACCGCAGTCGTGGCAGTCTGTTCGTCTTCTGCGGAGCGTAAGGAGCTCATGTTTGCCTGTGTAAAACTAGGCAGCGTGTTCCCTTGTATGCGTAGGAGCAGCTCTCGCAAAGGGGATGTCACTAAACGACGGTTCGGTGACATTTAATCAAATCTCCTGCATTAAATGTGGAGATCCGCCATCATCCTGCGCATTAAATGCAGAGGAGTGTTTCGAAGGTTTGCCACCCTTTTGTGCATCAAACGCAAAGACGTGTCTCAGGCATCTGTCAGTATTCGGCGCATTAATTGCAGAGACGTGCTTGAGGGCCTGTCACCGCCCTGTGCATTAAATGCAGAGACGCGCCTCGAGTCCCGTATGGAGTGCAGCTTTTGACGTGGCAGGCGGTTTGTCTTTCGCGGAGCGTAAGGAGCTCTCATCTGCCTGTGTAAAACTAGGCAGCGTATTCCTCTGTGTACGTAAAAGCGGTTTATACAAGGAAAATGGCAGTAAATGACAGCCTGGGTTGCAGTGCCGCGTCATCATTATAGCCGTCGCCTGGGTAGTCGAGCAGTATCCCTTTGTCAGAAGTCGAGACGTCAGGTTCATTATAGGATCTGACAGGTTCATTGCAGAGAATACGAAGCGTCCCTCGCACACTTCAATGCTGCATTGAAAGGGGATGAGTTTTACGCCATAAAGGCGATGAAGCACCCTGTTTACGCTGAAGCAGCCTGGACATACTGCCCTACGCGGATGGTCCTCGAGCCTATATTTTACGCTGCGCTTGGCGGAGAGGCTCTGATTGCACGTTGAAGGCTTTGAAGTTCTCTGTTTACGCTGCTTTGAATCAATATGCTGCGTAGAGCTATCTAGCGTATTTTTCATGCTTCTACAGGACCCCCTTCAAAGCTTTTAAATTCCTCGTAATTTGAAACGTTTTGAATGAAGCATGACCCGCTCCTCGTAACTCGAAACATTTCTGAATGGAGTTTTGAAACGGTCGAGACTGACTTTATGGCGGATTTATTGGGGATCGGTGCTCTCTCTCGCCTATAAAAAGGCTGAGAAGTTCTCCTGTTCTTCCCACACTTCCTTCATCATTCAGAGATGATGGCCGGAGTTCGTTGGGTCGACTTGAGGAAGAAGGAGATCATGCTCTTCCAGCATATAAGGAGCCGAAAAAGACGGCGTCTTTGAGCAAATGTCCTCTGCAACGATGGATCATGGAAGGATATCATAGCCTCCTTTGCTTGGGATAATCAGCAACTTTGTATGGTGGTTCTTGGGAGAGAAGAAGAATCGTTTTTCACCACGCTGCTTGCAAGTGGCACCTTCTCCCGTTACCTCCGTGGATGAGAGCAGCAACTAGCTCTGACCTCGGATATTGAGTTGGGTGAAATACCTCAACTCAATCTGTCACGGTGTACGGAGCATGGGATCTGCATAATTTAGGCAGGCCCAGTTCCGTATTCTCCCTCCATTTATCATTTTAGTCGGTTGCGGAAACCGACCAACTGCTGGAGGAGAGACGAAGAATTGGCGCCCATGCAAGAACCTGGTAGAACAGATTCTGAGGGGTGGCCTTCCGACGACGACGAGAAAATCCTTTTGTAGACGGGATTCCCCTCATATGTAATCATGAGAAATAAAGAAAAACCCTTGTAGATTGGATTTTCCTCATATGTAATCATGACTTTAATCTTTAATAAAATCGTCTTTCTTTCGTACATATGATCATGTTGCCATACTTTGCTGTAAAGTCTGAATATGTGTAGCTTTGACACGTCTGATTCTTTACGCCGACTCTGTTTAGAAAGAGTGCTAGGTCCTGTCCTGTCTTTTATGCATAACTAGTGATGCGTAAAAAGTTGCTTTAGCATTCGAGTGTTCGAACTGTCCTACTTTTTTAGGAGTGAGGAACCGCGTAGAATTCTGAACTGTTACTTCTGATAACAGAATTTCTTTGTTCAGACATCATCTTCAAGAATGACTTCTCGGAAATCCCTTGGAACAGGGCGAGAAATGGCTGTCAAACTGATTTGCCATCTTGGTAGATGAAATATTCAGACTGGAGTCTGGATGAACTTCGAATCGACCCATGAAGAAGAGTAATTTTTTCAATGTTGAACTCTGTATGCTTCGGGTACTTAGGATATCTTGAGCTCAAGAAGGAGTATCTTCTGTGTGAACTCCTGTAATTGACCGCCTTGAGGATCGTTCAGATGTACGCGTATTCTGGCCTGCGTATCTTTCAGATATACGGGAAGTCATGGAGCACGAAATCATAAGTTGGCAGCCTCTGAGCATAAACTAAACACCATCGAGCGTGAAATCATAGACTTGTAGTTCCTGAGCGTGAAGTCGTAGGTTTGTAGCCTCTCGAGCATAAAAGCTACCGAGCACAAAGGCATCCGGACGTAAAATCCGACTTGTAGCTGTCGAACGTAAAGTCGTAGATTCGTAGCTGTCGAGCGTAGAAAGCTCCTTAGCGTAGAACTGTAGATTTGTTGCTTCTGAAAAGAAAATTTTCCGAGCGTGAAGTTGTGGATCCGTCGCCTCCGAGCGTAAACTAAGCGCCACCGAGCGTGAGATCATCGATTTGGTATCTGCTGAGCGTGAAGTCGTAGGTCTGTAGCCTCTCGAGCATAAAAGCTACCGAGCACAAAGGCATCCGGGCGTAAAACCATAGACTTATAGCTTGCGAGCGTAAAACCGTAGATCTGTAGCTGTCGAGCGTAGAAAGCTCATTAGCGTAGAAACCACGAACCTGCTTTGCGCGAAAAACTTTTTGAATTCGTCGACTGTAACGCCCCGTTCTTCCCGTTCCCCCTATTCGGGGAGCGCGACTAAGATATGCTTGGTACCGTTCGATCGGGACAGATTGAATCAAGATCCTTTCCTCGTTATGGATTGGTTTCTTCGAAATCAGGTCCCATAATCAATGGATCGTGCCTCAAGGAAGGACTCAGCGGCAGAGTAGAGAGAGGCCTTTCCGTTGTGTTGGTTTTCCTTGCCCATTTTCGATTGCCGCTTGGTTGCGTACTTGTTGGTTTTAGGACTTGCGTTTTCTTGAACGGTTTCGATGGACTTCATTATTTTCGTTCTTAGGATTTCGCATTTCGTATCGAGCCTTGGAGACCGAAGCAGGAGGTATTGATCATCCGTTGGTGCGTGCAGGTGATCGTGTAGACAACGCGCGAGCGGAGTCTTAGAGATCTCTACTTCTTCTTCCTATTCAACCAAACTTGTGAGTGGCTCTATTTCGATAAGCACCTTCTTTCCAAGGGCTCCGTTCATAATAAAATTGACTCAGTTGTGCATTCAATCAAACGATACCAATTAAGTAACAAGTTGGATAACAAGATAAGATAAGAAGTAGGCTTGGAACACCCATTGCTTGTCATACAAAACCTTGCATAAATTCATTGATGCATGCATGTTCGTTGGGTGTTTAATGGGTTGGTATTTATTGATAGTTCAAAGTGTTCTTCTATAAACTGCTGCATGTTATTTCATATAACTTGTTGGTTGATTGTGATAGTACAGTAAAGCAGTTTCGTACATGATGTTCTTTAAATTGCTAGTAAGTAAATCTATGAAGTTCAGTTCATAGAAATGGTCATGGGAATTCTTGTGCACAAGGGATCCAGGTTCCTGTGAACGGTTACCGGGGCACCGGGCCGTTTCGACCCGGGCGGAATCTACTTTCTTAGTCGTGCTAAAATGAGTTAGCACAGGGAGCGGGGAATTGTAGCGGGGCTAGCTACCCGCGCTGCAAGCGTCGCCGCCAGCCCAGACTAAACCCATGATGGCTCCTAAACAACAAAGAAAGATATTGTGTATATTTAAACTGTGCAGACTAACTATGTCTTCGTGACAGGGAAGGCTATGGTAAGTTGTACAGGTGGTTCAGACGGTACAGGTAAAGTCACCGAACGGTGGCATGTGAAGTTATGTTATTTTGTTCTTGCATACCTGCTAAATGAAATCTGAACTAGGCAAGAATAGAAACCCACCTAAGAACAAAATTATAGCATACTCATTAGAACTCATCTCATGAGCTTGGTAAAGTTGAGCAGCTAGCCTTCACCAGTACTTTTCGAAGTACTGACCCTCGTTGTAGCAGGTTCCCCGGCGCAAGGCAACGCGGCGAGGAGCTGAAGTTCTCTCCGGACTTTTGGGATCCTTGGCGGTTCGTGGCCAAGACTTTTGGAGGCTCAAGCTAGAAGCCTTTCACTCTCTCCGTTGCTGAATATCGCTAAGGCGATGGTGCTTACTCGCACCCAGGGTGTTTTGTGTTTTTGAATCTATGTAAAGGGACATAATGTATGGATCGGCTATCTCATTTTGAGTCCAAGTTTGTAAGCCCGTGGGGCATTTTATACTTTTGAGTCAAGCGATGTAAAGAGATGTTCATTATAAATAAAAGAGAAACTTTTCTATGCCTCAACCTTGTGTTATCTTATATGTCTACTCTGTTGCATTGTTCTAAAGAATATCCTTATGCCTAAGGCCTTGTGCAGGCGCGCCCTACGCGTGCACGGCATCGCGCCCCTGGGACGATTATCGATTAGGCGAAATCGGGGCGTGACATATTGGTATCAGAGCATGCTTCAGATCCTTTGATCTCACAAAGAAAGTTTCTAAAGAGGACCTTGTTCCTCCCAAGTAGACCCTTGAATTCGCTTGGCCAAAATGAGATGCGTTCCATACAATAAGTCTAAATATTTTTGAAAAGTGCGTGGGAATTATACGATTGCTTGGACGGGATTATGATGTGAGCGGCTCATAGAGGATGTTGTGAGAGAAGACTCGTGTTATAATCGGCAAGTTATATGTCTATATGAAAACACCAAACGAGTAGAGTGCGAGATAAGAGTATCGTTCAGACAGTGGTCTATGCACATGGCCTTTTGGCCAATTTGTGTTAAGTATGGTGCACCAAGACCCTTGGTGCTAGTGAGTTGCAGCGAGATTTGGGTATTGTTGGGATGAGAATAAAGTTGACTTGGAGGGAAATCGATAGAGACGTCATCGGATTGCCGCTAAGGCGTGTAATGGAAATCGTGTAGGGAATATTCAGAAATAGTTTGGACGGTTATTCATAGCGATAAGTTATGATTTGAAGCATAGTCTGTAAATAGGACTATGAATAGAGGTGTGTACGAGTCTAAGATAGCTAAGGCAATAAATAGGGACTGTGTTGGAGTTCTAAGAAACGAATTGGGCATACGAGTGAAGGATGCGAACGCGAATCAGGAGTTATTAGGACGACTCAATTCCTGAGTAGTGTATGCGATAAGTCCCCTATTTGATTATGCAATTTGTGGGTATAATGAGTTGTAAAGATTCAGGGAGTATAACTCGAACCCTGAGTGGTGTAATTGTTGGCTTAGAAATGCTTGAACGAAGTCGTGGATTCGGAGAGTTAAGCGAGTCTAGCGACAAGCGACGAGATTGGGTAAAGCCTTAGTATAAATAAACAGTGCCTAGCAAGTAAACGAACTCGGAGAAAGCATGCAATGTTTGGTTCGAACGAGTTACAATGAGTTGAATAAGGGATAAGGCTTACAACGAATAGAAATTCAGGGCAATTGGAATCGATATCATGGTCGGAAAAGACTTAGAGGATTGTACGAGCGAGTTTGAGTTGAAACAAGCGAATTAAAAACTTGACTCGAGATTGAATAATCTGAGATGCGATCGAAGTAAGTGCAATTAGAAATAATGGAGTGAACGAATGATAGCGTGCATGAAAAAATTGGATTTGAGTAGGATATCGCTCGATAGAATTCGGTTTGAGTATGAATGCGATGATTTCAAATTTTGGGAGATTTAGACCATAACAATGGTTGGAAAATAGTATGGATTGATGCAAGTTAGTAAAATTATGATTTTGATGGATTGAGTTAAGCGGTAATAGATTTGGCTTGGAGTTTGGAAGAACGATCTTGAAATCAAGTTCAGAAAGATAACATTCAAAATCTGTCCCAGCGAGAACGATTATCCTGCGGGAGCGTCGGCGTGGTGATTTCACGTACGGAAAGGATAAGCAAACTCAAGAGAACAGGTTCGGTGATTATTCCAAAATGAACTCGATGAATGGGACGTATCAATGGGATAGACTTGGGTTTGGGAATTGATCTTAGTTGTTTGAGGAATGCTAAGAGTAGACTAAGAAAATGAGTCTAAGGATTTTTCTTGAGGAGTTAGTCTAGAAACGTAAAGTAAGAGATGTTGGACGTTTTCATGAACGGATACGTAGATTGTGCTGGAAGACTTAGAGTTCATGATATACATCGATGGTCTATAATGGAAATGTGGCTTGACGATACAGGTGTAGAAAGGGATGGATTGGGGAATTCTATCAAACATGATAAAAGAGATAGTGTATGTGAATCGATGGGTTGAACCTGCAACATGGGCGTATCGTGGGTTCGGTTGAACGAACGTGTTGGTGTGATAGGATGATCTGTGCTCGATGTTTAGAAATCTGAGTGAAACGAGCTTGGGTAGAATACCCGTGTAAAGGAACAATGGTTTGACCTTAGGGTGTTTGGGGCGAGCGTTGTGCAACGCGGTTGCGCGATGAGTCACAAACTTGAGTTGTACCTATGACTGTGTGTGCTGGCCTAGGGACTAGGCAAACGACCCTATGCCCTGAGTTAAACTGGAGTGGCTGACTTCAGAGTATCGTTCGGGAAGAATGATAGAACTGGGGCAACAAGACTTAGAGTTAGAATTTGGAATTGGGAATATACACTAGCAACGTTCGCGTTGAAATAAACGTAAGGCAAGATAGGACTCGGGTGATAATTGATTTGGTTGGATAGGTTACGCGACGGTAAAGGATAAGACGATAGCTGGATCGAACAAGAGTTCGGTCATTCATATAGCAGGACGATCCGCATTTCGAAAGATTTTCACGAGTAGCTTGTCAGACTTAGCTGTCACTGAGCTTGGTTGAAATACACATATTTGGGGGACGCCTTGAATATGGGTACGATCCAGACTTAGCGATATGCATAACTCGGATGTAGCTGCAAAGAAAAATGTTCGGATTCGCATGGATGAGTATGGCAACTGAAATGATTTAGCCTCAACCTAAATTTTTATAGAGGAAAGATTGTATCGTTCCTCGTACTACCGGGATAGTTCTGCGCTAAGGCGCAGTACGAGACTGAGTTTGGGGATGCAATAGTTGAACGAATAGATCATTCGGATAAAATGATTAAGCACTCTGGCGAACGGAACGAGTAAAAATGAATAGGAAGTTAAGTTCGATTGAGCCAAAGGTGCGAAGGACTTGAGCGTACCCCAGGTAGGCAATTTAGCTCTGCGCTAAGGCGCAATATAGACTGAGTCAGAAAACGTTGGTGATTGGGTGCGAATTTATTTAGTGAGATTGGACGGTGACTCAGAGAGATTTGATGCAAAAACGAGATTAAAAAATTGTCGAGATTCGAGCTTTTGGGTTAGACGTAACGACGGGTTTCGATAGGCGACGTCAAGTAATAGGCTCAATTGTGTTGGGTTCCTATGGTGATAACATAACTAGTTGGGCAAGTCTACCCAATTATGAGTCGTAAGTGCCCGTTGAGTTATAGAGTACCATGTGCTTGGGTAATACAGCCCTGCGCTAGGTGCAGTAGATTTTGAGACGGACGTGCAACGATCGAGTTGAGTATAACTCGATAGCATTGAACGATAGAGTCGTTCGATGAGAATTGGCCAACATTGGCGTAACGCATGGTGAGAAAATAGAGGATTTGTAGTATTGAGACAGTCCTTGAAGGATAAGACGAGATGTATAGGGGAGTTTAGAAGTTATGCGATAGCACGAGTTGCGCTCAGGAAGTCTCGAGGACGGAACTTGTTCTGAGTGGTATATGATGTAACAACCCGCTCCGCTCAACCCGGAGGGCCGATTCAAACGGCACAAGTGTAGCTATTCAACCGCCTTGCTCAGCGAGATGGCTCGTTCGATGCAAAGGCTTTCACGCTGGGATCCTCAATGGAGTCAGACTCAGACTATCAGAAGCGCGTCCGGAGTCTAGCTCGACCGATGCGATACATCGCTAAGGTGGGTGACCCCGGTGAACCTGTCTCTACTTAGCTGCACACTAAGAAAATGAATGTTACGTGCTAGTTTACAGGCGATAACCTTTGCATGCTAATAAAAAGAGACGAACGCACATAGCGAAGGGGATAACCCCGCTTTATTATCGTATAGAACATGAAAATCTTACTTGCTAGTTGCGTAGTCGACTTGGGTCAGTTGAATCTGCAAGCGGACTTGTCGTACGCGGCGGAGCCTGTCTAAATTTTTGAATCGTAAAAAGAAGCAGTTGCGGAACCGAACGTCTCGCTAGTGCGCGTACTGTGGCGAAACCACTCGGTCGAGGAGTCGACTTGGGAACTTGAATCTGATATGAGGGGAAAATTTCCCTCATTATTCCTTAGTGGTAGGTTCTATTCTTAAGTTTCGGGACGAAACTTCCTATTAGATGGTTATGATGTAACGCCCCGTTCGTCCCGTTCCCCCTATTCGGGGAGCACGGCTAAGATATGCTTGGTACCGTTCAATCGGGACAGATTGAATCAAGATCCTTTCCTCGTTATGGATTAGTTTCTTCAGAATCAGGTCCCATAATCAATGGATCGTGCCTCAAGGAAGGACTCGGCGGCAGAGTAGAGAGAGGCCTTTCCGTTGTGTTGGTTTTCCTTGCCCATTTTCGATTGCCGCTTGGTTGCGTACTTGTTGGTTTTAGGACTTGCGTTTTCTTGAACGGTTTCGATGGACTTCATTGTTTTCGTTCTTAGGATTTTGCATTTCGTATCGAGCCTTGGAGACCGAAGCAGGAGGTATTGATCATCCGTTGGTGCGTGCAGGTGATCGTGTAGACAACGCGCGAGCGGAGTCTTAGAGATCTCTACTTCTTCTTCCTATTCAACCAAACTTGTGAGTGGCTCTATTTCGATAAGCACCTTCTTTCCAAGGGCTCCGTTCATAATAAAATTGACTCAGTTGTGCATTCAATCAAACGATACCAATTAAGTAACAAGTTGGATAACAAGATAAGATAAGAAGTAGGCTTGGAACACCCATTGCTTGTCATACAAAACCTTGCATAAATTCATTGATGCATGCATGTTCGTTGGGTGTTTAATGGGTTGGTATTTATTGATAGTTCAAAGTGTTCTTCTATAAACTGCTGCATGTTATTTCATATAACTTGTTGGTTGATTGTGATAGTACAGTAAAGCAGTTTCGTACATGATGTTCTTTAAATTGCTAGTAAGTAAATCTATGAAGTTCAGTTCATAGAAATGGTCATGGGAATTCTTGTGCACAAGGGATCCAGGTTCCTGCGAACGGTTACCGGGGCACCGGGCCATTTCGACCCGGGCGGAATCTACTTTCTTAGTCGTGCTAAAATGAGTTAGCACAGGGAGCGGGGAATTGTAGCGGGGCTAGCTACCCGCGCTGCAAGCGTCGCCGCCAGCCCAGACTAAACCCATGATGGCTCCTAAACAACAAAGAAAGATATTGTGTATATTTAAACTGTGCAGACTAACTATGTCTTCGTGACAGGGAAGGCTATGGTAAGTTGTACAGGTGGTTCAGACGGTACAGGTAAAGTCACCGAACGGTGGCATGTGGAGTTATGTTATTTTGTTCTTGCATACCTGCTAAATGAAATCTGAACTAGGCAAGAATAGAAACCCACCTAAGAACAAAATTGTAGCATACTCATTAGAACTCATCTCATGAGCTTGGTAAAGTTGAGCAGCTAGCCTTCACCAGTACTTTTCGAAGTACTGACCCTCGTTGTAGCAGGTTCCCCGGCGCAAGGCAACGCGGCGAGGAGCTGAAGTTCTCTCCGGACTTTTGGGATCCTTGGCGGTTCGTGGCCAAGACTTTTGGAGGCTCAAGCTAGAAGCCTTTCACTCTCTCCGTTGCTGAATATCGCTAAGGCGATGGTGCTTACTCGCACCCAGGGTGTTTTGTGTTTTTGAATCTATGTAAAGGGACATAATGTATGGATCGGCTATCTCATTTTGTGTCCAAGTTTGTAAGCCCGTGGGGCATTTTATACTTTTGAGTCAAGCGATGTAAAGAGATGTTCATTATAAATAAAAGAGAAACTTTTCTATGCCTCAACCTTGTGTTATCTTATATGTCTACTCTGTTGCATTGTTCTAAAGAATATCCTTATGCCTAAGGCCTTGTGCACGCGCGCCCTACGCGTGCACGGCATCGCGCCCCTGGGACGATTATCGATTAGGCGAAATCGGGGCGTGACATCGACTGTCCGCCTTCTCTGAATAAATAGGCTGACGTGGGACCTAATCATAACCGAATATTAATTAGGAGATTTGGCTCGGGGTCCGAGGAGTCCATCCGAACTCTATATATATCCCAAGTTTCTGAGGGAAAAACTTTCCATCCGTCTTCTGCGAGAGAAAGCTTTCGACTGTTCGAGTTCTTTTCCTTTTCTTCTTCGAATCTTCAAATTTTCCAGTAATGGCTTCGAAACAAACTTCCTCCGCTAAGGGAAAGAAGGTTGATTCCTCTTCTCGTTCTTCGGCCCAAGCGAGAGCGTCTCTGGTTGGACAAGGCGAACTTCATTCTGAGAGGAGCATCCCGCCGACGAGTAGTGCACCCGGCCTGGAAGGTAGAGCTTTTGGGAAAGAGAGAATGACTGAAAATCCTTCGCACACGTTGAACGTGACCGTACTAGGTCGTCTTCTGTGCTGATAGCCTCTTTGAGGAAGATGATGCATGGAGACGTTTTATCTTTTTACGCCCACATTCCTAATGTGTCAGCGTAAAAACTCCATTTTTTCCGCAGTCGAGCGTAAAGGCTTTGACCGCCGAAAACTTGGTGTATACTATTAAAATTTGAGTTTTATGCTTTTGGATGAAAATCCTGGCGTAATAACTCAATTTCAATCAATCTGGCGTAAAGCACAGACCGTATACTGCCAATCTTTACGTTTTAAGGAAATTGATTCCAGCGTAAAGGCTCAAGTTTCACTGTCTCGACGTAGAGCACGGACTGTTGATTTTTCTTTTTGCGGATGCTGCAAGTACCGAAATGTCTAGTTAGGAACTGACGTGTTTCTTTTGTGCTTTTGCAGTTAACTTGCATGAGTCTCCGCTGACTGAAGTGATGGGCTCTGCCGCCGGGATGCTGCACTCCAACTATTTGGAGGATCTGTCACACGTGACATTTCCTATCTCCGGGCCCCAGTATCCCGAAGGAAGGGCAATTCTGATATCGGCTCAGGGCGAGCGAATTCTGTTGAGCATGATCAACGGGGAGCCCCTAACGTACGTAGACGGGGAGCAATACCTGAAGCCGACTTTCCTCTTCGGGGACATGATTGACAAGCAGTCCCAGACAAAGCCCAAGAGAGAACTCTGGGTTTTTCCTGTCGAGGGTTTGGTCTTGTATCTGCCCAATATGCTGAGAGACTACCCCATCTCGGCCTTCTTTCATGCTACGCATCCCAGGAAGATGTCGTGGACGCTGACCCCCGATCTTCACGGCAAGCCGGGGAAGATCTTTCATCTGAGACGAGCTGACCAGGGGTCGTTTGTCAGCCGTCCTTCTGGCTCTGTGACGTTGTTCAGGGGGCCGTACCCGGGCAGTGTCCCGAGTGAAGACAGTTTGGTGATCCAGCTGGTCCAGTTATCGACTTTCTGTAATGATTTTATGGGGCGTGGGAGTATACCCTAAGGTGAACCCTCGGTGTGGCGGGTGAATCACCCCTTCAAACTTTCGATGGGCTCGCTTGGTTGATTGGGCCCTGAAGCATTTTCAGACCGAGTTGGAGAACATCGGTCTGTTTGCAGCTGTGAGTGCGACCAGTGTTGGGTTACCTCCTAACCCTAACCTATTTCTGGCACTGATGGAGCGATATATTTCGCTTACCGGGACCTTCGCCACTCCACTGGGGGAGTTGGGATTGGCCCTGCATGAGATGGCAGAGATCTCAAGACTGCCGATGGGGGATACTCCATACGAAGAGTATGTTCCCACGAATCGGGAGCTGGGGGGTTCAGACCCTCGGGTAGTGGAAGTGTACCAGGAGTTGATGTGCCACTACCTTGCTTGCACCGCTTTTTATGACGAGCCTTCAGATTTGGCTCACATCAGCAAATGGACGTCCTACCTCTTCTTTCACCGGTCCAGGACTGCTAAGCCGGAGAAGGTATTGGAGGGCAAGGATCTGCCTGTGAATTCCCTGAGTGCGCTTAATGCTCAGGTAGTTGACGATCTCATTGTGGATGCTGGGGCTCCGGACCGGTTCCTCGACGAAGGGACATGAAAGTATCCTGAAGGCACTAAGGCCTATAGTTATTTGAGGCGCTGTCGCAGGCCTCTGCCCAGGGAGGCTCAACTGGCTGGCTTCCTTTCCATATGGCTGCGCCGAGTAGTAGTGCCTGGCGTTGCATCTGCGGACCGCATTCACCGCAACACGCTATGGCCTGCAGTGCGTCTGGTGTTCGGGGCAAGACTGGGCTTGCTCCCTGCCATGGTGTGCCGTATACAAGCTGGCCTGAGGGCCATGATTGACGGGCTGCTCGTCGATAAAATTCGGCGTGATAGCTTTTCCAGGATAGAATTACCATACCTGTATTTGATGGGGTGGTTAATTCTCCATAACCCCCGGGTGATGTCTCTCGGTGGGGGCAGTAGTTCAGGGGGTAGTTTCTTGTTGAACTACCGAAAGTCTTCCTGGAACGTGAACACGGTTATAGACTGTCGGCGGGCGCTAGGCTTCAGTCATAGTTGGAAGCTTTTCTGCACCGTCCCTCCTGTACATCGCAATCAGTCGGGGATTAGGCTCGAGGATTCGGGTAGAGAGAAGACCATTCTTTCTCCCGAAGCTTTTAACTGGTTGGTCTGCATTAGACCATCCCATCTGCTGTACAGAAGCGAAGATCATTGCTTCCTGGAGCCCTACATGCCAAGTCGATTTGCCCGGCGGTTTGGGTATGATCAGTTGCACGTGGGCAATGCCGTTACCAGCTTCAGGTCCAGAGGTGGACTCATTGATGGAGCGCGGAGATGGCGATATTTTATCATGGGCTGTACTGGGGCAATTTTATTGTGCCCGTCATTACACTCTCCATGGAGCTGCGTATCCTGCATTCGTATGCCCAGTTCTATGTGGCAACGAACATCTTCCATCGCGATTTTGATATGCATGGAAGCTTTATGGTGCCCTCTTCCAAGCCTGGGGGAAGAGTTGAAGTCCCCTCGGTCTCTTCCGACGAGGGTGAGGAGTCCGTTACCCCGGATGAGCCTCTGGTGTCGGTCCCTAGGGGTGAAGTACCTCCGCCTGCAGGGGCTTTGGTAGTTTCTGGGAAGCGAAGGGCTCTTGCTCCAAGGAAGCTTCCCCTCGTAAGAGGAAGAAGAAGATGGTAAATCGTTCTCTTCGGATTCCTGGCATTGATGCTCCTGAAGGTGAGCTTGCATCTCCTCGTGCTGGGGACGATTCTTTGATTGGAGGTTCCTCGCCTTTTAGAGAGGGATCTTCTACAGTTCCGGCTGGTAGTGCCGGAGAATCTCAGCTGGATGCCGCCGTCGCTGCTACTGCTTCAGGTAGTGGAACGAGGTCGCCTTCGGGGATGAGTATAATAAAGTTCCGTATACCTCTAGTCGGATCGGCATCGGGAGGGACTTCTGCCGCGCCTGCGAGCGCACCTAGCGCGATTCCAGCCGATGAGCCTCGGTTGGATTTTGAGGAGGACCTGGAGGACTACTTGCCAGTGTCAGTTCGCAGACCCCTTTCTCCAGGTATGACAGCTCGCCTAGCATTATTAAGAAATAATTTAGTTGTACAGGCTGCAGATGCGACGTATATGCCGTCGGCCAGGGGTAAATATCGTCTTTTATGCCTCTTCTTTGGGAAAATTAATATTGCATTGATATTAACTTTCTTTTGTCTTCTTTTCAGGGGAAGACCTCTTCGGAGAGGGTGATGTAGACGCGCCCGTTGGATCTGTGTTAGGTCCTAGTGGTTACACGGAGGTACCTTATTCCACTGGAGGGGAAGTCGCCACCATCGCGGACACTCCCTGCGTTCATGCGAACCTAGTTGCGCTGACCGAGCAGTACACCGGGATCTTCTACACCACTTTGAGAATGCTAATGTCAATGGTGTTGGCGAAGAAGGAGGACTTTGCGTCGCTGAAGAGGTCCTCTCGGTTCTCGATAGAGGCGGTCAGGGAATTCGGTGATGCCGGGGTAGCTGACGCGCTGGAGGCGATGGTTAATGGCTTGGAGCAACCCATTAACGAATACCTGCAGCTAGCTCGAGGCAATATTGAAGCTCTGGTCTAGGCCAGATACGACTCCTTGACTGAGCATCTTGTTGAACAGATGGAGCCTCTGAATAAGTCCATCTTGGCTCAGCAGCAGGAGATGGATCATGAGCGTGTCCAACTGGAGTATATCGTCCCCGAGTTGACCCGGTGCGAAGCCGAATATGAGGAAGAGGTAGCGAGGGTCCGCATATTAAAAGATGAGCTTGCTCGTACAGAGGCGAAGGTCTGTCTTTGTCGGCAGCCCGAGATGTGCTGAAGGAGCGACGGGCGGCTGTTCAGCAGAACTTGACACATGTGGGTGTTATCCATGCTAATTTTGTGCAGGCTCGGTCTGAGCTAGTTGTTTTGAATAATGATGCAGCAAGGTTGGAGCGGGCTCGTGCCGACGTCTTGAACTCCCGGGATGAGAGGATGGCCGTACTGGCGCAGCAGCTTCGCGACCTGACCGCTCCCCCTTCATGATGTACTTTTGCTTTTGCTTTTTAATGTACTCTTGCTCTTTTCTGGGAATAATAAAGAGGCTTTTTATCTGACTTTGTGGACCTATCATTTCGGAATGTAAATGACAGGTTTGGGTAAAAGTGATATCAGAGGTAGTATGGACGTGATATACTTTCGGTAAGTTTTAGCAGAGCAAATATATTCAGAGGTCATATGGACTTGACAGAATATGATCCAACTAGTTTCGTTTTGGAAGTAGTTTTGTCAGAATGAGATCACCTTATTCCACTTGAGCAGAGGAGGTTTAAGCATAGTACCTTTTCAGGAATTTGCCATTGATATGAGCCATTAGCAGGTCTCCCTTAGGCTGGGCTAACCTGTAAGCGCCGTTTGAGAACGTTGTCTCGATCACGTAAGGGCCTTCCCATTTGGGCTGGAATTTGCCTTTACTCCTGTGAGTAAGAATCATCGGCCTTCTTACAGCCAAAACTAGCTCGTCGGCTCTGAACACTCTTTCCTTTACTTTTTGATTAAAAGTTTTGGAAATGCGTGCTTGGTAGAGCGCAATGCGCTGCTGAACTTGGAGGCGTTTCTCGTCTAATCCTTCTAGCTCTTGAAGCCTTAAAAGGTCATTCTTTTCTTGAATTAACTCGTTGGCCACGGCTATCCTGAGTGACGGAATTTGAATCTCGATGGGGAGAACTGCTTCACTCCCGTAGACCAATGAGAATGGCGTGCAACCTGTCGGTGCTCGTACTGTTGTACGGTATGCCCAGAGATATTCTCCCATCTTCTCATTCCAATCTCTCTTGTAGACGAACTTCTTTAAGAGCTTGATAATGGTCTTGTTGAAGGCTTCCGCCAAACCATTAGCAGCTGGATAATATGCCGTGGAGGCCACATTTTGTATCCGATTTTTATCGCAGAATCGGTAAAACGCATGGCTGATGAACTGAGGCCCGTTGTCATGGATTATCCTTCGGGGAACCCCGAAGCGGTAAATGACGTGATGCTTGATGAAGCTGGTCACGTTAGATGTCTTTACCTCAGCAAGAGGGATCGCCTCTGCCCATTTGGAGAAGTAATCCGTGATGGCCAGTATGAACCGGTGACCTCTGGAAGAAGACGGGTGAATAGGACCAATGATATCCATACCCTAGGCTTCGAAAGGCCAGGATGCAACCGTAGGATGTAGATATTCGGACGGTTGATGTATGAAGTCTGCATGGACCTGACAGGCCCTGCATCGTCTGGCATACTGGATTGCGTCTGCGATCATAGTGGGCCAGTAATAGCCCATTCTCCTGATACGATCCTGTAGCTTAGGACCGGGTTGATGCGCCCCACACACGCCGTCGTGAGCCTCGCGGATAATCCTCTGTGCTTCATCACCAGAGAGATATCGTAATAATATCCCGTCATTAGACCGACGATATAGGCATTGTGACGATGCGTCGAAGTAGAAGCGTAATGATCGTCTTTTGACAGATATTGCTTCTTTAGGACCTTCTGGCAAGATTCCGTATGCTACAAAATCTATAAAGGGACTTCTCCAGTCTCTCCTGCAAGGATCTGTGTCCACCGTATAGCTGTATTCGATGTGAAAGTTATTTTTCACACAAAATAGGTCTCTGTTAAGAAGGATTACCGAATTCTGCCTTCTTATAGGGGTAGCTAAATCTGCAGCTAGACTGGCTAGGGCATCAGCTTCCAGATTCCGAGACCGAGGCACATGCTCAAGGAAGAATCCTTTGAATGTCATGGCTATCTCTACCGTCGCTCGGTGACAGGGGACGAGGTCGGGATTCCGGACTTCATATATTCCTCTGGCTTGATTGACGATCAGCAGAGAATCACCGAAGGCTTCCAGAGATTCGACCCCCAGCTCTTTAGCGACTTGGAGCCCGATTAGTAGAGCGTTGTATTCCACCACGTTGTTAGAACAGGGCTCGCTAAGCGAATATGCTCGGTAGATGACGAGTTTATCAGGAGTGACTAGGACGATCCCTACTCCCGAAACCATGTTTCCCCTGGGACCAGTCCTGGAGGCGCCATCGAAGAACAGTTGCCATGCATCGCCTTCCGTTGCGGAATTACACTCTGCAACTGTAACACCCCGTTCCGCTCAATTGGACTGCCGTCTCAATCGGCAATTGTGCAGCTGTCCCGACCGGCTTTGCCTCGATTAAGAAACAAAGGATATCCAGACTTGCCCCTACAGGAATCCGGCTTGGACTTTCAGAGGCTCGCTCAGACGTATCGCTCTACCGAGGCGAATCATCGCTAAGGTGGGTGGCTACGGTAAACTTATCTTTGCTTAGCTAGCACACATAAAATCTGGAATATTCATGCTAGTCGCTAGGTGATTCACCCCCTGTATGCTAATAAATCCAACGCACCTAGCTAAGGGAATAATCCCAACTTGTATTGCTTGCTAGAACATGGAAATGAAATACTGCTTATATACAGACCCTCGCATGCTAAGTCCCTTAACGGTTTCATCTCTCGGCTTACCTTCGGGTCCGAGCAATCGTGTTTACTTGTGTCCCTTAGAAACGCATGCTTGTCTGCTTATGAATGTCTAACGTTATTATATTGTGCAATGTTTAAGCAATCCTGAACGCATGAATTGAACGTAGATGCAATATAAATAAATCATGCTACTGCTTGTCTTGTACTCACGTAGCCTCCGGGCGATAATCACGTAGCCTACGGGCGCACGTAGCCTACGGGCGATATTCACGTAGCCTACGGGCGATAGTCACGTAGCCTACGGGCGCACGTAGCCTACGGGTGTTAATCACGTAGCCTTCGGGCGAATAAATGTTATTGTTCGATCACGGACAACTTGTGCACAAGGTATAGTTCCTGCGGGCGGCTGCTGGGGCACTGGCACCGTTCCGGCTCCGGACGGAACTAACGTTTAGTCTTACGTACTAGGACAGGGTGGTATGCGGCGCCTAACGTTCTTGCACGTAGCAAACCATCTTCGTCACAGACTAGTGTCCATTATGGCATACGCCAGTGATCACCTTGTACCTAACTTGTTGCATGCTTGCTTGTAAATGAAAGATAAACCATTCATCCTCGCTTAGCGGCTATCCGCGTGCGAGATACTGTATCATATGAAACAAATAAACTGAACACATGAACGATCTTGAAATAAGTACTCGTGTTTGCATATGCTATGCCTCCTGAATGTTTATACATGCCCCTGCTTAAATTAACAATGTTTGCCTTGGACAGGGAAGAATAAATGGTAAGTTGGTAAGTCTCGCCGTGTTCCCTCAAACATCATACGGCGTACTGCCCGACACGTTAGGCTATTCAATATCTGCATGAAACTGATCCTAAGGCAACTAGAAAGACAACTTAATAGTTGTGCACGGAACCTGTATTACGTGTTTGGATTTGTCGAGCGGGCGAGTAGCTTCCCCACCAGTGCATTCAATGTACTGATAATCCACCAGTTTGATATGCAGGGTACGGGAGAACCTCGTACGGTGCGGATGCCTCCAACGTGCGTGCTAAGGCCAGGAGTTCCCTCTGAAACCTTGCAACGGTGCGTCCGGGACTGAAGCTCATATACAAGACATAAGTTGTGAACATCGCCTGACCATCGCCTGTACAATCATTCCACAGTTGTAGCCACTTGGCACGCTTTTACTGTTTCAGAGAGAGAGGCTTGAGCGACTTGTAATCTCGGCTATACGCCACCTGTAACACAAGTTTATATAAATAAAGAGATTACTTTACTTGTTTTTATGCTTTTGCTATATTTGTCGACTCAGTGAACCTGTTACCGATCGCCTATGCGTTCATGACTCCGCTGCACTCGGACAATCTGTGCGACTCTGTGGCTTAGAACTCTTGCCGCCAGCCAATGAACCATGGCCTTGTACGGGCGTGGATCACGCTCGTGCGGTATCACGCCCGGATGGGTTAAGCGATCGTTCCGCGGGAGCGCTGGCGAGGGTGATTCCCGCCTAGCGGGAACGGTCGATTTGCCTGCGGGAGATCGGGGCATGACAGCAACTTCGTCGGGAATGTCTTCGTACAGTTTGGAGGCCTCCGGGATCGGATGAGCAGCTAGAAAGTCAGCCAATGCTTGGCCCTTGACGGACTTTTGAGGGACGTATACCATGTCATATGGCGTTAATAACATCGCCCAAGTTGCGAGTCGGGAATTAAGGACACTTGGCTTGCTCATCAGTACCCGAAGAGGATTGATCCTGGAGATGATATAAATGGTTTGGCCCGTGACATAGTGTCGCATTTTCTGAATAGCGAACATCAGAGCCAAGCATTCTTTCTACACAGGGTTGTACCGGTGTTCGGCTCCGACCATCATCCTGCTGAGGTAGTAAATAGCCTGCTCGTGGCCCATATCGTTCTTTTGTGCGAGAAGAGCTCCCAGAGAATGATCCATTGCTCGAACATATAGCACGGATGGTCTTCCTATGACGGGAGGTACCAGAACTGGCGGGCTAGTGAGGTAGCACTTGATATCTCCGAACGCTTGCTGACAGGCTTCGTCCCATACGAAGGATACACCTTTCTTCATGAGACGAGAAAAGGGCTGGCATCTCCCGGAGAGGTTGGATATGAATCTTCGGATATAAGCCAGACGACCTTGAAATCCCCTGAGTTCCCTCAGATTGCGGGGCGGTCGCATTTCTAAGATGGCCTTGACTTTATCAGGGTCCACTTGAATGCCTTTGGCGGTGATGACAAATCCCAGAAATTTGCCGCTAGATACCCCCAGAAAGGACTTTGTAGGGTTCATTTTGAGTTGATGTTGGCGCATCAATTCAAATACTGTCTTCAAGTCTCGGATGTGATTATCCCTGAGGCGGCTTTTGACAGCTACATCGTCCACGTAACACTCCACTGTCTTGCGTAAATGCTTATGGAATATGTCACTCATAGCTCGTTGGTACGTAGCCCCGGCATTCTTTAATCCGAAGGGCATGACCGTATAGCAGTATACCCCCAGTGGTGTCTGGAAGGCGGTATGCTTCTCGTCTTCAGGATGCATCTTGATCTGATTGTATCCCGAGAATCCGTCCATGAAAGACATGCGTTTAAAACCGCATGTATTGTCGATCATGACGTCTGTGATGGGAAGAGGGAACTCATCCTTGGGGCAGGCTGCGTTCAGATCTCGGTAATCGATGCAGATCCATACTTTCCCATTCTTCTTCATGACCGGGACAACATTGGCGACCCAGTCGGGATGTTGTTCGTCACGGATGAAGCCGCAGGCTATCAACTTCTTGACTTCAGCTTCAATGGCGTCCATCATGTGCGAGCGAAATCGGCGTTGGTGCTACTTCACAGGCTTTGAATCGGGCAGTATGTTGAGTTTATGAGTAGCCACTTTTGGATCAAGACCTGGCATATCCTCATAATTCTACGCAAAGACGTCGATATATTCTTTTATCAGCTGGGTAATTTCTTCCCTTTCTTCTTCGGAAAGGTCGTTACTGATAAATATCGGCTTTGGTGAAAGTTCATCCCCTACGTCAATCTGGATAACTTCATCTTTAGTGGGAGGTTCTCTCTGCTCGAAGCGGAACTCCCATTGTGTATCCATCTGCTGAGCCCAAGCGTCATTCTCGAATGGTTCGGATTCTTGTTCGTATGATTCGAAGGAATCCGTCGCTACCATATTTGCTGATAATGTTTGCTCGAGGGCATGAGATGAGCCGGAGAGCGATGAGCCGTCTTGAAAAGAGGAAAAGATATCCTCGTTCGACTTGGAAGTCGTAAGGGAGCCATAGCATCCGCCTGTTGAGTTAGCATCATTTGGTGCATGTTCTCCATCATGGATTGCATTTGCTTCAGAGATGTCTCTAGTGTAGTAATGCGTTGCTCAGCGTTCCCCGATGGCGAGGCTTTCTCGTGTTCATCTCCAATGGCATAAACTCCCATCTCCCTGGGCGTCATTGAAGGATGAGTATAGGTCGCTGCAGAAGTTGACTCTATACTCTCAGTATCTGATTCGGGAGACTGGCGACACCCAGCATCGGAATCAGAAGAGCACGAAGTCAGTTGTCGTGACCTTGAACGAGTGTTCTGGAATACCCCAGCTTCGGTGTCCCTAAGGAGCATGTTGAATTTTCTTCGGCTCGGAGTTCTAGAGGACGGACGTCTTGAGTCTGAGCTTCCTCCAGGTATATGTGAAGCTATGTTCACAGATGCATGCGCGGGCTCTTCTTCTAGGAAAGATGGAGAGTAGCTCAGTCGGTCGAAAACCGGCCATTTTGCTTTAGAACAGCAACAATTAATTACAATCCTGTGACTATTACAACAGTGCTCGCTAGGAGGCGTGATAGCCATTGTCACGCCCCAGTCCCAAAATACGTAGGACTAGGACACGTAAGCATGCCAGCCGCATGGATATGGCAACTCCAATATATGGAAACCAAATCCACACGTACGCTGTAATATGAATATCAAATCCACAAGTGGTATAACTGTAATACAAGTCACAGGGTAAAATCTAAATCTCATCCACCAAAATCATATAGAGATAATTAAACAGTATCTATGAAACTAGATCTCAATAAGAAGTATCTAAGGATGATAGTTGGATGGAAACAAATCCACTACCAACTCAAATGGGAAAAGTAAATACAATATAAGTACAACTCACTCAAACAATATAAGTACCAGCTACCAATCACGGCTCGGAGAGAAGACATCCACGAAGCATCTATATCCTGTCAAATCTGCGCTCCTGCAAATACTCAAGAACAGGTACAACTGGCAGCGGACCAGGTCCTCAGAGGGACATAACAAGTATACTTAAACACATGCCAATAAAGTACTGAAATAAATATCCAATGGGTCGCCTAACCGTCTAAAGTGAATGCAGTTAAGAACAACTTTCTAACAAGTAGGCTATCTGGCCATAAATGGGATTGGCATAGTTCTCTTGGAGATCTAGGGGCCTACAAAGGCACGGCGTCTTTCAAACACCGGAGGCCCGCCATGATAATATATAGGGGTCATCATTACCGCGTATCTCCGGCGGAGCGTACGGGTTACACAAGGAAAGTGCAAAGGAGCCCAAATGCCTTACTTGTTGTTCTCCTCACCCAATGCTCTAAGCATGTCACATCCATGACACGATTTGGTCCATAGCCTATCCTTAGTACCCTAGCCCAATCCTGCAACCAAACAAGGACAAGGATGGGACCACCGTACTACAATAGACTATGTCCATAGACCTCTAATAACTGCTAAGTCTTCTAGCATGCAAAATTTTTAACAGCAGTTATTCCTAACGCACGTCCCACACGTACCGATGATCAGTCAATACGTGCGTCCGTGATCTATATGAGACTCACAACTCGTGTAAAAATATGTGTCACAGTCAAATGAAACCTAATGATGCTACATGATAATGGGGTAGTCTCATAAACAAGGTCAATGCAATACATAAATAAAAACATATCGCGACATCACCGTCGTGCACATTTTATATAACAGTTAAAATATATGAACTAAAGACAGAAAATAAAGATGCATGCAACGTATGGAATATAAATAACAGTACAATGGTAAGGTATACTTGCCTGGCAAGAAGCTGCAAAAATATCACGTCCAGATGTCCAATACACAGGACCAGAAGCTATGGCCTCAGAACAAATATCTCCGGATGCTGGAATAGACATCACCAATGTTTTCGGAATGAGCAAAATAGCTAAAAAGCACATCCCTTTCGTCCAATTTGGACACAGGGGCAAAACGGTAATTTCGGGTAAAAGTGGGGTCCACATGTGGCCCACTTTTTACCGAAAAGCGTGCCAAGGGTAACAGTCTCTAAATGGGACAAATTATAGGTCAAACAAATCTAGATTTCAATACGAACCCAACGGTATGTCCAAATGTGGATTCCGATGAGCCGAATACTATTTTGTCCAAAAAGTCAACTATGGGCCCGCCAATTGACGATCTGGTCAACCGTCTCAGAAATGTGTGAAAAATGGGTCACAGGACCAGTGCGTTACCACGAGTCCAGCGGCGCAAGTTTCGTCGCAATCTGACAAGCGTGCACAAAATACGCGCGAGTTCCACAAAAGTTGCGACACGAAATGTGTCCGCGGATACGGCCTGATTCCGGCGCGCACACGCGTCCGAATCAGTCCCCATGAATTTTCACGTGTCCGGTTATGCTGCGTGCACCATTCGGTACACTTGGCACACGGCGGGACGGTCCCGTTTGGCGGGGCGCGCTCCGTTTCCCAACTTTTGGAAAACCGAAAAAAGTGGGTGCGCGCAGTTTTGTAACGAATTTAACTATGTACACAGCGACTAATAGCATAGGGTTAATTAACAGAAAATAAACTAGGTCAGGTATTCTACAGGTATCAAAAAGAATTACCGAATTTGGATCTCTGTGGTGGGAGATACGAACTCGGCAATACGGGTGGTCATTCTGGAATTCTGCGATTCCAGAATTCTGTCTGTCCGTCCACTTTGGACGCTATTTTTTGCCTAGGGGCACACGTTTTTCGAGGTTGGCTATAAAACGAATATTGGAGAGGGTTAAGGGATGATCATACCTATGAAAATGGAACAGCGTTTGGTCAAGCGAGTCGACGGAAAATCGCGCCGGAGCGAAGGTGCCTCGAGTGGGAAACTGCAGTTCGCGAGGTCGGCGTCGACGGGATGGTTGGATGGCTTGGTGGGGCTTCTCTGGCTGCGGTGACGGCTCTAGATGGGAAGAGGAAGTCTGGAGTTTTAGGTTAGGATTTTGAGAGCTAACTATATATATATATATATATATATATATATATATATATATATATATATATATATATATATATAGGGAAGGAGAGAGGATGGTTGGCGGGTTGAACGCGGGTGAAGAGGGCTGAAGGTAGCGGGTTGATTTGGAAGCAAGGGCTGAACGCAAGTTGCTGCAAGTGAAGTTTTAGCAAAACTAAGTTGCTGAGGGGATTTGCTAAGAGTTTAAAGCAAAAGCAAAAAATTGTTTAAGTAAAGTAGTGGATTATTATTATTATTATTATTACTATTACTATTATCTTTTCTTTTCCTTTCCTTTCCTTTCTTTAAATATATATATATATACATATATATATATGTATATATATATATACATTCACACATAAGAAAATTTATAGATTAGGGTATTGCAAATCGTTAGGCTAGCAACAGCTCAAGGGGTCGCCTACATGGAATAAATTCTGAAAAATTCCTGATGGTCCCATAAGTCCTCTAAGTGCCCGAACACCTAACATAAAAATTATTAAAAATCTATTTTGCCTATTTAGACCTAATTACTATAATTTAATTAATAATTAATAAATAAAGGGTATATACGATTTTCTAGGAAGGGGATTTTACATTCTATCCAACTTGTAAAAATTTCGTCCTCGAAATTAAAATTAAGCCACGATAGAATGTCAAGAATGGTATAAGATTTGCATCGTTTAAAATGCAAGGCTAGGCTTAAAGAGGTGGGCGATGTTGCGCATTGCACATCCCGAAAATCATGGAAAAAAATCCATATGAGCGAAAAATAGGTTTCTTCATGTGTCATGTCCAATGGTGTGGACACATAAATGCTCTTTTGCATAAAAGCGTCCAACAACTGAAAAATTGCACAAAGATGAGAATTGGATGATGGGCATGTCTAGGATAAGGGTATAGAATTTGTAGGAAGGCAGTGGCTAGTGTAGTGCTCCAATTATCGGAGCACGATAAGGGGCACTAAGTGATACAATATTGCAAAATTAAATAAAAATACTGTGTTCTACTTCTAACTGGATTCAAACTAACCTTAGTCTCACTAACTCAGCCAAGTAGGTCATTTTTTTTTTTTGGGTGAGGGGTTCACAATCTGCCGAACTTAAAATTTTCCATCTACCACCTAAGGCCATACATCTAGAAAAACTATTGCTCAAATTATTTAATCATGATTTTTAATCCTCAAAGGTTTAACACCAAACATATCACCTACGATATGCCCTTAATCAATTATAAAAGAGAGTCACTAAGTCATGTGTTTAGCCTTATGGGGTATAGCTAGTACTATCAGTGTCAACTTATACCAGCACGAGGTTTCGTCTTTCCGAAATAGGGGAAGACAGAGAGAAATAATAAAGAACTCAAAGTGAAGGTGACAGAATACAAGTACGAGATTCAAAGAGATTAAAGAATCGAAAAGAGAGTTGTCAGGACAGTTGTGGATTGAAATCCTATTTTTGGTAATTTCCTATTTACATGCTCGTATCAGTACAGTTATGTAACCGATACGATGTGTCAGACATATCTAGGGGCAAGTATATCTGTCTACTACCATATATCTCAATCCACGTAAAGTAGTCATGCGAAGAGCGAACCAAGCGCAGTAAGGTTAGCTAGACCTTAATACACCGATTCTGATTAGGCAATTGTATCATTGTGTGCACCCAATAATACATATGCCATGAGCAAGCTCGATAAAAAAAATAAGCTTGCAAAAACTAGGCTATAATAGCAGCAATAGGTCAAGGTAGTACAACAAACATAAATACGCTGGATTATGATGAAAGAAGGTACATAACAATCCAAGTTCGCAGAAGCAAAAACAACATAAGCAATAATAATAAAAGACTTTACAATCTCTACAGTTATCATACTAATTCCTTGTCTATGTCGATATTTGACAAAGCAGGGTATGGCTTCTAAGCTCTACAGTCTGGAAAAAAAAAAAAACAATGTCGTCCTAAGCTAGCATACAGTTAAATGTCATTCATTCACACTTCAATAATAATAAGGCAAAAGACTATGTGATACGATGTTGTGAGGTATACTACCCAACTTATAAAAATTTAACTAATACTGTGACAGTCTTAAGATGGTCCTACAAAATAATTCTGCACATGCAATTAGAGCTGAAACTCTTATTAGGGTATATGAGGAAAGATCTTGGTACTGATTAGGGTATCCTTTTTATGTAGGTAATGGTCATCCTAAGTCTTAGTCATAGCACTTACAAGCAAGTGTCAATGGTAAAGATAGAAGAGTTACTGGCCGTTAAGGAGGAAGGGTCTAACTTGTGTCGAGGTGAGGGTACAAATTATGTGGTCTACAACTAGGGGTAATCATCACAATCTAATTGAACAATTTAACTATCAGGTTCTAACTACAAGGCACACAATTCAAAATTCAAGATTACAACTATACCTTAACAAACTATATATCCTAACATAGAATGAAATCACTCGGTCTACAATCAGAAGCGTCAGATGGCACGAAATTAAAGGATGGAGAGAAGAAGAACATAATTTAGTCGTCGCGCAATTAGCGAACGCTATGGTCACAGAGAAACAAGGTATTAAAATAGAGAGCTCTAGATAGCATCATGGTTTTCTAAAGGGGAGTGGTATGCTAGTTGCTATGTTCGAGGTATGATCAAGGAACAAGTGTTGATTACACTCCTCTAGGCTTTCTAGGGTGTTGTCTACTAATAATGAGACAATGGTCTAAGTTTTATAGTTCTCTAATACTATCCCATTATGAAGGTTAGGTTCAGTCCTAATGTTCAATATTGGTTCTCCATCGGTTCCTCAATACTAGGGTCAAACATTATTGTAAAACTTCTAACTATCTCTAGTAGTGTCTATACTACACAAGTCTTCTTAATACATCAAGGGGCAATGGTATACCAATCTAAAGATAAGGAGTTCTAGGGTTCACTAGATATTCTAAACTTAGTGGGGTGTCTATATTCTCGTTGTATTCTTACTAGGTGTGCTACTCTAATTATCATCCTAATAACAGGGGTTCCTATATTCTAGCAGAAGGCTATACTCAAAGAATTATTAGGTAAGTACAAGAATCAAGCAAGATACAATTGTTCAAATAGAACAGATAGGAAGAAGATGAATCATAGTCAATTGTGGATAAGATCCTATACTCTAGTCCTAGGTGCAGGCTTGTTCGGTATAGTAACGTAACCGAGACAATATGCTCTCGGCCTGCATGGGCCACCACAAAAATATGTCATGCCCCAGTCCCAAAATACGTAGGACTAGGACACGTAAGCATGCCAGCCGCATGGATATGGCAACTCCAATATATGGAAACCAAATCCACACGTACGCTGTAATATGAATATCAAATCCACAAGTAGTATAACTGTAATACAAGTCACAGGGTAAAATCTAAATCTCATCCACCAAAATCATATAGAGATAATTAAACAGTATCTATGAAACTAGATCTCAATAAGAAGTATCTAAGGATGATAGTTGGATGGAAACAAATCCACTACCAACTCAAATGGGAAAAGTAAATACAATATAAGTACAACTCACTCAAACAATATAAGTGCCAGCTACCAATCACGGCTCGGAGAGAAGACATCCACGAAGCATCTATATCCTGCCAAATCTGCACTCCTGCAAATACTCAAGAACAGGTACACCTGGCAGCGGACCAGGTCCTCAGAGGGACATAACAAGTATACTTAAACACATGTCAATAAAGTACTGAAATAAATATCCAATGGGTCGCCTAACCGTCTAAAGTGAATGCAGTTAAGAATAACTTTCTAACAAGTGTGCTATCTGGCCATAAATGGGATTGGCATAGTTCTCTTGGAGATCCAGGGGCCTACAAAGGCACGGCATCTTTCGAACACCGGAGGCCCGCCATGATAATATATAGGGGTCATCATGACCGCGTATCTCCGGCGGAGCGTACGGGTTACACAAGGAAAGTGCAAAGGAGCCCAAATGCCTTACTTGTTGTTCTCCTCACCCAATGCTCTAAGCATGTCACATCCATGACACGATTTGGTCCATAGCCTATCCTTAGTACCCTAGCCCAATCATGTAACCAAACAAGGACAAGGATGGGACCACCGTACTACAATAGACTATGTCCATAGACCTCTAATAACTGCTAAGTCTTCTAGCATGCAAAGTTTCTAACAGCAGTTATTCCTAACGCACGTCCCACACGTACCGATGATCAGTCAATACGTGCGTCCGTGATCTATATGAGACTCACAACTCGTGTAAAAATATGTGTCACGGTCAAATGAAACCTAATGATGCTACATAATAATGGGGTAGTCTCATAAACAAGGTCAATGCAATACATAAATAAAAACATATCGCGACGTCACCGTCGTGCGCATTTTATATAACAGTTAAAATATATGAACTAAAGACAGAAAATAAAGATGCATGCAACGTATGGAATATAAATAACAGTACAATGGCAAGGTATACTTGCCTGGTAAGAAGCTGCAAAAATATCACGTCCATATGTCCAATACACAGGACCAGAAGCTATGGCCTCAGAACAAATATCTCCGGATGCTGGAATAGACATCACCAATATTTCCGAAATGAGCAAAATAGCTAAAAAGCACATCCCTTTCGTCCAATTTGGACACATGGGCAAAACGGTAATTTCGGGTAAAAGTGGGGTCCACATGTGGCCCACTTTGTACCGAAAAGCGTGCCAAGGGTAACAGTCTCTAAATGGGACAAATTATAGGTCAAACAAATCTATATTTCAATACGAACCCAACGGTATATCCAAATGTGGATTCCGATGAGCCGAATATTATTTTGTCCAAAAAGTCAACTGTGGGCCCGCCAATTGGCGATCTGGTCAACCATCTCAGAAATGCGTGAAAAATGGGTCACAGGACCAGCACGTTACCACGAGTCCAGCGGCGCAAGTTTCGTCGCAATCTGACAAGCGTGCACAAAATACGCGCGAGTTTCACAAAAGTTGTGACACGAAATGTGTCCGCGGATACGGCCTGATTCCGGCGCGCACACGCGTCCGAATCAGTCCCCACGAATTTTTACTTGTCCGGTTATGCTGCATGCACCATTCGGTACACTTGGCACACGGCGGGACGGTCCCTTTGGCGGGGCGCGCTCCGTTTCCCAACTTTTGGAAAACCGGAAAAAGTGGGTGCGCGCAGTTTTGTGACAAATTTAACTATGTACACAGCGACTAATAGCATAGGATTAATTAACAGAAAATAAACTAGGTCAGGTATTCTACAGGTATCAAAAAGAATCACCGAATTTGGATCTCTGTGGTGGGAGATACGAACTCGGCAATACGGGTGGTCATTCTGGAATTCTGCGATTCCAGAATTCTGTCTGTCCGTCCACTTTGGACGCTATTTTTTGCCTAGGGGCACACGTTTTCCGAGGTTGGCTATAAAACGAATATTGGAGAGGGTTAAGGGATGATCATACCTATGAAAATAGAACAGCGTTTGGTCGAGCGAGTCGACGGAAAATCGCGCCGGAGCGAAGGTGCCTCGAGTGGGAAACTGCAGTTCACGAGGTCGGCGTCGACGGGATGGTTGGATGGCTTGGTGGGGCTTCTCTGGCTGCGGTGACGGCTCTAGATGAGAAGAGAAAGTCTGGAGTTTTAGGTTAGGGTTTTGAGAGCTAACTATATATATATATATATATATATATATATATATATATATATATATATATATATATATATATATTAATAGGGAAGGAGAGAGGATGGTTGGCGGGTTGAACGCGGGTGAAGAGGGCTGAAGGTAGCGGGTTGATTTGGAAGCAAGGGCTGAACGCAAGTTGCTGCAAGTGAAGTTTTAGCAAAACTAAGTTGCTGAGGGGATTTGCTAAGAGTTTAAAGCAAAAGCAAAAAGTTGTTTAAGTAAAGTAGTGGATTATTATTATTATTATTATTATTATTATTATTATTATTATTATTACTATTACTATTATCTTTTCTTTTCCTTTCCTTTCCTTTCCTTTCTTTAAATATATATATATATATATATACATATATATATATATGTATATATATATATATATATATACATTCACACATAAGAAAATTTATAGATTATGGTATTGCACATCGTTAGGCTAGCAACAGCTCAAGGGGTCGCCTACATGGAATAAATTCTGAAAAATTTCTGATGGTTCCATAAGTCCTCTAAGTGCCCGAACACCTAACATAAAAATTATTAAAAATCTATTTCTCCTATTTAGACCTAATTACTATAATTTAATTAATAATTAATAAATAAAGGGTATATACGATTTTCTAGGAAGGGGGTTTTACAGCCATGCTGGAAGATCCCCTCTCCTTGCGTTTCCGGATTAGATATTTGCGCAGGTCAGGAGGAGTTGTAGAAGAGGAAGATGATGGCTTGTTCCTTCTGTTCCTATTGGTGGGCATGCGGATGACGGGAACCATAGTCTTCCCTGTGCCACCCGTATACAACAGGTTGGCCATCTGGGTGGCGGATAATCCCCGAGGAGGGTGTCTTTCCGCAACTGGAGCCTTCTTTACGCCTAGGGACTTCGCCTGGCGTAATTTGGAGCTTCGCTCTGGTTGGCGTAAAGCTGAGGATGTCCTCAGTCGGCCATCAGCGTCTCGCGTAATACGGAGGGCGTGTAGATTGTTAACTTGCTGGCGTAAAGGCCGAGAAGTTGAGTAGTCCGCCGCTCGCTTTTCCTTGCGGAGATCACAGGGATCATCTGGTTCTCCGTAGAGGTCAGATGTTGTTTTACGTGCGGAGCGTGCCTTGTACTTCTGATTTGGCGCTGAGGCTTTATCAGAAGTTTTGTCTATTCCGCCAGGGACGAGAGACTGAATTTCACGCGCAGAGCGCGGAGTATACTTTTGGGTTAGCGTTGAGGCATTGCCAGAAGTTTTGTCGGTTCTGTCAGAGACAGGCGACTGAATTTTACGCGCAGGGCGCGGAGGGAGCAATGCTACAACCTCATTGGTCGGAGAGATCGGAGAGATCGGAGAGTCCACAGGAATGGTAGAGGATGTCTTGGGCATCCAGACCTTTCGCAGCTTCCTGTTGTTTTGGACAGAGAGAGAGTGAGAGCTGCCCTTTGTTCGGAGCATATCTTCGTAGGCAGACTGGTCGAACTGGACGACCAGTGTCTTCTTCACGGATTCCACGGATACCGTATCGTGTTGAGCAATAGCTTCCTCATCAGAAGAGAAAGATGTCCCCAACAGAGTCGCCATCTTGTTTTAGGATAATATAAACGAGAAAAGATTTGATGAATGCGGAAAACGAGGTCTTGTACGGAGACCCGTCCTTCTTTTATGTTTACAAACAAGATTGTACAAATTTGATCCTACACGAGGATGTCTAAGTACAATTTATTTAATCTGGGTGAATATTGCTATAGGTGTCTGATCTGCAGTCGATCACTTTAGCCCTTGGACCACACGATGTTGAAGAAGTGTCGTGGAAGACAGGTAGCAGCTTCGAGGGTTGCTGAAGAGGGTGGATGCCCGATGCCAAAGTCGTCGATCCCTTCCCTTTGTCTGAACTCCGGATTCTCCTCTCTCTCTCTCTCGGTCGTTGGATCTGGTACTGGATCTCTTGATCAATTTTTTGACCAGTTTCTTCGACCTTCCAATTTTTTGACTTTGTCCTCTGTTGATAGAGGTCTCTATTTATAGAGTTTTAGTGACAGTGACCACTCAATCGGTGTAAAAACCGAGTAGTGGAAAGTACAGTACCCTTTTACACAACGGTTAAAATAACCAATGCCTGCGTATAGATGATCCTTTGAATGAGCATGTGACGCGGGTCCAACTAAGGGACAAAACGCGTATAATCGCTACGAAGATCACCGTAAAAGCCACGTAGGTAGGTATCCCTCGTGTAGAAGAGGTTGGCATAGAAGCCAATGTCTGTCACCATGGCATAGAAGCCAAATAGTTATCAAACCGGCATAGAAGCCGAATAGGCGTAGAAGCCGAGTGGTCATAGAGGCCGAGTGGGCGTAGAAGCCGAGTGGTCATAGAGGCCGAGTGGGCGTAGAAGCCGAGTAGGCACAGAAGGCCGAGCAGGCACCGGAGCTGAATGGGCGTAGAAGCCGAGTAGGCACAGAAGGCCGAGCAGGCACCAGAGCTGAATGGGCGTAGAAGCTGAGCAGGCACCGAATCTGAATAGGCGCAGAAGGCCGAGTAGGCACCGAAGCTGAATGGGCGTAGAAGCCGAGCGTAACGTGCCAGAGTGATGATGTAGACATTTTAGCCAGAATTATGGCTCTTGGAGATAATCAGATCTCTTGCATTAAATGCAGAGATCTGCCCCCATCCTGTGCATTAAATGCAGATGCTTGTCTTTAAGATTTGCCATCATTCTGTGCATTAAATGCAGATACGCACCTTGAACCCTGTGCGAAGAGTAACCGCAGTCGTGGCAGTCTGTTCATCTTCTGTGGAGCGTAAGGAGCTCATATTTGCCTGTGTAAAACTAGGCAGCGTGTTCCCTTGTATGCGTAGGAGCAGCTCTCGCAAAGGGGATGTCACTAAACGACGGTTCGGTGACATTTAATCAAATTTCCTGCATTAAATGTGGAGATCCACCATCATCCTGCGCATTAAATGCAGAGGCGTATTTTGAAGGTCTACTACCCTTCTGTGCATCAAACGCAGAGACGTGCCTCAGGCATCTGTCAGTATTCGGCGCATTAATTGCAGAGACGTGCCTTGAGGGCCTGTCACCGCCCTGTGCATTAAATGCAGAGACGCGCCTCGAGTCCCGTACGGAGTGCAGCTTTTGACGTGGCAGGCGGTTTGTCTTCCGCGGAGCGTAAGGAGCTCTCATCTGCCTGTGTAAAACTAGGCAGCATATTCCTCTGTGTACGTAAAAGCGGTTTACGCAAGGAAAATGGCAGTAAATGACAGCCTGGGTTGCAGTGCCGCGCCATCATTATAGTCGTCGCCTGGGTAGTCGAGCAGTATCCCTTTGTCAGAAGTCGAGACGTCAGGTTCATTGCAGGATCTGACAGGTTCATTACAGAGAATACGAAGCGTCCCTCGCACACTTCAATGCTGCATTGAAAGGGGATGAGTTTTACGCCATAAAGGCGATGAAGCACCCTGTTTACGCTGAAGCAGCCTGGACATACTGCCCTACGCGGATGGTCCTCGAGCCTATATTTTACGCTGCGCTTGGCGGAGAAGCTCTGATTGCACCTTGAAGGCTCTGAAGTCCTCTGTTTACGCTGCTTTGCATCAATATGCTGCGTAGAGCTATCCAACGTATTTTTCATGCTTCTACAACTCTCAACACTCTCCCTCAAGATGGGCAATAGATATCAATTATCCCCATCTTGTTACATAGTTTAGAAAGACTTGATGAATTGAGACTCTTAGTCAGACAATCTGTAACTTGTTCTTCTGAGCAAACGTGATCGAGCTTTAATATCCCTTTTTTCTAGTTTCTCTTTGATGAAGAACCGATCGATCTCGATGTGCTTAGTTCTGTCATACTGGACTGGATTGCTAGCTATACTTATTGCAGCTTGACTGTCACTCAGAAGACGCAACTGTGTTCCCTGGTCCAGCATCAACTCAGTCAGCAATGCTCTTACCCACAGCAACTCTGACACTCCCAGAGCCATAGCTCTATATTCTGCTTCAGCAGTCGATCATGCTACCATAGACTATTTTTTGCTTCTTCATGAGATTAGGTTACCCTCCATAAAGACACAGTACCCTGAGGTAGACCTTTGTCATCCTTGCAGCTTGTCCAATCTGCATCGCAGTACCCCTCAACACCCAGATGTCCATTTTCCTTAAACCATAGTCCTCTTCCAGGAGTCCCCATTGTAGGAACCCTAGAGGGGGGGGGGTGAAAGGGTCAAGCTAATAAATCAAGCACAAATGATTTATAATAGGCAATTTAAAAATTAAGTGTGCAAGAAGTAAAACAATAAAAATATCGACACCCGATGTATCTTGATATCCTCCTCGAGGCACTCCAGTCCCGAAAATTCTTGCCCGGCTTGAATCCATTGTTGTCAAAATAGATACACCACGAGCTTTGATTCGAAGGTTCGTTGACTTCCTACACAAGAGCTTTGATCTGAAGGCTCTCTAACTTATCACAAGCTTTGATCCGAAGGCTCCTACACTTCACCATTTTACAAGATGGTTTTGATCTTATTACAACAAATATAAAGATATAATATTTATAACTCACGAACACTCTAATACAATTTGCAGATAGGCAAATGAAAGCTTTAGTGGAGTATTTATGGATGGCCTTTGGTAGATTAGAAATTTTAGGCTCAAAGGGATCAACCTTGAAAGAAGGGGTTCAAGGCTTTATATAGGTCAACACAAAGAAAGAGCAAAAATGCAACTTTCAGCCTGCAAACGGTATACCGTCGGTATACCGGTCTGCAGTAGCAACGACTATAAATATGACCATTGGGATCATTTAATACTCCAGTATATCGTCGGTATGTCGGTTTTCAGCCGAAAATGATCCCGGATGCGTGTCTCCGGAGATGTCGTAGGCGGTTCAGAAAAATCTTCTGGGATAACGTCGTCTTTCGCCCATCGTGATTTCTTTATTGTATAAGTCCATATTTTGATTTTGCTTATTGTTTTTCTGCAGATACATGTTAGACAAACAAAGCAATGTACATAGTAGCAAGTATTGTACATTTAATACACATTTGGACTATGCTAAGTTTAAGTACTAATAATGTAGTGATAAAATGATTATTAGTGATATTAAAAAGTTAAACTTAATCGAATAACCATATTCGAAAATATGGTTAGATTATTGGGCTAACACCCTTCAAGATATCTCAGGATACGAAAAATTGTATCCATGTAGCCCTTCCTTGGATCATGTATATAGCGACTCACTACACTCACAGCAAATAACATATCAGGGCGAGTGTGGCCTAGATAAATCAATATGCCTACAAGTCTCTGATATCTATCACGATCAACAAGCTCTCCTGCCTCTGCCCCCAACTTATATTTCTGATCGATCGGGGTGACTGCCGATCGACATCACAGCATACCAGTCTCTGTGAGCAGGGCGAGTGTGGCCTAGTACATACTTTCTCTGAGAGGACGATCTCATCTCTTCCTTGAGCCACCTCAATTCCGAGAAAATACCTCATCATTCCCATGTCCTTCACTTCAAACTCCTTGGCGAATTTTGACTTCAGCTGGATGATCTCCTCTTCATTATCACCTATGATCACTATATCATCCACATACACTGCAAGTATGGTGATGTGGCCTCTTGCATGCTGGAAGAAGATCGTGTGATCTGCATTATTCTGGTGGTACCCCATGCCTGTGACAGCCTTCTTGAACCTATCAAACCAGGCTCGAGGAGATTGGTTGAGTCCATACAGTGATTTTTTCAGCTTGCACACATTTTTCGTCTTCTTTGTGCAAAACACCGGGGGGTCTCCATGTATAATTTCTCTTGTAGATTCCTATGAAGAAAAGCGTTCTTTACATCTAATTGATACAGCTGTCACCCATGATTTGCTGCAAGAGAGACCAGTGTTCTCACAATGTTTATCTTTGCCACCGGAGCAAATGTCTCATCATAGTCGATGCCATAGGATTGAGTGAATCCCTTTGCAACCAACCTTGCCTTGTACCGCTCCACCTTACCTTCTGGTGTCTTCTTTACTGTGAAGACCCATTTGCATCCAACTGCTCTCTTTTCTTTAGGTAATGGAACAAGCTCTCATGTCTCATTTCTTTCGAGTCCCCTAAGTTCCTCTAGCATTGCAGCTTTCCACCTTGGATCTTCCTTCACTTTCTGCCAACACTTAGGCAAAGAGGTGGTGTCTAATAATGCAATGAATGCTCGATAAGTAGGAGATATATTATAGTAGGATACAAAATTTGGTAATGTCATGTTCATAACCATAACGATTAGGGGCTCTTTCCGCATTACTGCAAGAAGATCTCCTTAAGGGAGTATGAAGTAGTGGTGGAGAGATCATACAATCCGAATCAGATAGATCCAGTGCGGGAGGTGCATCTTCAAGAGTTGGGGCAGGGTTAGGTGAGGGACATGGCACAGTAGGGAACTGTTGCTTTCTCCTTCTGTAGACTTGGAGCTCTGTAGATTGTTTCTTCTGCACTGGAGAATCACTTTCTTCCTCCTGATTGTGTGTATTCTCATCATTTTCCTCACACTCGCTATCTTTTCCTTGTTTTCTTGGACCAGCTTCCATCATTGGGCATAGAACTGACCCGACAATCACACTTGGGCCTATCTCCCCCTCACTCCTAACACCTCCTGTGTTAGGTGCGTCACCAAATGCGGAGCCTTCACCTGAACCATTGTGGTAGTATGGTTCCATCTCTCTGAATGTAACGTCCATGCTTACAAAGAGCCTTCGCTCCATCAGACTCCAACAAGAGTATCCCTTCTGAGTCTCTGAGTAGCCAACAAAGACGCAATTCACTTCCCGAGGGTCTAGCTTTCCCACCGCAGGCCTGTTATCTTTCACAAGGCATACACATCCAAATATCTTTGGGAAAATAATGTACTTATTCTCTCCTGTAAGCATCTCAAACGGTGTATTCCATCCTAGTACCTGAGAGGGCATCCTATTGATGAGATATGCAGCCGTCAACACGGCATGCCTCCATAGGTGTTTAGCACATAGTTGCCTAATTCGCCAACACCCCCTACGTCCTACGAATTAGGACGAACGACCCAGAACGGGATGCGTTTGCGACCCGTTCGTTAAATTTAGCGACCCAGATTTTGATGGCTTTGGTTATGAATTTATGATATTTGGTTTTCAAGAATATTGTCTATGATTTCCTTCACTTGGATTTTGATGGCTTTGGTTATGAACTTATGCTATTTGGTTTAGTTACATGAAATATATTTTTAAATTTTATTTTGTGTGGGTGGTATTAATACAAAATGAACGACCCCAAATAGCGTACCGAATAAGCCTACCCCTACCGTACTGCGTATCGGCTGAGGTACCGTACCGCGTACCACGTACCAAAGCGATCCACGATCCTGATAACATTGGTTTAGGAACATTCATGGCAAACATCATTAACCGTGCTACTTCCAACAGGTGCATGTTCTTCCGCTCTGTCACGCCATTATGTGCTGGTGTATAGACACACGAAGTCTGATGCTTTATCTCATGGGCTGATAAGTACTCTTCTATAGCCTTGTTGGTGTATTCTGGCCCATTGTCAGATATCAAAATCTTCACTTTAGTACTGTACTGTGTTATAACCCTGCGATTAAAATCTTGAAAGCATGCAAAGACATCTCTCTTACTCTTCATTAGATATATCCATGTGACACGACTGTAGCATCAATAAAGGTGACAAACCATTTAAAACCATTAACCGCGGTTGTAGGACAAGGTCCCCACACATCAGTGTATCATATCAAAAGCAACTAAACCTCTATTTTTAGAACTCAAATAAGAGCTTCTGGTATGTTTTCCAAGCTCACAAGCATCACAAACCAACTTTTGTTTATTAGCATTTTGATATATAGATGGATACATCTGACTCAGTAGACTGAATGGCGAGTGTCCCATGCGCTGATGTTGAAGTAATAACTCTGCTTCCACAGTTCTTTACGGCTCCTTCAGTTGTGCTTCTTCCACCAGTGACACTAGTGCTGCGTCCAGTCCACCAATGTCCAAGTACCATAGCCTCTTATGCTAAGTGTCAGTCCCCAATCGTCTCTCCGTTCCCTTCTCCTGAAAAATCACCTTAGGAATGTCAAAGGAAACAACACAATTAAGTTGAAGAATAATGACACTAATGAACAATAGATTAATAGGGAAAGATGGAACATGCAAGACATCAGTAAGGGTTATGGAAGAGGTGCATTCAACTGTCTTTACCCATAATGGGTCTAGCCGTACCATCAGCAGTCTGAATGCTTTCAGGCGTCGTCAGGTGAGTGTAATCTTGGAACTCATTATGGACACCCGTGACATGGCAGGATGTCCCAGAATCAATTATCCAACCTGGTCTGTGGATAGATGCCAGGACATGAGCATGTATACATGTGCTTGTATGGGCATAGTAGGTGATGTTACCCCCAGAGGTGGTTGGAGTTGATGCCCCAGAGATGTTGGCTCGACTGTCGCTGGTTTCAAGCTTCATGCTTCTCCATATCTCTAGCATTTTTCGCTCACTATGGGTCATATCGGATGACTAACACTCACTTTCCTCTTCTACCAGGTTTGCCTTGTGTCTTCCAGAATGATTATTTCTGTCACCCGCATAGCCTCCTCTGCTACCCCTACGCCCTCCACGGTTGTGGCCGCGGCTGCTGAACTGGCCTCTTAGGAGTTTCATACAGGATCTGATGAAGTGTCCAGGGTCTCCACAGTTGTAGCACCCTTCCCTCCGGAAGGATTTGGGTTAAAAACTGTTAGAGCATATTTTTTTCCTCGGAGAGCTAGTGGTGGTAGGCATCAGCTTCATTCGTGCCTCTTCTTGTGCCATAGCAGCTTTGGCCCCCTCCAGTGATGGCAGTCTGGGTTGTGCAAGTAGGACATTCCTCCTCTGCTCGAATGCTGGGTTGAGTCCCTTCAGGAACTTCATCATTCTTTGTCGCGAGACTTACTCCATGTACTTCTGATAATGTTAGCAAATACTGGTTTTACTTGCTCATCCTCCATGCCAATGGGATCATAGTGGTCGAGATCTGACCAATACTTCTTCAGCAGGGCAACATATTCAGAAATGGAGTGATCTTCTTGGACAACCTTATCAAGTTCATCCTATAATTGGAAGACCCTCATAGGGTTGCATGTCCTTGAGTACATATCTCTCAGCGTCATCCAAATTTCACTAGCACTCTCCATTGCTTCCACGTTGCCTGACACTTGGTCGGTCAATGATGCTGTCAGCCATCCAGCTCCAACATTGTTGACGAATTTCCGCACAGTAAACTCCCGTGAGGAGTGATCTTCAGGTGCCTTGGTTTGGCCATTCACATAGCCCACCAATCCCCTTGCCTTCAAAGTTCGCATCGCTTGACGTAACCACTTCAAGTAGTTGGAAGTACCCTCCAACTTTACCTCAAATTTCTCCAACTTTTCCATTTTGTATGGAGCAGGATCCACATCTGCGTGTGCAGCATAGGAGCTAGTCTCGATTAGCCTTCTGGAGAAGAGATTGTCCACCAAAGCCTTCATCTCTTGGGCCGTCAGCTTGCCGTAGATCGTCTCCATCGTCTTCTTCTTCTCCTCTTCCATCAGCAAGACGATGGCTGATCTAGATCTTGATCGCCGTCCTCTCCACGTCTACTATTCTTCCTTCAGCAGCAGGGGTGTCCTTGAGAACCGCTGCTCATGTCCCATGCATGGCTGCGACCCGTGGCCGCATAGCCCGACGAGAAGAACAAGGCCAACAAAGCTTCTGATAAACTTGCAGTCTACCCTCTGTTGACCCAAAAGTTGTAATCGAGATTTGGAAGCTTCAGCAAACAAGTTTGCCTTCCAGAATCGCGATTCCAACGAAAGATGAATGAACAAGGCCAAAAGCGCTTCTGATAAACTTTACAGTCTACCCTCTGTCGACCAAAAAGTTATAATCGAGATCTAGCAGCTTCAGCAAACAAGTTTACCTTTCAGAATCTCGATTCCAACAAAGCAGAAGGAGAAAAAGGAGGTACGGCGACTGTGGGCGGGCGGCGGTTGGGAAGGGGGGCGGAGATGAGAGGGCGGCGGGCGACTGTGGAGACGGGCGGGTGGGGGGCGGAGGTGAGAGGTCGGCGGTTGGAGGGCTGTGGGCGGCTAAGGTTAGGGTTAGGAGGAACCTGGTTCTGATACCAAGAAAATTTTAGTAGAATATTTGACTTAATTTTATTGATGGGTGGAACTACATATATATAGGAGAGGCTAACCCCTCTCTCTACTATTTTACTTAGATGTGAGACTAAAAACTCATTAATATTCTCAAAAAAAATAATTAAATTGAATGTTTTTTTTTTTCTTACAACCGCAGTAGGTATTTTCACTTGCTATTTGTATCAGCTATGGATGTCGAGTCCACATATTCGGATTTTTTTAAGTGGGAAATACTGAAAAACTTTGCCTGTTAATAAACACCCACTGGTGTATTGTAAGATATGATTAGTCCTAAGGAGGTGCTCTTTAGCTGTCAATGTTTGGTGGTTTCTTGATGGCCCTGATCCTTCACTGGACTGTGGATTTCATATGATGCAACATTTTTAGGTTTTCTGTTGTTTATTGGAATAACATTTGATAATATGAATACAAGTTATGAATATACCTTGATGAATAATCGATATAAAGTGATTATTTCACGATTTAACTTTGAATATTTTTGAATAGGAATAAACTTTACTGGCATTCATTTTCTTGCATCTATAATCTTATGCTCAGCCATAGAAATTTCAGGACAGACCCCAGGATAAGGCTACCGAAGCCAGTTGATGTGGTCAAGTTTGAGAGTCAAAATTAATGCATGCTGCAGTAATGCAAAGTACATAGGAGTTAGTGTCATGGTCTCTATACTAATTATTATGGCATTTATAATTACATAACATGAAATTGAAAAGAACGAATTAATGTGCTTCATCATTGTAAAGGGGATGTAATTTTGTATGGTCATAAACATAAGAGAAACTTCAAATGATGCAAGCAAGAATCTCTTTGATTTTATGAAAGTACTTTTTCATGACATGATCTTGTGAAACCAACGATATCACTCGTCTATGTTGACCATCTTTTTTTTAAGACTAATCGGGTGAGTACTGAAAGAAGAAACCATTATCAGTACCCAACCAAATATGTTAATAAACAATCATAATTCTACTTGCTGAATTAAAACAGTGTAATTTGATGATATCATCTCTCTTAATGCTCGAACTCTTTGTTGGATCCTAATAGACTATGGATTTGATTTTATTTTTCCTTTTTATTCCTTTTCATGATTACCCCCTTGTCATCTTGTAGATTCTTCGCCTCCGATAGGAAATGGAATATACTTGCAGCTTGGGCCAAAAGTTTAAATTAGGTTTTTTTTTTAATATTTTTTGAACCGCCTATATCTAGGCGGCCGTCTGGACAACCGTCTAGACGGACTAGGAGCTAGGCAGCGGGTGCCCGTCCGACTAGCGCCTAGTGATTTTCACAACCTTGCTTCCTGTACACAACTTTTTTTTGTTAATCTCAGAGTTAACGTGTCCTTGTTTATCATCTTTCACCAGACCATCATTCTTCGCATAAGCTAGTTGTTTGGTGCTGCCATCTTGTTACATGGGATTGCTTTACGCCTAATCTTAATTTTCTATTCACGAAAAGAATCATTTTATTTGACATTGCAAGCAATGATATTGATCAAATCTGCTGTGCTAAAGAAAGAGCAGGGTAACACAGCTGATCATGAATAATACTCTTAACACATTAATTATTGAGGGTATGTATAGTAGTGTCAGGTGATTGATTACCTACTATGTAATATATGTTACACTAGAAGTATAGATATATATGCTATTAACCTCACTAATAAATATAGAATATAGAATATAGAATATAGAATATAGAATATTCTTTTGCGCGTTATATATTATTGCAATATTTATTTATGACAAAGGTTCTTTTAATACAAATTCAGGATAAAAGAGGAGATACTGATGATTTCTTGCAAGTTATACAGTTTGCTGCCTCCCTCTGCCTGAACTTGCGAGTACAATGCAATTTCCACGCAATATAGCTTTACTCTGCAAACAGATTATATAGAATAATGAATGTGGCATACTTACTAATGAAACATTTCTGACCTTGTTTACTATTAGTGTGAAATTCATTGTGAGTAACCTTTTTTCTTTTCTTTTCTTTATGTATCGAGATTATATCTGTTTTTGATAAACTAGAGTTTACGACTGCTAACGATAACAGTGTTCTCAAATTTACATATTTTCTCACTTGATGTTTATATGTATATCGATTTATGTTTTCATAATGTCTGAACATTCTCTTATACTATGAACCCAAAAAAAAGGGAAAAAAAAGGGAAATTAGTTATGCAAATTGGAATCCCATATCTTTATTCCCTTGGTTGATTTTTTTAGCTAAAATAAACTTCTGCATATAAGATTTGTAGTACAAAGTGATGGTCCATTTGAAACTGTAGAATATTTTAGAGTAATTGTTATATTTTTTTATTGATAATCTCTTGACTATTTATAGCCATACAATCCTTCATCTTACATTAATACCCTATTAAAAAACCCTGTAGAATATACCAACACTCATCCTCAAGACGGACGAAAGATATTCACTAAGCCCATCTTGTCACATCCTCTAATCATATCTGCAGAGCTAAGTCCCTTGGTTATATTGTCTGCTACCTCCTTGGTTGGAACATGACCTAGTTCGAGTAGCCCACGGTCCAACTTCTCCTTGATGAAGAACCTACCGATCTCGATGTGTTTGGTCCTGTCATGCTGCACTGGATTGTTGGCGATAATGATGGTTGACTGGTTGTCACACCACAGCTTCATCTTGGCTCATTGATCCAGCTTCAGCTCCACCAGCATACTCTTCATCTATAGCAGCTCTGCAACTCCCAATGCCATAGCTTTGTACTCCGCTTCAGCTGTCGATCTGGCCACCACCGACTGCTTCTTACTCCCCAAGAGACAAAGTTGCCTCCTACAAATATGCAATAGCCCGAGGTAGACCTCCTGTCATCAGTACATCTAGCCCAGTCAGAGTCACAATAGCCCTCGATGCTCAAGTGATCATTCTTCCTGAATATCAATCACTTTCCGAGGGCACCCTTCAAGTATCTCAGAATCTGGTACACTGCGTCCATATGACCCTTCCTTGGGTCATGCATGTAGCGACTCACAACATTCACTGCAAAGTAAATATCAGGACGTGTGTGGCTCAAATAGATCAACTTTTCCACCAGTCTTTGGTCTCTATCTCGGTCAACTGGTTCTCCAGCCTCAGCACACAGCTTGAACCCCTGGTTGATCGGCGTCGCTACAGGTCTGCATCCCAACGTCCGTGTCTCTGTAAGAAGGTCCAGCACATACTTTCTCTGAGAAAGAACAATCTCCTCTGCTTCTCGAGCAATCTCAATCCCAAGGAAGTACCGAAGAAGGCCAAGGTCCTTCACCTCGAACTCCTTGCCAAGCTTCCCCTTGAGTCGGGCAATCTCCTGCTCATCATCTCCTGTGATAATCATATCGTCCACATAGACCGCAAACATGGTGATGTGGTCTCCACTCCGACGGAAGAACACAATATGATCAGCATTGATCTGCTGATATCCCATTCCTATCATCGCCCTCCTGAATCTGTCAAACCACGCTCGAGGAGACTGCTTCAGTCCATAGAGGGACTTCTTCAACCTGCAGATCTTGTCCACTGTCTTATCGGTGCAGAATTCTGGTCATATCTCCATGTACACTTCCTCCACTAGATCCTCATGAAGAAACGCATTCTTTACATCCAGTTGGTGTAGCTTCCATCCACCATTCGCTGCCAAAGAAATCATGGTCCTAACGGTGCTCATCTTCACCACTGGTGCAAATGTCTCATCATAGACAATGTCGTACGTCTGACTGTATCCTTTTGCCACCAATCGAGCCTTGTAGCGCTCTACTTTTCCATCTGGGTTCTGCTTCACAGTAAAGACCTACTTGCATCCGATTGCCCTCTTCTCCTCTGGCAGTTTTACCAGTTCCCAAGTGTGGTTCTTCTCAAGAGCGCCTAACTCCTCGTGCATTTTCGCTTTCCACTTTGGATCGTTCTTGAAAAAAATCTGTCAATTGTTAGGTACGGTGTCACACCCTAGTCCCAAAATATCAATGGACTAGCCACGTGGCAATGACCAGCAGCAGAACTCCAATGGGCAATCTCAATTTAATGGACCCGTTATAGTACACTTAAGCTGTAATACATATAAAATGGTCTACAAATACCTGTCACGGTTTATATATCTAATCTCATTCACAATAAGTAACGAAATCACAAAGAGACAAGTCCAGTCACAATAATATAAAATGATTTGTCCAATCAAAGCAATATAAATAATGTCACGGGGAACAACTCGCCATCAAAATGGAAAGAAAAATAACTCCAAGTACAATATCCATAAGTCACTACAAGATCAAATATCTAAGAACACTAAGCATAATAAATGAATTGTGAGAATACTATGTGCTCAAGAGAAGTCCTTCGGAACAACCTCGTCCTCTGCAACATGTACGTCTCCAATAATAGCACTTGCCCCGTAAACCTCGGGATAGCTCTCACCGTCTACACCTGGGAACATAATCCGGATCCAGATCCTCAGGGGACATAGCAAGGTACAAGAAACACTCAAGCCAAATGAAATACAGAAGTAAATATAAACATATCCTCAGGACAAGCTATGTAACCAGCTAAGTGAAATGCAAATGCGAGCATCACTAGTACTCAGGCTGAGACCACTACAGGCTCTATGTCAGGGAGCCCATAGCAGCAAGTAGTATCACGACTCCAGTATATGTACCAAAGATCTGAGACAGAGTCTAAGACACCTCCACTAGTACATATATAAATAATCAACCTGTAGCCTGTGTGTCTTTCGGTTGCTAAGCAACGTCTCACGGTCCTAGGTTGAGCAAGCACATCAGAAGAATATATATATATATATATGAAAAAAAAACAAGCAGATGATATAACATGATCTACTGCAAGTTTGGCAAGGTACACTTGCTTGGGTTCTGAACTCTGTCAACTGCTCCTGGAAAAGTAGAATTTGCACGTACACCTCCGGATGCTGAAACAAACATCACTAATATTTTTCAGAATATATGAAATAGTTAGGATTGACTACCCATTAGTTCAATTTGGACACAGGAGCAGAATTGGTAGTTTGGTCAAAGCTGTGTCCACATGTGGCCTATTTCGCACCGAAAAATGTGTCAAAGATAAAGTTCTCCAAACTTAGAAAACTTAGTGTCTAAGAGTTCAGAACGATGATACGAACCCAACGGAACGTCCAGAACTGAATTCCGATGAGCCAGTCACGAAATCACCCGTCAAGTAGAACCGTGTGGCCCACGAAACGGTATTTCGTCAATGTTGTCAAAATCAAACCAAACTTGGGTCACAGGACCAGCGTAACGCTGCGAATCCTATGACATAAGTTTTGTTGCGAATCGACGAGTACACACGAAGTTATGGCGAGGTGTCGGAATAGGTCGATACGATGTTTATCGGCGGATACGCGTTAATTCCGGCGTGCACACACGTCCAAATCAAGTTCCACAAAATCACACACGTCCGCATTGACGATACGCGACTTTCGATAAAATCCTCACACGACGAAATTGCCTCGTTTAGCGGGACATCTCCCGTATCAGAGATTTTGGGTTCTTTAAAAACAAGTTTTTGGTCGTTTTGGAATCAGAATAATTTAACCATTTAGGCAAACTAATAAAAAACTAAAAAAACAGTAAAAATCTTGGTTATATTGTGAAGAAGTCCTTTCAATTATATTTTGAAAATAATTAACGAGTTGGTATAAAATTGGACATGAACATGGGTACTTGGACTGAATTTTTTAACTGTTTCTGAACAGTTTCTCAGCCAACTTTCGGTCGATTTTTTGATCAAACCCGAGTGCCTAAATTCGTTCCACTTGAAAGAAATTCTAGAGGGTTAGGTTGTGAACATACCAGTGAAGATGGGACGCGAAACGGATGAGTGAGGAGGGCGGAACCTCCGTGCGAAGGGGGGGTCGCACGGCTGCTGCTGCTGCCTGTGCGCGTGGCGGCGCTGCGAGGCTCCGGCACTGCGGCGGTGGTCGACGTAGGTGATGGTGGAGGTAGTGTGGTTTAGGGTTAGGGTTTAGTTTATATATATATATATATATATATATATATATATATATATATATATATATATATATATATATATATATATATATATGGGAAGGGGTCCCCTGTGCACGGGTTGGGTAGTTTTAGGTTTTGGGTTTAGGTTTTGGGTTAATGGGTTTTGGTTTGGATTTAGAATTTAGAATTTAGGTTTTATTTTATTTCTTTTCTTTTATTATATTTAATAGTTATTTGTAAAAAAATTCCAAAAATAGTTCGGTTCTTGGAAAAAATTCTAGAAATTTATATTTCCTCCAACAAATAATTTACAACCAAATTTATATTAATTAAAAAAGTATTTACTAAATATTAATGAATATTAAATTAATTAAATAAATCCATAAATTTTATTTTCTACTTAATATTATATTGGGAGTATGCAGGGGGTTCGAATAAAGCAACTCGAGTGTCATGTGCGTAATAGGACCAGTTAGGCTCATAACATGAATTTAGTTGGAAGCAATGGGTTGGAATGGCGTGTTAAAATCGTACGTCACGACAAAAGGATTAATTAATCATCGCTTCCTCGTAATTGTGTCGTGAAAGTTATGTGACCAAAACCAGGCATGGGATTGCGAATTTGTAAGGGACAGTCATGGTAGGAGCCTAATTTGACTCGTCTAAGTCGAGCATGCTAGATTGGTTGGAAGAAAAATGCTAGTGTTGCACTCAAGATCTTAAAACCATTAGGGTTGGTTTCCAAAGTTCAATTAAATTATCGAATAAATATTAAAAAAATTTAATTGATTACCGAACTAATCCTGTGTAAAAATTAGGGTGCTCACAATCTACCAACCTTAAAAGAATTGCGTCCTCGCAATTAAGAAAAACGAAACATAACCGGTCAGGAAAGATTTGTTCCAGAAGAAATGACACGGTTGCATGACATTTGTTGAAGCACGACACAAAGGATAAAGGACCATGAACAAGAAAAAATCAAGAGGATGGTTGAGGGTTTTGTTCAAGCGGAACACGTAGGGAAGCAATAAAAAAAACTTTTTTCCAAGGCAATGAGAGATGAGTAACTAAAGAGTAAAGGAGTCTAATTAGAACGATGATCAACTACAGCTTATGAAAACTTGGGTACCACTTACATACTACTGCTCTAGACTAACAAGTTTATGCTAACAAAATACTAGGTATAGGCTAGAAAATGGAACTAACAGACACATGCTAAAGTATTACTAGGGATATTCGTTACTATAGCTGGCTATGATAAAACTAAATCTTACCCATATTCGCTACTCCTCGAGCCCGTGCCTCATCCACTGTCATCACAAAAGCCTGTCCTCGTCCCTGTGGTGGTGCCCTCTGTTGTTGTTGGGCCTGCTGGAAAAGTGCTGCCTGTGGTGCCAAGGGTGGCCTCGGCTGATATTCTCCCGGTGCTGGTGGTCTGAATCCTCCATCTTTCACCTGTGGTGCTCCTGGTGCTGGATAAGCTGGTCGATGTGGCTGCTGGACTGGCTCCGGTGCTAGTAAAGCGGGTCGATGAACCATCGGTGTTTCTCCCCGACGCTCAGGGCAATCCCTGGCTGAATGCTGACTGAATCCGCAAGCTAAACATAATCCCAATTTGCGTCTGCACTCCCTCTCAATATGGCCTACCTTGCCACAATAGTGACAAGTAGGAAGGGATGGGGCTCGTGATGCTGCTCTCTGTTGTGGATTCATCTGGGGTCGCTTTGCAGGCTCCCCGTGTGGTGCTCGAGCTGGTACTAATACGTACGGTCTCTTCTGGCTGGACTCCCTCCTGTGGATGTGCTCCATGCGTCGAGCTGCGGCTGTCACGCCCCAGTCCCAAAATATCGAGGGACTAGACACGTGGCAATGGCCAGCAGCACACACCGATGGACAACCCAATTTAATGGATCCATCAGGACGTACTTAAGCTGTAGTACAACAATAAATAGGTCTAGTACACTAATCTCATCCACAGAAATGAATACATCAATATCAGAAACATAGTGCAATATCAAATCTCAATAAACATAACTTAGGGAACAACAGGGAACAACCCGATAATGAGTCTGATACAATAGTCAAGAAGTAAGATAACAACTGCATGTACTGAGTATGTGTCACGCCCCAGTCCCAAAATACGTAGGCCAGGAATACGTGACACGCCAGCTACGCATTCGACCAGACTCTGGTCTGACTCAAATACGTATAAGCTGTAATATAAAGGGCACAATCTAGATATCCCATAAATGTAAACCTCTATGTCTCAATCCACAATATACAGCAGTATACAAGAAAGAGCTATATGTGCTAGAGTTGGCCGTCCAATAACACACTAACTCGAATAGACTCGAAAGAAGTATGAGTCTAGGCTACAACAGCAGATGAATAATCAATGTAAAATAACCATAATGCCGGTAGATAAGATGTGAGTACCTGGTACCATGCTCGCAAGACATGCAACTCCAACAGCCGCTCCAAATGCTCCGTAATCGTCATGCTGCAAAACTGGCAGGGAACCAGGTCCTCAGAGGGACGTAACAAGGTACAGAAATACAACATGCCAAGTAAACAGAAAGTACAAGTGCAACGACAGGGTACTCTATCATAACCAAACAAGTGTGACACAGTTTAAAGACAATTTTGACGCGTGGGCTGTCCAAAATAAAACCGTAGCTCCGAACACAGAGACACACGGGGCGTACCGTAGCTCCGAGCATAGAGACACACGGGTGATACCACTACACTATAATACAGGATCACTACATATACATATATAAGCGCGTGCAGAGGAGCCCAAGCGTCTAGTAACTGTCTTCCTCTTCCCAAGCGGTCAACGATGGTGCGCTGAACCTGGACCTCTAACTACAGTCTCGACACACGGAAATAACTCAACAGACGCGACCCTAAGGTCGTCCCAGTCTCTGGTCATGATGTCAATATCAGGATACAGGAATCTGGCACGATCACAGTGTATGAGTGTGTCCTGGGGAGTCGATAGACTCAGGTACGCATATCGGGATGCTACGAAACTATCAACATTCTTTCTAAGACGTTATGACGTACTTCTTCACCCGGTTGTGATCCGGACGCGAAGTATCGGACGTCAACATAAATACGTGCACAAAGTACAATAAGGATAACAGTATCTGAAATCTGAAATACAGGGTGGCAAGGTACACTTGCCTGCGTGCGGCTGCTGATGACGGGGTCCCGGTACCACGTCCAAGCCCTCAGGTCCCGTAGTACCTAGAGACGAGAAACAAACTCAATCAATAAACTATCACACGGCAAACAGGGGTGCGATACACGTCTAGACATATACTACAATCTTAGTTACAAGACGCATAGACACGACGCTAGAGGGTTGGCCAATGTTAACCCAGGTAGGTTATATCTAATACAATCAATCACAGTATACTATCATCAGACAAGTCCTCGATCTCACTATTCATCACTATATTCAGTAGTTCAAAACATGATCAAATCCTCGGTTTTACCCTGGGTCTTTATCGACATTCTCATGCACATTGACGTATCCCGTCCTCAAATAAATTATCAATTATTTATTTAAAAACCTCGAATATTCAACCATCAACATTTTACCTTAAAATGACTCCTCGATTAAATTTATTACTATTTCTCAGTCTCCAATCACTGGCTAACGGTTTGATATTACACCATTTTCACAATCCATCACCTGCTCCACAATGTCCATCCATATTTCCATATCATGGTATTATTCGTCAACAATTTAACTCTGCCCATCATCAATGATAAAATGCACATATTAATTGGAAACCCTAACATCTCAACCTGGCATTTAAAAACCTTATTTACTAACCATGTACTTTATCTTCAAACTTCCCAATACGAGTACAACCCCAAACAAAGATTCAATTATCCTCAATTTCTGACTTAATGTATATCCATAAATTTCATTTTATACCTATGGAATTAAACCCTAAACACAGATCCATTTTCTCAATTCCTAACTTATTTAAACTTCACATGTGAACCATAATATTGCAATACTCAAAACCCTAAATATTAGCTAAGTTATATAAAATCAATTAATCAACAACACTTATACATTAACCCTAAACTTAATAATACATAAAACCATATATATCCACGATAACCCTAACTAAAACCCAACACAATATATATCAATATAGAGAGGGGAAGGGAGTCGTATACCTCGACGAGGTTTCGCTGGCCGGAGGGGGTGATGGCCGGAGTAGACTGGAAGTCGTGGGGAAGCTACTGGTCGTAGAACAAACTGGAGGTGGTGGTCGAGAGGGTGGAGTGAGAAGAAGCTCGTGGTGAAGCTCGCCGGGGTGGTTCATAGCCGCGGGGAAGACTGGCCGGGGAGTGAAGTTGGGGCAGTAATGACGGATGAAGGTCTCGGCCGCCGAAAAAATGTGCGGTTGAATCGAGGGCTGCCGAAATGGTCGTCGGATCCGAAGAGTTGGTCGACTAGGTCTGGATCTGACCGGTGGTAGGGGCTGGCGACAGCAGCTCGGCCGGAGCAGCTCGTGGCAGCGGGCTCGAGCACTGATGGAGGGAGGCGGCGACTGCTGCTCGACGGGGTTAGTGGTCGAGCAGTGGCTCGAGAGGTGGCGCAGCAGCTCGGCCGGAGCAGCAGTCGGTGGCCGGCTTGGGGTGGACGGCCGCCGCGGTGGTGCAGAGCTCGCTGGCCGGAGGGGGAGCGGGGTCGGATGGAGGTGCAGTGGAGTGTGGCCGGCTCGGGTGAAGGAGGCTGGTGGCGGAGATGGCCTGCCGGAGGAGCAGTCGTGGCAGCGCCGGATTGAGGTGTAGGCCGGAGCGGCTAGGCACAGTCGGCTGGCCGGAGGATGGCTCGGCCGGGGATGGGTGGTTCTTCCAAGAGGAAGAAGAAGAAGGAAGGAAGGAAGAAGGAGAAGAAGAAAGTAGGATTCAGTTTTCTTTTTACATGGAGAAGAGGGAGGAGAGAGAGAGGGGGTTTTCCAAGACATGGGGATTATGGCCGGTTGGAGTTTGTGAGGGTGGGGTGATGTGATGTTTTATAGGGAGTGGTGAATGGATGGAGGGTGGAGATGCTCCTATTCAAAATGGAGGGCCTAGATATGTCATGAAGAAAAATAATTTCTTCATGAGGAGTGGTGAAGGGATGAGTATAAATTGGACCCAATTTTGTGACATCTCCATTTGGTTTTGGCCAATGGGGTGAGGGCACCTAAAATCACTAAATTGCAACTTAGCCCCTTAATTTCGGGAAATTGCACGAACACATAAAATGACGCAAAAATTATGAAAAATATTGCGGGTGATAATTTGCATGGCGAGGGAGTGTTGGGGGTTTGGCACGGGTTTAATTTTATGGCCATCGGGATTAATGAAGGATTAAAATAGGATTAGGCAAAATTGGTATCCCCGATTTAAATAGAATTAAAGCGTCTCGCGCTTTCAAATTAAATGGGGGCACTTGGGGTCAAAATTCGGAAATAACGCAAGGTCAAAAATGGTGGAAGCTTGGAGTCAGTCTTGGACCCTTTAGTTGGTCCGGCTCAACGGGTTAAGTTGGTATCTCAAAATTGAGGGTAACGACACATGTGTCCGACACGGAATTAAATATGGATTACGGTTTCGGAAAATTGTGCAATTAATTTAGAGCGCAACGAAATCTGATTTTTGAGTGACGGAAATGTCCAGTGCCTAAATTGGCGAGTCAAGTCAGAAGTACAATAGTCCGATGTAATTTATGGGCTGATATTGGGCTCCGAATAATTAGGCAATGATAGGGCGTGCCAAGGGTTTTAATTAAATGAATTAAAAATACCAGACAAACTTAACTCCACTCTAAGCCTCAACATCTGCTGCTAAAACCAAAATTTCCAATTCCAAACCTGACTATCTATAGAATAAATCGAGGGGGTTTACAGTATGGATAAGACATATACTCAAGAGAAATCCTCGGCGATCACCTCGTCTACTAGATCTGGTACTGCTCTAGTGCCTGCTACTGTTCCTGCTTCTGCTAATGCTCATGTCCCGTATACCTCGGATAGATCTCGTCTGCTAATCCTGGGGACATAATCCGGATCCAGGTCCTCAGGGGACATAGCAAGGTACAAAATAACTCAAACCAAAAATAAATGCAGTACAGCAATAAATGAATCAATAGGGTAAGCTATATAACCAGCTAAGTGATATGCAAGATGAGAGCATCACTAGAACTCAGGCTGAGACCACTATAAGCTCGGTGTCGGAGAGTCGGTAGCAGAGATATCACTAGTAGAGTACCTAGCTCTGATGTAGAGTCTGAGGTCTCATAATAAATATATATATATATAAATCAGCCTGTAGCCCGTGTGTCTCTCCCCACCCAATGTAATTACACGTCTCATGTCCACGACGTCTCATGTCCATGTCACGCAAGATCATATCTAATGCAACAAGTCACAATAATAGCTAAGCATGCAATATCTATGTCATGAATCATGTAACCTGTCACGCCCCAGTCCCAAAACATCGAGGGACTGAACACGTGATAATGGCCAGCAGCACGCACCGATGGATAAACCCAATTTAATGGTTCCATCGGAGCGTACTTAAGCTGTATAATATTAATCAGGTTTACTAATCTCATCCACAAAACAACGTGAACTAAACAAAACTGAATTAAATGCTGAAAGTAAAGTCACTGTCGAATATCCAGCAAGAATTAATACTAAGTCGGGTGGAGACAAATCCACTACCGACAAACAAGAAAATATAGACAAGAAAGAGATAAATAAACCATGCTAGAAAGTAACTAAGTATAAGCAGGGCCATCAACTGCAATCAAACTCTCATCTGGTGTTGGTCCGTAAGCTGCGGTACTCCTCGTCTGCTAAATCTGGAGAACAAAACCAGGTCCTCAGGGGACATAGCAAGATACAAAAGAATACGAGCCAACATACAGTAAATGACATACAAGATAGAGAAGAAAGTAAACACAAGCAAATGAGTCACGAGAAATTACTATATCTAAGACAGTGGCATGCCAGTGATGCTATCAGACATGACTACAAGAAATCGGGGTAACCGCATCTCAATGGGAGATCACGATCCTATAGAAAGTAGTCCAACGGGGACTCACAGTCTATAGTATGGCTCTTTCGCAGCTCAACGGGAGCTCACGAAGGAGGTAGTCAAATGAACAAGTCTCTCTTGCAGTACAATAGGTACTCACAATCGAGATTGCTCAAGTGTAGTCATTGTCCAATAACAATCATCTAGGAACTAAGAAATCAGTCAAGTCAACTCCGAAAATGTAGAGTACATATAAACCATCACATTATGTCTATGGAACAAGTAGTGATCCAAGGAAAGAGCAAATAAAGTACATGTACGCAAAACGAGAAAATAAAACTAGAGCAGCAGGAATAAATCAACAAGCATCAAGAACTATATATATGACAAGAAAGTATCAACTGAAAAACATGCAAATATTGTACAAGTATCTTGCACGATAATGAAAAGTAAAACCAGGAGACAAGTATCAAAACTGCAGGATTTGGCAAGGTATACTTGCCTTGGTTTTGTTTCCAATTTTAGCTCGGGCCTCAGCTGGGTTTGCAGGCAGTACTCCGGTTGCTGAAACAAACATCACCATCAGATCCAGAAAACATCAATCAGCTAGAAACGTCTGTCCTTGAGTCCAATTTGGAGACAAGAACAAAAATAACATTTTTGGGTTAAAGCGGGGTCCAATGTGGGCCGCTTTGCACCGAAAAATGCGTCAGGGTCAAAGGTCTCCAAAACAGTCCAACTTAGTGTCAACAGGTCAGGAACAATGATACGAACCCAACGGAACTTACAGAATTGGATTCCGATGAGCCGATCCAAAATCGTCCGTCGAGTGAAGCCTGTGGGGCCCACGACACACGATTTTGTCAACGTTCTCAGAATCGAACCAAACTTGGCTCACAGGACCAGCGTATTGCTACGAGTCCGATGGCGCAAGTTTCGTCTCGATCCGACGTGTGTATACTAAGTTACAGCGAGAATCAGAATAGTCGAATACGGGGCGATGTCCGCGGATACGCACTGATTCCGGTGTACACGCACATCCGAATCAGCTTCTGCGAAATCCCACACGTCCGTATCGACGACGCACACATATCTGTGAAGACCGCACGCGACCAAGTCATCCCGTTTGGCGGGGCGCACTCAGCTTCGGGGTAAAATAGGGTCTGGTTTTTCCTGTTTTTGGATCGCGGTGTGCGATCACCACAGGACACGATGCCCCGAGCCATTTGTACGGGCACCGAGAGGGTCATACAGGCTACACGATACAATTTACGGAATCGAAATCAGAGCTACGAGCAAGAAGTTACGGTTACCTGAACAAGGTCGAAAACAGGATATTCTTCGTGTCCAACACGCCAAGGATCTAGGGTTTGTGACTCCTGTGTCCGGCCGTGTCAGGGCTGAGTCCGTGTCTAGGGTTAGGATTCAGGGGCTGGGTTTCGCCGGAGGGGTGCTGACGGAGGTGGCGCGGCGGCGCAGGGACCAGCCGGAGGCGTTGCTGGGCTTGCTGCGGCTGGGGCTCGGCGGAGCTCCGGCCCGCTGCTGCTGCTGGTGCTCTCGAGGGTGGCCGGCTCTGCGGTTCTGGAGGGCGGTGACAACGCTGGCAGCGGGTGAGGGAGACGGTGGCGCGGCGCTAGGCAGCAGCTCGGGAGGCGGTGGCGCTCAGGGACTCGAGCTGCTGCTGCTGCTGTTCGTAGGCCGGAGGCGGGCCGAACGCTGGTGGCGGAAAGGAAGTCGAGGGGCTGCGGGGCTCGGCTGGGGGTGAGGCGGCGAGGCTGCTCGCTGGAAACTGGCGGCTGCAGCGGGCACGGCGAAGCGTCGCGGGCGGAGGAGGAAGGGAAGCAGCGGCCTCGGCGGAGCGGGAAGAGGGTTCAGGCGGGGGTTTTATAGAGGGGAGGCGGGAAGCTGGTGGGGCGGCCGGTGGTGGGAGAGGAAGAGAGAGCGGGTCGGCGGCGGCAGTTTTCAGGAGTCGGAGCGGTGGCGGCGGCCATTTCCGGCGGCGGGGGAGGTGAGAAGTCGGGCAGAGGAGAGGTTGGGGGAGATGAAAGTTCGGGTCGGGTCGGGCTTAGCGGGTCAGGTCTGACCCGGATCCGACCCGCTAAGGGGTTGGGCCTGGGTTGGTTAGACCGGGTTGGTTCAGGCTAAATAAACCGGGTCTAAAATGGTTCAATTTGGTTTAATTACAAAATAGATTTTAGGGTTTTAAAAATACTTCCTGGGTCCAATAAATTCTCGAAAAATTACCCTATGACTAGTTTTTCATTTTACACCATAAAATATTATTTTCATAATATTTTAATATTAATTAATAATATTTAAAAATCCTTTAAAAATTAAAACACCTGATTTTAAATACAATAAAATTTTGGAAAATCCTAAAAAATCCAGAAAAATCCAAATTTATCAAAATTTTGAAAATCAGAGGGATTACATAACCTATACAGAATCACCATGAATATCTCAGGAATATTCTGTCTCATGAATAGTGTCAGGTGTCCTGGGGATGACGTACTTGATGATGCAAGCACGAGAATACATAGGGTCTCGATATCCATGTCTAGATGACATTACACAACTTTGCGTGCAGTGTTAACACCCGAATATTATTCGGACGCTAAGTAATGTCACACGGTTAAGCATGTACAACATATGAATAAATCAAGACAACAATATGAAGCAGATACTGCAAGTTTTGGCAAGGTACACTTACCTAGTGTTTGGTTTCCAACTGCTATTCTGGTAATCGTTAAATCTCCAAAAACGTCTCCGGATGCTTAAACAAACATTACAATCATGCTCAGAAGATATCAAATAGCTAGAAACGCCTGTCCTTGAGTCCAATTTGGACACAAGGGCAAAAAGGACAGTTTCTGGTCAAAGCGGAGTCCACATGTGGCTCGCTTTGCACCGAAAAACGTGTCAGAGACAATGTTCTCTAAAATCTTTAAACTTAGTGTCAACAAGTCCAGAACTATGATACGAACCCAATGAAATTTCCAGAATTGGATTCCGATGAGCCGGTCACAAAATCACCCGTCAAGTGGAGCCGTGGGGCCCACGATACGCGATTTTGTCAACGTTCTCAGAATCGAACCAAACTTGGGTCACAGGACCAGCGTATTGCTACGAGTCCGATGACGTAAGTTTCGTTTCGATACGACGTGTGTACACGAAGTTACAATGAGTTCCAGAACGGGGTCGATACGGGGCGTTGTCGACGGATACGCGTTGATTCCGGTGTGCACGCACATCCAAATCAACTTTCGCGAAATCTCACACGTCCGTATTAACGACGCGCACCTTTCGCTGAAGTCCGCACGCGACCAAGACGTTCCGTTTGGCAGGGCGCACTCAGTTCCGGGGTAAAATATGACGTTATTTTTTCTGATTTTGGGTCGCAGTTTGCGATCGCCACAGGACGCGACACAACGAGCGGGTTGCACGAGTATCGAGAGGGTCACGCAGGGTTCGCGTCACAACAGACGGAACGGGAAACGGGGCAGCGAGGAGAGTGAAAAGGCTACCTGAATAGAGCTCCGCAGAAACTGGGATTTCTCGTGTCCGCGAGGCGACACGACACGACGCGGGGCTAGGGTTAGGGTTAGGGTTTCGGCCACTGGGCGGCCGGAGGACGGCGGTGGCGGCTCGGCTCATCGGAAGCGATGGAGCGCTAGGAGGCTGAGGCATCGTGGGGGGGGTTGTGGCGGCTGGAGGCGGCCGCGGGGGAGGCCGAGGCGGCCGCTGTTGCTGCTGCTGTTGGAGGCGGCCGCTGCTGCTGCTGCTGTTGGAGGCGTCCGGAGGAGACGAGGGCGGAGCGTGGCGCTGGTGGCGGAGCTCAGCGCTGGAGGCGGCGTGCTGGCGGAGGAGACGGCGGCCGGTGGCTGGGAGCTAGGGGTTGGCAGCGAGGCGGTGGCAGGCTGGGGACGAAGGGTTTAAATAGGGCAGCGGAGGCGGGGACGGGGGCCGAGCGAGGAGGAGGAGAGGGGGTCGTGGCGGGGGAGGCGGAGACGTGGCTGGGGAGGCGGAGCCGGGAGGCGTCGTGGCCGGGCGGGGCGGGGGCGGGGGCGAGGCCGGAAAACGCAGGTCATGGCGGTGAGGGGAAGGTGAGCGGGTCGGATCCGGGGCGGGTCGGGTCGGGTTTGGGTAGGACCCGACCCGTTAGGGTCTAGGCCGGTCCGGTTCGGTTGGATCGGGTTCAGCCCGGTTCAACCCGGTTTGAGCCCGGTTTAACCCGGTTTAGTTTGGTCTAAATAAAAATTGGATTTTTAGGTCTTTAAAAATTGTTCTGGGGTCCAATAAATTCCAGAAAAATTACCCTATATCCAATATTTTATTTTACACCCAAAAATATTATTTTCATAATATTTTAATATTGTTTAAAAACATTTAATTTTATTTAATTCCAAAATACCTAGATTTTAATTAGTTAAAAATCCCAGAAAATTCCAGAAAAATTGTAAAAATTCATTTTAAAAAATCCTGAAAAATCAGGGGGTTTACAGCGGCAAGGACATCCGTATAAGAAGTAGGTGAAACAGAGCCAACCTGTCTCTGTATTTCAAAGCTCAGTCCGTCAAAGAATTTCTCCGCCTTCTCTTCTTTTGTCGGGATCAGTGTAGGGTAGAACAGTTGAATCAAGCATGATGCAAGTCAAGAAATTTATTCGAGTCCGATATAGAGGTTGTCACGCTCCAATCCCAAAAATACGTAGGAATAGGACACGTAAGCATGCCAGCCGCATGAATATGACAACTCCAATATATGGAAACCAAACCCATACGTATGCTGTAATATGAATATCAAATCCACAAGTGGTATAAACATATGTCACAAGTCACAGGGTATAATGTAAATCTCATCCACCAAAAAAATCAAATATAAATAAATAACCAGTATCTATGAAACTAGATCTCAATAAGAAGTATCTAAGGATGATAGTTGGGTCGAAACAAATCCACTACCAACTCGAATAAAGAGCAAATACAATATAAGTACAACACAACAAACACGAAATAAGTATATCAACTAACGACCACGGGACTCGAAGAGAAGACATCCTCAAAACATATGTAACCATCCGAATCTGCGCTCCTGTAAATACTCAAGAACAGATACACCTGGAAGGGCCAGGTTCTCAGAGGGACATAACAAGATACATAAAAGCATGCCAATAAAGTACTGAAATAAATATCCAATGGTCGCCTAACCGTCTAAGTGAATGCAGTTAAGAACAACTTTCCCCACAAGTGAGCTATCTGGCTGAAAACTGGGATTGGCATGGTTCTCTCGGAGATCCAGGGGCCTAAAAGGCACGTCGTCTTTTGAACGCCGGAGGCCCGCCTGATAATATATAATATATAGTGGTCATCACCACCCGTATCTCCGGCGGAGAATCCGGACGCACAATAGAAAAAGTGCAAAGGAGCTTAAATGTAACCAAACAAGGACAAGGATGGGACCACCGTACTAAAATAGGCTATGTCCATGGACCTCTAATAACTGCTAAGTCTTCTAGCATACAAAGTTTCTATTAGCAGTTATCCCTAACGCACGGCCCATACGTACAGGAGACCAGACCTGTCACGCAGTCCGTGATCTATATGAGACTCACACTCGTGTAACAACTGTGTCACGGCCAATGAAATTAATGATGCTACATGATAATGGGGTAGTCTCATAAACAAGGTCAATTCAAATATATAAATAAAAATATATCGCATAAATAAAAACATATCGCGACGACACCGTCGTTGCACCCAAGTTTCCTTGGACGCGCATTTTATATACAGTTAAAACATATAAACTAAAGACAAAAAATAAAGATGCATGCAACATATGGAATATGAATAACAGTACAATGGCAAGGTATACTTGCCTGCTCTGAAAAAGAATGAAGTCCCAACTCAAGGCGTCGTCCGATCTACCCGTCACATAAATTAAACAAGTTAGGTTACAAAAGTGGGTGAATAGGTTCCTCCATTTTAATCTATTTTAATTTTGAATAAAATAACCTAAAATAGTATTTTAATCTTATTATAATCTGATTTTATTGTTAAACTCTAATTTGGTCCAAAGAAAGTCAACTTTATGGATTTATGATCCGTGGCACGCAAATCGAGGCAATCCGTTGACCAAAAAGTCAACAACTCAAATCCTAGATTTGTGTGTGGAATCCTATAGATTTCAACGCTACATGAATGCTGGAATCGACAGTTTTATAAAATCACAAGTCGGTAAAGAGTTATGGCCACAAGGACGCACAGATGACAGTTTTCAGTAGTTTCCTATTTACGTCTACGTTGCACGAATTTTACAGTAGATTAAACTTGCATATTAAATTCTAAAAAAATAATTTTCTGTAATTTTATCATGTCATATTTTCGAAACTTCAAACGGCTCGTAATTCCGAGTTCGGGATCTCCCGAAATCTCGAAAATACGAAAACGCATCTGATTTCGGACAACTGGCACTTTCAGAATATTCTGAAAAAATAGGTTCTGAAATTACTGAAATAATTTATATATTCAGAAAACTAACCTTTATATGATTCTAACAAAAAAAATTGGAGCGCGTTTGGAGTCCGGAGCTAGGAGATATCATCTTTTTAAGTCATCATAACTATTAGAAAATGAGGCTGAATTTATGACGAATTTGACTGTTTTTGGATGAAAAAGTGAGGAGTTTGGAGAAGAAAAATATGAAAGATGTAGGTATTTATAATGATGGAGACTACTTAATTGAATACGACTAGGATTGGCTAATTTGGATATGATTATGATCAGTTTAAATAAGGATAGGATATGCATGAAGTTACTTTCCTAGTAGGCTCAGGATTTGAATTAATTTAAAAAATAGAGTTTGAGGTTATCTCAATAATTTATAATCTTAAATAGAATTAAAGATAATGCAAATAATTTATATATAATCTTATTAATATCTATTAACACTAAATTAACATCTATCTAATATTAATACTATATATATCCAAATAAATCCTAAATAATTTCAAAAATCTAAATAAATTTCTTAAATTTCTAAATAAATTACAGAAAAATATAATTAAATATTTTAACCTAAAATAAATATTTGGTAGGAACAATATGCAAGTATGGTCTCATAGTAAATCATGGAAGTCCTAGAAATTTAGGTTTCCTATGTTTTAATTACCTAAAAATTCTAGAAAAATCTCCAAAAATCTAAAATAGCCTAAAAATGATTCTAAATAAATATTTATATAAGTAAATATACTAAAAATTTTATTTTCTAATTAACTAAGAGAATACTCTAAAGAAATTCAACATCTATAATAAATATAATAATATAAAATACACACAAAATACCTATTTTGGGTGAGGGAGTTTACAAAGGTCAAGGACGTGTCAACATGTGGATGAGATCCTATAAATTTATTCTTATCCTAATTGCAGGCTTGCTCGGTCCCTTAGTTGAAACCAAAGCAATATAGTTGTAGACCTGCATGGGCCACCACAAAAATCATGTCACGTCCCAGTCCTAAAATACCAAGGGACTAGCCACGTGGCAATGACCAAAAGCACAACTCCAATGGACAATCCCAATTTAATGGACCCGTTAGAGTGCACTTAAGCTGTAATATATATAAAATGGTCTACAAATATCTGTCACGATTTATATATCTAATTTCATCCACAATAAGTAACGAAATCACAAAGAGACAAGTCCAGTCACAATAATATAAAATGATATGTTCAATCAAAGCAATATAAATAATGTCACGGAGAATAACCCGTCATCAAAATGGAAAGGAAAATAACTCCAAGTACAATATCCAGAAGTCACTACAAGATCAAATATCTAAGAACACTAAGCATAATAAAAGAATGGTGAGAATACTGTGTGCTCAAGAGAAGTCCTCTGGAACAACCTCGTCCTCTGCAATCTGTACGTCTCCAATAATAGCACCTGCCCCGTAAACCTCGGGATAGCTCTCCTCGTCTACACCTGGGGACATAATCCGGATCCAGGTCCTCAGGGGACATAGCAAGGTACAGGAAACACTCAAGCCACATGAAATGCAGCAAGTAAATATAAACATATCCTCAGGACAAGCTATGTAACCAGCTAAGTAAAATGCAAATGAGAGCATCACTAGTACTCAGGCTGAGACCACTACAGGCTCTGTGTCGGGGAGCCCATAGCAGCAAGTAGTATCACGACTCCAATATATGTACCAAAGATCTAAGACAGAGTCTAAGACACCTCTAGTAGTATATATATAAATAATCAACATGTAGCCTGTGTCTCTCTCTCCACCCAATGTAACCTCATGTCTCATGTCCATAACACGCAAGATCATGACCTCTAGATAGTACAACAAGTCATAATAATATCCATATAATATGAAAGTCTCATAACTAAAATCCTGTAAGCCTATACAGAATCACCATGAATAACTCAAGAAATATTATGTCACATAAAATAGTGTCAAGTGTCCTACGGTATGGCGTACTTGGTAAAGCAAGCACGTAAAAATAGGATCGTGCAATCAACTCTCTAAGTGACGTTACACGACTCCGCGTACGACGTCGACACCCGAATCTTGTTCGGACGCTAAGCAACGTCTCACGGTCCTAGGTTGAGCAAGCACATTACAAGAATATATATATATATATATATATGGAAAGAAACACAAGCAGATAATATAATAGGATCTACTGCAAGTTTGGCAAGGTACACTTGTATGGGTTCTGAACTCCGTCAACTGCTCCTGGGAAAGTAAAATCTGCACGTACACCTCCGGATGCTGAAACAAACATCACCAATGTTTTCAGAATACATAAAATAGTTAGGATTGACTACCCATAAGTCTAATTTAGACACAGTGGCAGAATTGACAGTTTTGGTCAAAGCGGGGTCCATATGTGGCCTATTTCGCACTGAAAAATATGCCAAAGATAAAGTTCTCCAAATTTAGCAAACTTAGTGTCTATGAGTCCAGAACGATGATACGAACCCAACTGAACTTCCAGAATTTGATTTCGATGAGCCGGTCACGAAATTATCCGTCAAGTAGAACCATGGGGCCCGCGAAACGGTATTTCGTCAACGTTCTCAGAATCGAATCAAACTTAGGTCACAGGACTAGCGTAACGCTACGAATCCAATGGCACAAGTTTCGTTGCGAATCGACGAGTACACACGAAGTTATGACGAGGTGTCGGGATAGGTCGATACGGTATTTTTTGGCGGATATGCGTTGATTTTGGCGTGCACACGTCCAAATCAAGTTTTGCGAAAGCCCACACGTCTGAGTTGACGATACCCGTCTTTCGATAAAATTCTCACACGACGAATTTGCCTCGTTTAACGGGACGCACCCCGTATCGGAGATTTTAGGTTCTTTAAAAATAAGTTTTTGGTCATTTTGGAATCAGAATAATTTAACCATTAAGGCAAACTAATAAAAAACTAAAAGAACAGTAATTTTTTTGGTTATATTGTGAAGAAGTTCTTTCAATTATATTTTGAAAATAATTAACGAGTTGGTAGAAAATTGGATATGAACAGGGGTACTTTGACTGAATTTCTTAACTGTTTCTGAACAGTTTTTCGGCCAACTTTGGGTCAATTTTTCGATCAAATTAGGGTGCCTAAATTCGTTCCACTTGAAGGAAATCCTAGATGGTTAGGTTGTGAACATACCAGCGAAGACAGGACGCAAAACGGACGAGCGAGGAGGACGAAACCTCCGGTGCTGCTGCGGCTGCTGTTGCCTGTGCGCGCGGCGGCGTTGCGGGTGGTCGGCGGCTCCAATACTGCGGCGGTGGTTCGGCGTGGGTGATGGTGGAGGTGGTGTGGTTTAGGGTTCGGGTTTAGTTATACATATATGATATATATATATATATATATATATATATATATATATATATATATATATATATATATATATATATATATATATATATATATATATATATATATATGGGAAGGGATCTCCTGTGCACGGGTTGGGTAGATTTAGGTTTTGGGTTTGGGTTTTGGGTTAATAGGTTTGGGTTTGGGTTTGGGTTTAGAATTTAGATTTTATTTTATTTTTTATTTTGTTTTATTATATTCAGTAGTTATATGTAGAAAATTCTCAAAAATAGTTAGGTTCTTGAAAAAAATTCTAGAAATTTATATTTTCTCCAACAAATAATTTACAACCAAATTTATATTAATTAAAAAGGTATTTACTAAAATTAATGAATATTAAATTAAATAAATAAATTCATAAAAAAAATTTACATAATATTATATTGGGAGTATGCAGGGGGTTCGAATAATGCAACTCGAGTGTCATGTGCGTAATAGGACCAGTTAGGCTCATAACATGAATTTAGTTGGAAGCAATGGGTTGGGATGGCGTGTTAAAATCGTACGCCACGACAAAGGGGTTAATTAATCATCGTTTTCTCGTAATTGTGTCGCGAAAGTAGTACGACCAAAACCAGGCATGAGATTGCGAATTTGTGAGGGACAGTCATGGCAGGAGCCTAATTTGACTCGTCTAAGTCGAGCATGCTAGGTTGGTTGGAAGGAAAAGGCTAGTGTTGTACTCAAGATCTTAAAACCATGGGGGTTGGTTTCCAAAGTTCAATTAAATTATCGAATAAATATTCAAATAAAAAAATATTAATTACTGAACTAACCCTATGTAAAAATCAGGGTGCTCATATACAGTAATACTATCCAAAGATGCAATGAATGCTGCATGAGAAGAAATAACTGTAACACCCTGTTCCGCTCAAGCGGACTGCCGTCTCAATCGACAATAGTTCAGCTGTCCCGACCCGCCTTGCCTCGATCAAGAAGCAAAGGATATCCAGACTTGTCCCTACAGGAATCCGGCTTAGGCTTTCAGAGGCTCGCTCAGACGTATCGCTCTACCGAGGCGAATCATCGCTAAGGTGGGTGGCTACGGTGAACTTGTCTTTGCTTAGCCAGCACACATAAAATCTGGAATATTTATGCTAGTCGCTAGGTGATTCACCCCCCTGCATGCTAATAAATCCAACGCACCTAGCTAAGGGAATAATCCCAACTTGTATTGCTTGCTAGAACATGAAAAAGGAAATACTGCTTATATTCAGACCCTCGCATGCTAAGTCCCTTAACGGTTTCATCTCTCGGACTACCTTCGGGCCCGAGTAACGTGCCTGCTTATGTTCCTTTAGAAACGCATGCTTGTCTGCTTGATTGTTACCGTGTTTTCATCCAAACCCTGGAAGACTACTACGTAGTCGTTCCGTGCCTGAACGAACCTGCAAGTATTCGGGACCGCTAGGTCACCAAGGCAATCTCCGCCCTAGGAGAATTGCATCAAGGCAAAGACAGTCACTGAACAACGAAACAGGCAAAGCATCTTGTCTTGTACCATTGTCGCCTCAACAGCTTGCCTCTTGTCTTGTACTCTTGTCTTGTACTCTTGTTGCCCCAACCAAGGCCCCGTTCGATTATGGACAACCAGTGCACAGGGTAACGGTCTCGCGGGCGATGCTGGGGCACTGGCATCGACCCGGTCCGGGCGAGACCAATTGTTCTTAGTCTCTTGTTCAGGCGGAATGGCTTGCAGCGCCTCTTGTACTTTGTTGCAAAGCATTCTCGTCTAGACTAAATAGTCTCTTGTTCGTCGGAATGGCTTACAGCACCTCTTGTTCTTGTTGCAAACCATCTCTTCTAGACTATACCGTCCATATGGCATACGCCAGTGATCGCCTTATGATAAACTTATTGCATGCTTGCTTGTAAACGAAAGATAAACAATTCATCCTCGCTTAGCGGCTATCCGCGTGCGAGGCACTGTATCGCATCAAGAGCAACTAAACACCTGAACGATCTTGAAATAAGTACTCGTGTTTGCATATGCTATGCCTCCTGAATGTTTATACATGCCCCTGCTTAAATTAACAATGTTTGCCTTGGACAGGGAAGGAGATGGTAAGTTGGTAAGTCTCGCCGTATTTCCTCTAACATCGCACGGCGTACTGCCCGACACGATAAGCTATTCAATATTTGCATGAAACTGATCCTAAGGCAACTAGAAAGACAACTTAATTGTTGTGCACGGAACCTGTATTACGTGTTTGGATTTGTCGAGCGGGCGAGTAGCTTCCCCACCAGTGCATTCAATGTACTGATAATCCACCAGTTTGTATGCAGGGTGCGGGAGAACCTCGTTCAGTGCGGATGCCTCCTTCGTGCGTGCTAAGGCCAGACCCTCTGAAGCCTTGCAACGGTGCGTCCGGGACTGAAGCACATATACAAGACATAAGTTGTGAATATCGCCTGACCATCGCCTGTACATTCATTCCACAGTTGTAGCCACTTGGCACACTTTTACTGTTTCAGAGAGAGAGGCTTGAGCGACTTGTAATCACGGCTATACGCCGCCTGTAACACTTGTTCATATCAATAAAGAGATTACTTTACTTTGTTTCAATGCTTTCGCTATATTGTCGACTCAGTGAACCTGTTACCGATCGCTATGCGTTCCTAAACTCCGCTGTACTCGGACAATCTGTGCGACTCTGTGGCTTAGAACTCTTGCCGCCAGCCAATGAACCATGGCCTTGCACGGGCGTGAATCACGCTCGTGCGGCATCACGCCCGGATGGGTTAAGCGATCGTTCCGCGGGAGCGCTGGCGAGGGTGATTCCCGCCTAGCGGGAACGGCCGATTTGCCTGCGGGAGATCGGGGCATGACAGGTTGGTATTAGAGCCTGGCTTCTACGCCTTTGGACTTCAATTCGATATCTCTGTTTCGAAAGCTCGTTCGTGGGTTATGTGCACGCTCTCTCTCAATGCCTCGATGGGATGTTCCAACAATAAGTCTAAATACTTTCAAAATACGTTTTGATTGATATGATTGCTTGTCTGGTTGTATGCTGCGAGTGGCCTTTGAGCCAACCTGTGCGAACCCTTGAGAGTATCGCTAGTAGCTTGTCCGATTTTCACTAACCCTAAGTTTGGTTGAATGCATCTATTCGAGGGACGCCTTGAACTAGTGCACCATCCAAGACTTAGAAAAGGTGAAACTCGAATGCTAAGACTTCGCTATCACTGAGCTGGTTGACGTGTTCACGCTAGAGGGTACCTTCGAAAGTGCGTACGATCCAGTCTAAGCGATATGCTAATTTCGAAGCTTGTGCAAGTGAAGATCCAAATGAAACAAGTACAAACGACTTGTCTAGGATTGCCTCAACCCTAGATTTCTGCTTGTCCTTAGTAAGTCTCGAGGACGAGACTTTTTCTAAGTTGGGTAGGATGTAACACCCTGTTCCGCTCAAGCGGACTGCCGTCTCAATCGGCAATAGTGCAGCTGTCCCGACCCGCCTTGCCTCGATCAAGAAGCAAAGGATATCCAGACTTGTCCCTACAGGAATCCGGCTTAGGCTTTCAGAGGCTCGCTCAGACGTATCGCTCTACCGAGGCGAATCATCGCTAAGGTGGGTGGCTACGGTGAACTTGTCTTTGCTTAGCCAGCACACATAAAATCTGGAATATTTATGCTAGTCGCTAGGTGATTCACCCCCCTGCATGCTAATAAATCCAACGCACCTAGCTAAGGGAATAATCTCAACTTGTATTGCTTGCTAGAACATGGAAAAGGAAATACTGCTTATATTCAGACCCTCGCATGCTAAGTCCCTTAACGGTTTCATCTCTCGGACTACCTTCGGGCCCGAGTAACGTGCCTGCTTATGTTCCTTTAGAAACGCATGCTTGTCTGCTTGATTGTTACCGTGTTTTCATCCAAACCCCGGAAGACTACTACGTAGTCGTTCCGTGCCTGAACGAACCTGCAAGTATTCGGGACCGCTAGGTCACCAAGGCAATCTCCGCCCTAGGAGAATTGCATCAAGGCAAAGACAGTCACTGAACAACGAAACAGGCAAGGCATCTTGTCTTGTACCATTGTCGCCTCAACAGCTTGCCTCTTGTCTTGTACTCTTGTTGCCCCAACCAAGGTCCCGTTCGATCATGGACAACCAGTGGACAGGGTAACGGTCTCGCGGGCGATGCTGGGGCACTGGCATCGACCCGGTCCGGGCGAGACCAATTATTCTTAGTCTCTTGTTCAGGCGGAATGGCTTGCAGCGCCTCTTGTACTTTGTTGCAAAGCATTCTAGTCTAGACTAAATAGTCTCTTGTTCGTCGGAATGGCTTGCAGCACCTCTTGTTCTTGTTGCAAACCATCTCGTCTAGACTATACCGTCCATATGGCATACGCCAGTGATCGCCTTGTGATAAACTTATTGCATGCTTGCTTGTAAACGAAAGATAAACAATTCATCCTCGCTTAGCGGCTATCCGCGTGCGAGGCACTGTATCGCATCAAGAGCAACTAAACACCTGAACGATCTTGAAATAAGTACTCGTGTTTGCATATGCTATGCCTCATGAATGTTTATACATGCCCCTGCTTAAATTAACAATGTTTGCCTTGGACAGGGAAGGAGATGGTAAGTTGGTAAGTCTCGCCGTGTTTCCTCTAACATCGCACGGCGCACTGCCCGACACGATAAGCTATTCAATATTTGCATGAAACTGATCCTAAGGCAACTAGAAAGACAACTTAATTGTTGTGCACGGAACCTGTATTACGTGTTTGGATTTGTCGAGCGGGCGAGTAGCTTCCCCACCAGTGCATTCAATGTACTGATAATCCACCAGTTTGTATGCAGGGTGCGGGAGAACCTCGTTCAGTGCGGATGCCTCCTTCGTGCGTGCTAAGGCCAGACCCTCTGAAGCCTTGCAACGGTGCGTCCAGGACTGAAGCACATATACAAGACATAAGTTGTGAATATCGCCTGACCATCGCCTGTACATTTATTCTACAGTTGTAGCCACTTGGCACACTTTTACTGTTTCAGAGAGAGAGGCTTGAGCGACTTGTAATCTCGGCTATACGCCGCCTGTAACACTTGTTCATATCAATAAAGAGATTACTTTACTTTGTTTTAATGCTTCTGCTATATTGTCAACTCAGTGAACCTGTTACCGATCGCTATGCGTTCCTAAACTCTGCTGCACTCGGACAATCTGTGCGACTCTGTGGCTTAGAACTCTTGCCGCCAGCCAATGAACCATGGCCTTGCACGGGTGTGGATCACGCTCGTGCGGCATCACGCCCGGATGGGTTAAGCGATCGTTCCGCGGGAGCGCTGGCGAGGGTGATTTCCGCCTAGCGGGAACGGCCGATTTGCCTGCGGGAGATCGGGGCGTGACAGTGACGCGAGAGAAACAATCAATAAAAGAGACGAAATACATGTAACCATTCATAATAGTTATGGTGCACGGTCCCCCGACATCAGAATGTATAATATCAAAAACAGAAGAGCTCCTATGGCCCGCACCAACATATGAGCTACTAGTAAGTTTGCCTAAATCATATGCATCACATACTAGTTTTTCCTTATTTGCCTTCTCATAAATAGATGGATACAACCTACTCAAAATATCAAAAGAGGAGTGCCCCAACCGCCTGTGATGGAGTATCAGTATATCATCGGCACTCATCTTTGGTCCTCTCATTCCTGCCCTTTCTGCCACAGACACCAATGCCGAATCCAGTCCTTTTCGATCCAGGTACCACAGTCCATCATGTCAAGTGCCAGTCACAAGTCTTCGTCTTGTCTCCTTCTTCTGGAAGATCATCTTAGGAATATCAAAAGAGACAATGCATTTTAGTTGGAGGATTATAGAACTAATGGACAAAAAACTGACTAGAAAAGAAGGAGCATGTAAAACATTGGATAATCTTACTGAACCTGTACAATCAACAATACCCTTACCGACCACTGGATAGAAAGTACTATCGGCTGTTTGAATGTTGTCTGCAGATGCTAGGTGAGTGTAGGAAGAGAACTCACTAGCATTCTCTGTCACGTGTCGAGACGCACCCGAATCGACAATCCAGTCCGACGATCTAAGGGAAGACATAGATGCAAGGGCGAGTGAGTCATCAGTACCTTCCGATTGATGGGCATACATGGCAGCGTTGCCTCTGGCGAAGACTGAGGTGGACGCCTCCTCAGTCCCACTCCTCTTATCTCCATCGCTTGACCTCTCTGATTTCTCCTAAGTACTTCCAGCATGCCCAGTAGTGCCTGATCCTCCTCGGTATAGGCACCATTAGCTCCCTCCTCGCCTTCTGCTACCAGCAGGTTCGTCCGATAACCTCCTCGACCACCCCGTCGACCCCCACGACCACGGTCACGTCCTCCAAATTGTCCACGTCTGCCACCTGAATCTTCCTCCTTGGATGGTTTGGTGCAAGCATACCTCAGATGGCCCACCTCCCCACAGTTGTAACATTGTCGGGGGTCTTTCTTAGGTCATGTGCTACCTGAATTGGCAACCGCCAGTGCTGTCTTCACTCCAGGACGACCACATGTCTCTGCCTGTAGCTTGATACGAGTCTCCTCCTGGATCATGGTCAAGATAGCCTCCTCAAGTGTAGGAATCTTCGGTTGGGCTAGAAATAGTGTTGTCCTCTGAGCAAACACTGCGGTCAGCCCCTTAAGAAACTTTATCGTCCTCTCCTGCAGACATACACGTCTCTCCTTACACTTCGGGTCCTCGCAGCTCGTCCGATCTGAGAAGTGATCATAATCCAACCACAGACGCTCCAACTCCGTGGCATACTCCTGTACCGTATTCTCTCCCTGTACGGTGTCATCGATCTCCCTCTTAATCTGGAAAACCCTCAAGTTATTTCCCACACCATCGTAGGTTCTCATCAACTTCTCCCACACGTCTTTCACCATCTCAAGGTCATCCACTGTGGCGGCGATCGACTGGACTAAAGAATTGAGGAGCCAAATATATACCACCATATGAGTGGACTTTCACTTGCCGCGTCCTGCCGAGCCCTCATCCGGCTCTGTCTTCTCTCCTGACAAGAAACCCTCAAGGTTCTTCCCTGCGAGGGTTCTTCTCACCCATCGTGACCAACTCAGGTAGGTAGCTGGTCCATCAAGCTTCAGATCGATGGATGGAAGCTCCAACTTCGCCAATGTTCGTGTCGCGCTCTCACCAGCCGACAGTTTCATCAGCTTCATCAACGTTGCGACCTCCGCAGAGTCCAACTTCTTGATCTCCTCCATCGATCCTCCTCTTCGATCACCTCACATCCGTCCCACGATTCACGTTCGTCCTCTTCGTCGTCTCCTAGATCCGATTGTGTCTCTCTCCCATCAGATCTAGGCCTTCGATGTCAACGTCTGGAACGGCCCGCCGGAGACGTCGAAAACCGTGGCAGAAGGCTCCGCGGGAGTCGCGGCTTCGCAGTGGTGGTGGAGGACGAGCGGCGACGGTGGTGGCGGGCGACCTGTGCGGCAGCGTTGGTGGCGGACGACGCGACAGCGGTGGTGGCGGGCGGTGTGGCAGCGGTGGCGGTGGTGGCAGCTAGGGTTTTGGAGGTGGTGGCTAGGATTTGGGCTCTGATACCATGTAGAATATTTTGGAGTAATTGTTATATTTTTTATTGATAATCTTTTGGCTATTTATAGCCTTACAATCATTCATCTTACATTAATACCCCATTAAAATCTCCTGTAGAATATTCTAATATCCTAACAAATATACCAAGAATATTCTAATATACCAACAGAAACTTATCTACGCAACTCAATCTTGTCATTGATTGCTACATGCTAAAATCAACTACATTATATTGTTATTGAATATACAACAACAATTAACTTCAGAGGTATTAGCTTTTGGTATTTACGAAGCAATTTTTGAATTTTTATTTCAACTTCAGAGATATCTTGTGACCACAATGTACTCCAAAACTAATTTACATTGCAATTTTCAACCATCCTCTTTTAATTCTATGCAAGCAAGACATCCTTCTCAATCTCTCCATCGTGATAAATGATTAATCCTAAATAGTGAAACGTATCACTCTTATTAGGTATCACTTATCCACCTATATGAAATTCTCCCTCATTTCTCTTGTCCGTCTATATTGTTAATTGAATATGCTTCGTAACAGTATAGACTGTTGAGAGCTATTTCTTGCTAAATAACTCGTGTAGTTGCTTTCATGTGCCGCTACCACAAAATTTTCTGCCCACCCATCATCTCTACTTGCTACAATTCACAAAGCTTTTAGTTGGTAGACTCCATGAGGTTTCATCACAGAAGAAGTAGATGTGAAGTATGTGCAAGAACAAGACTTTTGTCATTATGAATTAGCTTAAAAGGATCAATGGCCTTGTTCTACACTCTTGTGTGCTTAGAAAAGACATTGCTATCAAGTAGCACTAGTTACGTAATAAAAGAAGGAACTATGAAGACGAGGAAATGTGTGTAGTCTAGGTCTTTCTCATTACTCATGATCGAGGAACTGAGTTCTAAGTAGAAAACGTACGTTTTCTCTCGTGGAGATTCATTCAACTCGTAAACGAAGAGGGTGTTCGTTTTTTGCACTATATAATGTTACCTCAAAGTGCGTCAAATGAGTTCGGGACCTGCCAATTTAAGATATTTATTACTTTAAAGTACTCATCACTATATAATAATATCGTTTATAATTGGTAATTATAAACTCAAATATTGATATTATAATTTATCACTTAGCTAAAAAAAGGTTATTATAATATTCAACAAATTTAATTATTACAAAATATGTCCAAACAACTCTATTCTCTTCTTCTTTTAGTTTTCTTTAGTTCTAAAAAGTAAAAAAAACACAAAAACACAAAAAAAAAACTAATTTTAAATTATCAAATAATTTTCGGTGCCCAAAATGTGCATTTGACTTAAAAATTAGCAATTAAATCATTTTCGGTGCCTAGAAAACACTAATTTTCAATTATATTATGATTTTATTGTTATTTGATGGTGAAATTGAAAAATGAAATAGTTTTATATTGTGTTGATAAAAGTATTTGAGGGTGAACTTATGTTTTCTTTTTCCTTCTCATTTGTATTAGTGAACTTGTGTTTAAAATGATGTTATAGTATTTGAGGACAAAATAGTCGATTCATATATTTATATTGTACTTTAAAGCATTAAAAAAATAAACCGCAACACTTTAAAGTGCACTATATAGTTATAAAAAAACAAACAACATTGGCACTTAAAGTGCTAGCACTATATAGTGTTCGTCACTTTAAAGTAGTAATACTATATAATCATGAAAGGGTAAAAAAAAAACCTAATTTGATCTAATTGGTCACTCCTTGTGCTGGCCGGTTTAGAGTTTGAATCGGGAAGAAAATGTATACTAAAAAGAACTGTCCAATATGCAATATCCTATTTTAGTGCAATAACTCAATTGTTCGGTCATTAGAAGAAAAAAAAAATTGTACAATAATCTTTTCTACACATCTGGCTTGGTTGGACAATGGTTACATATTGATCATATAGGGGTGAGCATTCGTTTTATTCGGTTTCAACCGAACCGAAATAGGCAAAACCGAATAAACCGGAATTCTAGAAATCTAAAACCGAAATCGAACCGAAATTAGCCAAAAACGAATCCGAATTGAATAAGCTATTCAGTTATTCGATTTGTTAGGTTGAACATTGTTATTGTTTTATGCATCGGATCCAAAGTTAGATTCATGGCTAAATTATATTAAAAGTTATAATTTTATACGCATTTGTTGTACTTCAAAGTTGTGTCTAAAGTTGGGCTTCAAAACATATACATATAATTGTTTTTAAAATACATACATTTTTAATCACAAAATATACATAAAATTAGGATATTTACATAATTGCATAGATCTTATTCGGTTTTCGGTTTTGGACCGAAACCGAAATCCAAAATCGAAACCGAATAATTTTTTTTTAGTATTTTCAATATCAAAACCGAACCAATTTTTTTTAAAATCGAACCGAATATCTTATTAGGTTATGTTATGTTAGGTTCGGTTCGATTTCGGTCCAAACTGAATAATGCTCATCCTAGATCATAGTCACTCTCCCGGCCGATAGTTGGCTATGAAACGTTTTCTCAAGCCAATGGCTGTGTGCACTTGTCCAATGTTTCCAGTTATTGCAATTTTAGGCTGGATTGGGAGAAATGTAGTTTGTCTAGATAATTGATAACACGTCAACTCAACCAGATTTGTGACTAAAACTGAGTTTGGATATAAAAAAAAATTAAAAAAAAACGGCTTCATATTTTGTTCAGGTAGAACATATGAAAATTCGAGAGCTTTTTTGGTAGGCTAGTCTTCCTTTCTATATGTAACCTGTTAATTCTAATCAAAATTCGGGTTTGAATGTTAAAAATAAAACTGGATATATTCGGGTCAAACTCCGGTTTTACATGAATTTGATCCAAACTTGACCTTTGTTGAGGTTCCTACCAAAATGTAAATTTTTTTTTTTTAAGATGTCCGACGATACATACGGAACTTTGTGTACGCTGTATTGTATGTCATTTGGATCCATTGTTCTACATCTCTTTTGCGATTTAATTTCGAAATCGTCCGTCTAGCCAGTAAGGTTATACCTCTTCTTATTGACCACAAGAGCTAGTTGATGATCTTACTAAAATGTGGAAACTCATTTTCTAGATAATAATTAGGTCAAAATGTTAAGTCAATTTTAAGAGGAATAAACTTTGCACAATATTTACAAACTATTTTCAAGTTGACAACCGTCTAGAACCTTGCACCACACATTTGAAGAAATAAGAAGACGGAATAAATGAGAAAGAGAATGTAAATAAAAGAAGAGATAAAAATAATGCAATGGACACAATAAATTGATCAAGAATAATTCAGTTTTTTTCATATAAAGTAATATATTTATAAAAATTTATAAAAAAAGGAAAAAGTTGGAATAAATTGCAGAGAGGAGGAGGACCCGCCGACTGAGTTGGCGGGGTGCAGTCGTCGAGACGAACTTGCCAACTTATTTGGCGAGGCGCAGTCCTCGAGGGGGCGCTCGCCAACTCAGTTGGCGAGTGATGCTAAGTTGGATTCGTTGCCCGCCAACTCAGTTGGCGAGTGATGGTTTAGGGTGGAGCCAGTGACCGTTGCACTCTGCTCGCCAACTCAATTGGCGAGTAAAGATCCGTTAAGTGTTTATAGCTGTTGCACAACGGCTATTACATTCAACACTCTCCCTCTATATATTTTCTATCTCAACCAAATCATCTCGCACTCACTCTATTTCCTCTCTTCCCTCAAGCAAAGTCTCCAACACTCTCTCTGGCTCTCTGCCGCTAGCAAAGCTTCAGTCAAAGTTTTGCCTGCAGCTAAAGTTCATTTGAGTTTCCTGTAGCAAAAGTTCTCAACCGTCATGGATCGTAGCGTAAGAATTGTATGCTCGCACGGCGGTAAAGTAAATGGGTTAAATTACGAAGGAGGAGAAAGTATAATTTTTTCAACTTATCCGAATATTAGTTTTGAAAATATACGTAATTATATTATTGTACGTTGTTCTATTCATTATGATTTTATTCTGAAGTCTATTTTTTGTTCTAATTATTTTTTGATAGATAGTGAAGATGCATGGAATTATATTCTTGAGATTAATTCACAATCACGGTATATAAAAAATATATGTTATTAAAGTAGCAGCAACCTTAGATAGTAGAAATAATGAATATTTTTCTGAATATCAGCATGTTAGTTCGGGTGCTAGTTCTTCTCAACAAATAGTTTCATTTATCCAAGAAGGTCATTCATCAGATGAATCTAACCATGATGATGATAGTGACAACGACGATGGAAATAGTGATGATTTAGTTGAAAATATAGATTATACGGTAGATGATGATGTTGTAAAAACTATCACTGATGAAGTATTTAAGGGACAATCATTTTCTAGTCGTTCTCACTTTAGAAGCTTTATAAGTAATTTAGCAATTAAATATAATTTTAGTTGTTCAGCTAGTGTTATGAATAATGCTCGTGGAATTATATATAGTTGTGATCAACCGAATTGTAATTGGAGAGTATATGTCAAATCTATTGGAAATGGCGATATAGTTAAAGTTAGTACATTAGAAAATCGTCATTCTTGTTTAGGAAGACTTAGTACAGGACGTCATCGACTAGCTACCGCTGCATGGATTAAGACCATGATAATTGACATTATTAGAGATAACCAGTCATACAGTCCATCACAAATTGTTAAAGATATATATAGGGAGCACCGTATACAAGTTAGTTATTCCAAAGCCTGGAGAGCTCGAGAGACAGCATTAGCTGAAATTAATGGTAGTTATGATGAGGCATACGCTAGTCTTGAGGAGTATTGTTATAGAATTATGGAGACAAATCCAGCTAGTACATGTTTTATTAAAACTGCCAAAAACAATAGCTTCCAACGAATTTTTATTTGTTTTAAGTCATGTATTGATGGATTTTTAAGGGGATATTTACCAATTATTAGTACTGATGCAACATTTCTTTCGGCTAAATATCAAGGTATCTTATTTATTGCTTGTGCTCACGATCCTAACTATCAATTATATCATATAGCTTATGTTGTTGCTGAAGGTGAGAATAGTGATTCTTGGTCTTGGTTTTTAAATTCTCTTAAAATATCTTTTGAAAGTTGTGTTAATGATTGGAGTACAATTTTATTTATATCTGACAAGCAAAAGAGATTAATAAATATTGTTCGTGCTATTTTTCCTGCATCTCCTCATTTTTTTTGTATTCAACATTTTAAACAAAACATGAAAAAAGTTACCAAAGAACCAGTATTTCAACACTTGTTAGACTCGCTTGCTAGATCATATAATAAAACGGATGCAGAGAGTGTGTTTGATATAATTAAAGCCGAGAACATAATTTTGTACGATTGGCTTATTGGTGTAAACGATGAAAGTCGTTTATTTGAACATTGGATAACAGCGTATGCTACTTGTCCTAGATTAGATATTAACACTTCTAATCTTGCTGAATGTTTCAATAGCTGGATTAAGAAATTAAGAGATAAGCCAATAACAATACTTCTCGATGGTATTAGAGCCAAGATTATTACATTTCATGACAATCGTAGAAAGAATGCCGAAAATATAGACACAGATTATTGTCCGAAGATGTTAAAGAACATGGCTTCTATTATCAAAGAGAAGAATCACCTAAAAATATTAGCTATTGATAGTTATAAGTTTGAAATAATAGACCGGGCAACAAGTAGAACCTATATTGTTAATATAACTGACAGGTCTTGTACATGTTTTAGATGGTACCATACTTATATACCATGTATACATGCATATTTTGTTTGTAGATATTGCAATATTAGTATTGATAATTTTTATCCTGCAGTATTTTTGACGGAGACCTTGAAAAGTGTATACGCACCAAAAATGAAGCCAATTCCAGTTTCCTACAAGATCCAAGCTCCTTTGGTTAGAGGACAAATTGGGGTACCAGATGTAAGACGCAAAGCCGGAAGACCAAAGAAGAACTGCATAAAACCCCGGGATTCATCGACGAGAGATCTACGTTGCAGTAATTGTGGTGCTATGGGACACAACCGAAGAAGATGTACTAGTCAACCGAGAGAGTAAAATAGAATTATTCAATACAAACTTAAAAATATTATAATAGTGAGTCTGATAATGAGAGAATAAAATAGAAATGTTCAATACCCAAATATTGCAATCAAAAACCTTTACAAATCATACAAATATTGCAATCATGCATTGTTACAAATTATCTACTCATCCTTCTCCTCGTCTTGTTGAGTTTGGGTAGGCAGCGGTGCTGATGGAGTCGAAAAAAATTGTGTGAATATCTGGTAGCTTTCATCTCCAGCAGTCTGGTAACTCGGTCCCGCTCCAGCATACTGGTAACTCGGACCCGCTCCAGCATAATGGTCACTCGGGCCCGCTCCAGCATACTGGTCACTCGGGCCCGCTCCAGCATACTGGCCACTCGGGCTCCCTCCAGCATACTGGTCACTCGGGCCTGCTCCAGCATAATGGTGAAAAGGGTCCTCTGCAATATCCCTCCGACGACGACGACGAGAGTGTCTCTGTCGTACTAAGCCGGTCGGATAGTCCGGTGGAAGACATAATTGTACTGGAGGCATTTCAGGTTCCCGTCCAATACTCAGATGCTCAACACGAGTCACAAGTTCCTCCATAAGACACCGACTTTCTGGGAAAAGGTTTCTATGAGGTCGTTGTAAATGTTGTCGGTATACACCACTCTGAAATTTGAAACTTGTAAATTAATATATTTATCATATCTATGTATATGTATTTTTGAAAGTATAATGAAGTCATACCAAATCATGCATTCCATCGGCAAAAGCACGCAGAGTAGAATCATCTACGGATCTACTCTTGAACCTTTGCTCCTCATATTAGTATACTCGGTTGCTCATAAGAGGGCATCCCCACCATTGCCTATAGTCCAGGTTACCGATGTCTGCATAATGTAAACAAAATTTTAGCATACTATTTACACTAAATCAATACGAATAATGAGTAACTTATAACTTATATTCCTCAGCAGAATTTAGTCTGGGAGACATGTCCCTCACACTATAATTCTCGAACCGATTATTCCAGTCAGCAACGAGACCAATGATTCGTTGTAATACATTTGCTGTCTCATAGCCGACTGTCGGTGGATCATCGAAAATTATTGGGCTCATTCCTAATTGCCGAAGAACACGGTCTGCCAGATGGTACATGGTGAACCGATCATATATAATATGAGATCTGTGTAAAGTAAACGCATATGATGTCCTCTTGATTTTTGGAGCATCATCTTCACATGAGTAAGGTAACCAGGTAACCTATTTAAAGATATTGTATCAATTAGATATGATGTTTATCTACGATCAAAACTAAAATAATTTAAAGATATTTATTACATATTTAAAAATTATCTCATTATACTGCAGTGTATCAAATTGGCTACGATAAAGTGATATACTCATGTATTGGTAGTGTTGATAATCCACTACATCTGTGGGCCAGCGCATAGCAACTGGAAATACTCCAACATCACTGAGAATGCTAGTAACAGGCCTACCAATATTGAAGTGCTCGTAGGACCAGAACTATAAAACGAAAATATGACATTAGTACAAACAAAATTTGCGTATAAAATTACTCTAACTTTTTTAGGTCTTTCATTCATACATGAATCAGTGAAATACATCCACAAATACTCTTGCGATTGGATCTCACAAATTCTGTCAGATTGGCGTATAAAAAGGCAAGAGTGACAGCTCTCCACGCATGCTCAGTAGGTTTTGTCAAATCATCCAAGAATGGTAGAAGCTGCATATTTACCATATTTTTTGATGCATCGAGAAATAGAATTGCACCACATAAACAGAGCAGATACGCTCTAGTGCAACGAATGACCTGGATATATTAAGTGTTATATAAATACTAAATTAAGTCATAAACAAATTTACTAATAAAAATACATATACGTATTTCATCTACATCAACCACCCCATCAATAGTGTGATGTAGGTCCATGAAGTTGCCACGAAGCCATGTAAACTTCACAAAATTGCCTTATTTTATACCTGATGGAGGGCTAACACCGAGATATCTCCTGATCAGATCAGATCCCTTTAAGTGCGGATCAAAATATATAGCGTTACCTTTAATAGGTAACCCTAGTATATTTGCCGCATCAAAAAGGGTGATCGTCATCTCGCCGAATGGGAGTTGGAAAGTGTTGCGTTCGGGCCACCAACGCTCCGCAAGACTTACAACTAAATGAAGATTGTGGATTAAATATCTAACACGATCTATATAGTGGAATCCAAAGGATTCCACCAAAGACTTTTGGACCGAATTTAGCTCCCACGTACGATAATTCCTTTCGGTCCGCCAATGTACATGGATCCGGGTTCGTAAACCAAGATCATGGTCGTATAACTATAAAAAATATATGCATTATATTTTGTGTGTAAATTACTAAAGTTGAAAACTTGTAATTTCAAAAATTACCTCGCCAGTAAATATATGACTAGAAATGTGGTCTTCACGTTGCTTAATAATAAGCTGGGTAGTCGGTCCGCTAGGAATACGACCGTCATTGTGGGTAGCCATCTCCAAAAATGTTGATTATAAGATGTGAGGAGGAGGAGGAGGAAGAGGATTGCTGTAAGTAGGAGGAGGAGGAGAAGAAGAATGTGTGAGGAGGAGGCTTCGGACTTGGGGGTAGTTATAGGGAGGGAAGGGGAGGAGGGGGGGAAGTTGAGGGGATGGGAGGGGTCTCCGAGAGAAGGGGAGGAGTCGTGGGTGGTCTTCGAGGAAGGGGAGGAGTCAGGAATCCGAAGCGGAGGGAAGACAGCGGCCCGCCAACTGAGTTGGCGAGCGGTCTCTCCTGGACTGCGTCCCGCCAACTGAGTTGGCGAGCGGCCTCTCGAGGACTGCGCTCGCCAACTGAGTTGGTGAGTTCTCCTCTCTGCAATTTCATTTAAATGCCCGCAAATGACTCTCTTTAAAATAATAAGTAAAAAAAATTGGCGCCAAAAAAAAAAAGGTAAAGTAAAAGCTAAAATGTTAATATTCTTGCTCTTTTCGTTATTTTTCTAGGTTCAAAGACCCCAAAGGGACAGAAGAACATAGGCTTTGCTTGTATCCACATCTTGACACGTTAGACTCCTTTTTATTTTATTTACATAAACATATTTGTTTTGAGAGAATAAACGTTGTAATCACATTAAAGTTGCAATTAGCAAAGTTTTGGAGGATTTGATGTTTGATGGAACACCGAGAAGCTAGGAACAGGGGACGGACCTACTTGGTTAAGAGAAGAGAGTGTATTTTGGAGTGTGTGTCCGATACGTAAAACCGAAACTAGAATAACTGTAAGATTAATCAAGTGTTGAGAGCTTCATCCATGTTCCAGCTAGCCTTAACCTTCGGCCCAGTAGGCCCTTCCTCCCCAAGCAGCTCGTCCGGCAACCCCTTCACCAGATCCTCCAATGCCCTCCTGAGCCTCTTAGGCAGGAACCTCCCCGCCCCCGCGAGCTCCTTCGCGATATCGTAGCTGATCTTCGGGCCCCACTCCCTCATGTAGTTCAGCCACGGCGGCTCCGGAACCGCCGCGTCCGGCGACCGCAAGTACTCTGCCGAAACTATTCGGAACCTCGCCCCGGTGTCCATCTCCCCCCCTCTTGCCGTGTCGTTCCTTATGCCGATCCCCAGCTTAGGGTTCCCCTGGAGGACCAAACCCGCCTTCGGGTAGAACGCGTGGCCGTTCAGGGAAGCGTACGCCACCGCCCTGTTCCCGCTCGCGTACTCCAAGAGCGATGCGTCGACCCAGGACCCGCCGCTGTGCTGCGAGAAGTAGACCCTCCACAGCTCCCCCGTCAGGTTACTCACCCTTAGGGTCACGTGCTCCCAGTCGCCTACATGCTCTCCGATTTTCCCTAGTTTCACGTTGATGATCCCCACTTTAGCCCTCCCCGGCCCGTTGAAGGGGTAGAACATCCATACCGCGACGTCCGTGAACGTTCCGCCGAGCGTCGGTTTGACGTGGATGTTGGCCTCCGCGCTCGTCAGATCGCCTCTCCTGACCCTGTCCCTCTCGCTGCCATCGGCCGGGAGGTCCAGCCAGTACTCCCCGTCGTTCGAGCCGCCCTGGGGGAGGTTCGAACCTGCCGAGTCCACTCGGGTCGTCGCGGTGGCGTTTCCTTTCTGGTAGAGAAGGCAGCCGTTGTCGAAGAACCACCTCACCGAGGACGGGAGGTAGCGCTCGTCCGGGTGGAAGTAGATCCGCGGGGAGTAGGCCTGGAATATTGCCTGGATTTGACCGGGGTTGGGCATGGAGGAGAAGTTGGAGCTCTTGTTCTTCAAGCAAGCCAAGGCTGGTGGTGGAGAGCCGCCGCTCGAAGAGCTGGATTGGGCAGCAAACGTGCCAACCCACACGCCAAGCGCTCGGGTGCCCCTAACGCTGGGCCTCAGCCCGCGGATGTCGACTCCGTCGGCAGACAATATCTGTGAGTCGTCCTCGCAGTCCTCCGTGAAATCGTCGCGGACGCAACGGGAGGCGTCGAGGGACGGCTTGTCCGGCGTGTTCGTGACGATGTGTCCGGCGGATTTGTATCCTCCGGGCGCTACCGGCAGCCAGAAGTAGCCATCGCCCTCTTTCTTCATGCTCGACGACTCGCTGCTCCAGACCAGCAAGTAGTCGATGGGCTTGGCGAGATGCTCACCGTCGCTGCTGCCGGTGTCCTTTGCGACGAGAACCCAGCCGAAGAGGGGCCTGTTGTTGGGCTGGGCGTAGGATCCTAACACGAAGAAGCCGTCGGGGACGGAGGAAGGGGCGAAGAAGGTGGCACCAAGGTCACCTTCGCCTCCTTCGTCGCTGGCCCATACTTTCGTGAACGTGGAGACTTGGCGTACCTCGAGGCCTCCAAGGTCTACACTTCCCTTGGCAAATCCACCGCCTCCTGAGCAAGCGTATCATCAGTGAGTAGTATCATAGGATATTAAAGAGTCGAAAAATTATTCACTGAGCTGAGTTCACCGTGTATCTTGATTCTCTTCTACTTGATGGTATGAAAATGAATACAGCATGTGGCGGCCTGGAATAGTTCTTCTCATTCTCAGACCATCATCAAGTGAAGGAGATTCAAGGTGCACAGTGAGTCCGGCTCACTGAATAATTTCTTCTCGGTCCCAAGACCTAGGGAGCATAGACACTCGACACGTATTGAACTAGAGGCGAAAAATATGTTTCGTGTCCATATTATGTCGTGTCATATGCGAGGAAGGAACTTCAACAAGATACGAAAACCTGGATAGTCACCTGAGGGCCAAGACGGCATTGGGGATGGCATCTTGAACGCCGTTTCTATGGGCAATGCTTCGATCTCCTTGTTCGAACCGGGGAGGCTTCCCATGCATAAGCCGAGACAGCTTCCCATAGCGGGGACGAGACGATGATATAGTTCTGGATTTAGATTTTCTTTTCTTTTCTTTTCTTTTCTTTTTCTGTGGAGTCCTGAAGTATTGGAATGGACAATGCTAGGGAGAGGAAGAGCACATCCTTACTCTTTTAAGGGGTCACAATCTGTATTTGTAGCTCTCTCCGTCCCCAGCCCCACATAGGAGTTGGTTGATTCTTCCAATCCAACGAAGAAAAGTGTGTCGTAATGTAGCGTGCAAGGAATACCATGTACTGGTAGTTGGGAGCTAGTAGGAATAACTAACAAGAGTTGCAACAAAAAATAGGAAATGCTTATTCAGCTTTTCCAATGCATGCTTCAATTTTTTCTTTTTTTTTTGTTGCATGCTTAATGTGTCTCTTCTTCTTCTTCTTCTTCTTCTTTTTTTTGTCACCAATCTCGGTCCTTCAAATTAATAAATTATCCTTTTGTTTGTAATTAATATATTCTTCATATTCTGGATGATACTGATGTCGAAATCAAAAGTTAACTTGTTGGTAATGGAGAATGCTTATAAAGATGTCTTGATAATTTTTTATGGAAAGCTCTAAACCATACAAAATTATAGTAGTCAGATCTCTTTAATGCAAGATATTCTCCATTATGAATCAAATAATCGGAGTATACAGATTAACGCATGGTATAATATATGACACAAAAGTAATGTTTTCCTAGATGTACTTAACAAGTAATTTTAGTTTTTTCTTATGTTTGTTGTATATTAAGATATAAATATGTTTTGATATTGATGTTTAGTTTCATAAGCCTTTTTTGTTGTGGACATTAATATCTAACGTATCAATAACATTATAATTTAACGTTATCACTGCCAAGACACTGTTAGTCCATTTTTTTTTATTTGTTACTATATTGTATTTATTATACCTGTATATATCTTTATTTATATAGCAGAAAAGGGTACGGCGGAAAATTAATATTTTCGCCTGTCCACTTGTTGTTGGAATTATATTCTCAGTAAACTTGGAAGATTATTGTAAGGAACTGTGAAAAATGTACGAATCTAATATCCTCCAGAAAAAAAAAATTAGATAATATCTCCATTCTCCATGCAATTAATCCTTGCATATGAACATGGAAGAAACAAGTAAATAGATCAGTATATTCTCACCTTTACATTTTAAAATTCCTACGGTAACTCATTAGTTCTTAATTTTTAAAACTCGGCAATAAAAAACAGTTTGATTACATGCATCTTATTTCTTAAATTTTCTTTTAAGGACCTCTCTCTCTCTCTCTCTCTCTCTCTCTCTATATATATATATATATATATATATATATATATATATATAATGGGTCAAAACAGAAAAATAAATCCATCGTATTTATATTGCAAGTTCTTATCTTGTGTTGTTATTTGAGTTTGCATTTAAATTAGCTCGCATGCATGCCTCAGTGGTGCTGATATCCTTTGACCATGAAAACTAATTAACATCTCTATCAATCACAGACATTGAAATTATTGCCTTAATTTCTTTCTATTTAGAAAGTGCATATGTAAATGATCGGCATTGGGTGGGCCGGGCCGTCCATGTCCACAAAGTACAGGTTCAGGTCGAACATGTGTCGGTCTTTTGTGGACCTAGAGAAATTTTGCGCCGAGTCAAGCAGGGCATAATTATTATCCATGAAGTCGAAGGCCGCCCACAAGGGTCGAACTTTTCGGGTCGGGTTGGACTAGTTCTATAAAAAAGTCCAAATAGGCTTTTCAGGTCTAATTGTTAAACTCGTCTTTGAAAAGTTTTTTCAACACTATATATTATAGTTTGCACTTTTGACTACTATATATATATCAGTGGGTGTGGCCAAGTGGTAAGGCAGTGATCGAGTCTTTGTGTGAGTAGGTAAGTTAGGGGGGGGGGGGGGGGGGGGGGGGGGGGGGGATGGAGTTTCGGATAGAAAAAAAAGATTATATATATATATATATATATATATATATATATATATATATATATATATATATTGGTCACCTGAGTATCCAACAATGAGCTGAATATAAGGCACATAAAGGAATACACATGCTGGATACATATGTTGGTCCTCAAGAAAAGTTATGTATTCTTTGCAGTGTTCTAAATTTCGGACTAGACGGCCTTCGGCCACACCGGAAACCCCCTAGGCGGCGGTCTTAGACGGGTTTCAGCCTTAGACGGCGTCTAGGCGGGCCGATTAGATCAGTTCGGCCGATATTTTTTAAAAAAATTCAATTTTTTTTTTTTTGAAATTCAAAATTTTCAAATTTGAAATAAAAAAAAAATACAAATCTAAACTAACATGGATTTGTCGCCACTGCCGGAGGGAAGAGGAGAGGACCCGGTGTACCTAAATTGGATGAGAGGACCCGGTGAACCCCAAAATGAGAGAAGAGGGGAGAAGGGGAGCCAATGTAGGATTAAAAAAAATACAAATCTAAATTAACATGGATTCGTCGTCACCGTCACTGCCGGAGGGAAGAGGAGAGGGGAGAGGACCCGGTGTACCCTAAAATGGAGGAGAGGAGAGAGGAGAGGACCCGGTGAACCCTAAAATGGGAGGAGTTGGGAAAGGGGGAGAGAGCCAATGTAGGAATTCAAACCATGTTCCTGGCTCCACAACCCACTGCCCATAAGTTAAGCATCTCAAGCTAGCCACAAAGACATAAGCTTTTAGGTTATAGTGGTACATACAAACTAGTTATGTCAACTACATATAATATAAAATAAAAAAAAATAAAAAAATAAATTTAATTCAACATCTAGGTGGTGCCTACTCGCTAGACGGTCCTTCAGCATACCGATTTGGGTAGCAAAATTTAGAACATTAATTCTTTGCGTTTGAGTAGGATGTTTTCCATGGTATTTCATTTACAATTAATTATTATATTAAACACATTGCTTAGTCTAGAACAGAGAGTTGTACTTAATACACAGGCTTTTCGGACGGACTTATACATGATTTTTTGGACCGGGCTCAAACAGGCTTGTATCGGACGGGACTCGGACGAGCGGATACTTAGTTCAAGTCATGTCCTATACTAATATGGACATAATTAGGCTTCCTAATGACCGGATTGTATCGGACTTTGACACATCCGACCGGACGGACTTTTCGGACGCCCATGGGCCTCGGGCCCAATGATTATCCCCCTTCTGTCACCTCGTGCCGTGTATAAATTTAATAAAACTAAGGCCTTCTCCTAGTGCTGTAGTCAAGATTTGGATACAGCTAGGTTAAAATAGATTAATAAATTTTTAATCCAATTTTTTTATAAAAATGTGAACGAAAAAATTAGCATAAATTAGTTACAAAATATTTTGATGACAAAGACATTTTTATAATAGATAAAAAAATTAGCATAAATTAGTTACATCATAACCGACAATTAATAATTGTTTACAATAATCTTCTACCTGATTTCATATTTTGAAAATGCTGCAAGATGTTATCCTTTTCAAAAAAATTCAAAAATGTATTGTTCAATGTACGTCACAAAATAATTATTTATCAATTCATTTTTCATTCGGTTACAAAGTGTATTCTTGATAATCTTTATTGTCGAAAATACTCTTTCAACAGGTGCAGTTGTAACATGTAAGACTAGAACCAAATTTAAAAACAAGTATACTAATGGATATGATTCATTCTTTCTTCGTTCAACTAATTTTTTAAC